>CM056496.1:24167185-24584438 GCA_029783415.1 Anisodus acutangulus
AAGAGATAAACTGCATTTTCCTAAATCCTAAAGAGCAAGATCTCCAGAATGCTTAATGTGTATATGTTATTTTTGTTATCGAGAGTCATTGATTTGCATCGAATCACGTTCACTGGCTATTCAAAGATGGTATTCCCTATGGACGGACTATGAAACACATAGGTGCATATTTACTTAGATATGATACGCCCTATGGACAGACAATGAAACACATAGGAGGACAGTTATAGTCGACTATGGAAGGTCTAAAGAAGAAATGCATAGTCCAGCCAATATATAAATGGGTCATATGGATGGTCTATTAATCACAAAGGTACCACCACAAGAATTTCATATGTACAACATTTCATTGATATTGTATGTTGCATTCCATTCAGCCTCGTATATCACACATATTCTACAAAAAGTAAAGAAAGAATCTAATGTACAATAAATCCAAATATTACAGTGAACTATCCTAGAACGTCGCTCCACATAGAGACACAAAGATATCATCAGAAAGATCCTAAAAAAATATCCAGGAAGACAAAAATATAGTAATATCTATGATTTGTTTCCATAGAGAGTTACAAGGTCTACATTTACGGTTTCGTTTGATTGCCTTTCAGTTGCTCTTTCTCAACTTCTGTTTTCATTGTATATGTTTCATGTATGCCTTACGTACTCAGTACAATCTTTTTGTACTGACTTTCCTTGGTCGGAGGTGCTCTATTTTTTTATGTTCCACATTGTAGGTTCAGGTATACTGTGTGGCAAGCGTGCATTCTGGATATGTACACATGTTCATCAAGTTGGCGTAAGCTCCAGTTCTTCCTGGAAGTTAGTCAGGTCATGCGCTTATATGTATGGAGATTATGGGTAGGTCAGGGTGATATCCGGACAGTATGCCAGTTGTGTAGTTTCTGCTATCTTAGAGGCTTCATAGACGTTTGTGGTTATGTTCCATCTGGTAGATGTGTATGTTCAGTTATACAGGCATAGCATAATATAGTTCATATTTTCAAATTTTCAAACTTTATTACCTCATGTACATCCATACATGTCTCGTAACTGCTGGACATAACCAAGGATTCATAAGCCCATTTGGCCGACTATATTGTATCATAAGTTATCATGGGTTTACATGGCCGCAACTCATAATGTATAACTGTAAGTGGGAAAATGTTGTATTAGTGAGCCATCGTACTCATGCGTTCCATCAAGGTCTCTGACATGTTGTACATACATAACATGTGCATACAAAGCCTCTAAATGTAACTAACACTAAAAGATGATAGGGATAGAGGCCCCAACCTACCCATGAGTCTGTAACAAAATATGATAAGATAACCTCTAGACTTGTCTACACTCTGGAAGAGATGGAGTCTGACCTATCAACCGCAAAAAATCAACCTCGTCGACGGAGAGGAAATGTCAAATTGTTTACCTGCACCTGCAGGCATGAAATGCAGCGCCCCAGCAATGGGACGTCAGTAAAATGAAATGCACCGAGTATGTAAGGCAGAGAGTAACATAGATATGTAAATTGTGAAGCTACAAGAACATGAATAATCATAATAGAGTTTCTACTGAAAGATAAGAAATAAGAGCGGGTTTATCACGTAGTCTGGTTCAGCTTACCAAAGTCATTATCATTGGACCTTTTCGCCTCTTTATCTAACCATCGAACTCATACCGTAATTATACTCAATTATCTCTACTAATTCTAGTTACTACTCTTTATCATATCGTTACTTATTCATACAAGATGAACATAAAGTGGCTCTTACGCGATCAAGGTAGACCATCCATAAAGCACACTATAAACATAACCCTCTAGTGGCATGTACGCATAGCAAGGTAGAACGTCCATATGCCTCATAGAAAGATAGTCCCATTCGTATACAACTCCCCTTCTTATGTACTCTCTTATGGATAATATTCAGTTTTATGTGGCAATGTAGAGTCATTCAGGTCTAGCATAGAATGATAGTCTCTTCTATATAAGTAGTCTATATGTTCGAAGTGTCAGTGTGTTGGTTCTATAGATAATCAACTTATAAGAGATAAACTGTATTTTCCTAAATCCTAAAGAGCAAGATCTCCAGAATGCTTAATGTGTATATGTTATTTTTGTTATACGAGAGTCATTGATTTGCATCGAATCACGTTCATTAGCTATTCAAAGATGGTATTCCCTATGGACGGACTATGAAACACATAGGTGCATAATTACTCAGATATGATATGCCCTGTGGATGGACAATGAAATACATAGGAGGATAGTTATAGTCGACTATGGATGGTCTAAAGAAGAAATGCATAGTCCAGCCTAAATATAAATGGGTCATATGGATGGTCTATTAAACACAAAGGTACTACCACAAGAATTTCGTATGTACAACATTTCATTGATATTGTATGTTGCATTCCATTCAGCCTCGTATATCACACATATTCTACAAAAAGAAAAGAAAGAATCTAATGTACAATTAACCCAAATATTACATTGAACTATCCTAGAACGTCTCTCCACATAGAGATACAATGATATCATCAGAAAGATCCTAAAAAAATATCCAGGAAGACAAAAATATAGTAATATCTATGATTTGTTTCCATAGAGAGTTAAAAGGTCTACAGTTACGGTTTCGTTTGATTGCCTTTCAGTTGCTCTTTCTCAACTTTTATTTTCATTGTATATGTTTCATGTCTGCCTTACGTACTCAGTACAATCTTTATGTACTGACGTTCCTTGGTCGGGGTGCTCTATTTGTTTATGTTCCACATTGTAGGTTCAGGTATACTGTGTGGCAAGCTTGCATTCTGGTTATGTACACATGTTCATCAAGTTGGCGCAAGCTCCGGTTCTTCCTGGAAGTTAGTCAGGTCATGCGCTTAAATGTATGTAGATTATGGGTAGGTCAGGGTGATATCCGGACAGTATGCCAGTTGTGTAGTTTCTGCTATCTTAGAGGCTTAATAGACGTTTGTGGTTATGTTCTATCAGGTAGTTGTGTATGTTCAGTTATACAGACATAGCATATTATAGTTCATATTTTCAAATTTTCAAACTTTATTACCTCATGTACATCCATACATGTCTCGTAACTGCTGCACATAACCAAGCATTCGTAAGCCCACTTGGCCGACTATATTGTATCATAAGTTATCATGTATAACTGTAAGTGGGAAAATGTTGTATTAGTGAGCCATCGTACTCATACGGTCCATCAAGGTGTCTGACATGTTGTACATACATAACATGTGCATACAAAGCCTCTAAATGTAACTAACACTAAAAGATGATAGGGATAGAGGCCCCAACCTACCCATGAGTCTGTAACAAAATATGATAAGATAACCTCTAGACTTGTCTACACTCTGGAAGAGATGGAGTCTGACCTATCAACCGCAAAAAATCAACCTCGTCGACGGAGAGGAAATGTCAAATTGTTTACCTGCACCTGCAGGCATGAAATGCAGCGCCCCAGCAATGGGTAAAATGAAATGCACTGACTATGTAAGGTAGAAAGTAACATAGATATGTAAATTGGGAAGCTACAAGAACATGAATAATCATAATAGAGTTTCTACTGAAAGATAAGAAATAAGAGCGGGTTTATCATGTAGTCTGGTTCAGCTTACCAAAGTCATTATCATTGGACCTCTTGGCCTCTTTATCTTTCCATCGAACTCATACTGTAATTATATTCAATTATCTCTACTAGTTCTGGTTACTACTCTTTATCATATCGTTACTTATTCATACAAGATGAACATAAAGTGGCTCTTACGCGATCAAGGTAGACCATCCATAAAGCACACAATAAACATAACCCTCTAGTGGCATGTACGCATAGCAAGGTAGAACGTCCATATGCCTCATAAAAAGATAGTCCCACTCGTATACAACTCCCCTTTTTATGTACTCTCATATGGATAATATTCAGTTTTAGGTGGCTATGTAGAGTCATTCAGGTCTAGTATAGAATGAAAGTCTCTTCTAAATAAGTAGTCTATATGTTCGAAGTGTCAGTGTGTTGGTTCTACAGATAATCAACTTATAAGAGATAAACTATATTTTCCTAAATCCTAAAGAGCAAGATCTCCAAAATGATTAATGTGTATATGTAATTTTTGTTATACGAGAGTCATTGCTTTGTATCGAATCACGTTCACTGGCTATTCAAATATGGTATTCCTATGGAATGGACTATGAAACACATAGGTGCATAATTATTCAGATATGATACGCCCTATGGACGGACAATGAAACACATAGGAGGACAGTTATAGTCGACTATGGATGGTCTAAAGAAGAAATGCATAGTCCAACCTAAATATAAATGGGTCATATGGATGGTCTATTAAATACAAACGCACCACCACAAGAATTTCATATGTATAACATTTCATTTATATTGTATGTTGCATTCCATTCAGCCTCGTATGTCATACATATTCTACAAGAAGTAAAGAAAGAATCTAATGTACAATGGCCCCAAATATTATAGTGAACTATCCTAGAATGTCGCTCCACATAGAGACACAAAGATTTCATCAGAAAGATCCTAAAAAATATCCAGGAAGACAAAAATATAGTAATATCTATGATTTGTTTCCATAGAGAGTGACAGGGTCTACAGTTATGGTTTGGTTTGATTGCCTTTCAGTTGCTCTTTCTCAGCTTTTGTTTTCATTGTATATGTTTCATGTCTGCCTTACGTACTCAGTACAATCTTTATGCATCGACGTTCTTTCCTCGGGGTGCTCTATTTGTTTATGTTCAACATTGTAGGTTCGGGTATCTTGAGTGGCAAGCGTGCATTCTAGATATGTGCACATGTTCAACAAGATGGCGTAAGCTCCAATTCTTCCTAGAAGTTAGTCAGGTCATGCCCTTATATGTATGGAGATTATGGGTAGGTCAGGGTGATATCCGGACAGTATGCCAGTTGTGTAGTTTCTGCTATCTTAGAGGCTTCATAGACGTTTGTGGTTATGTTCCATCTGGTAGATGTGTATGTTCAGTTATACAGGCATAGCATATTATAGTTCATATTTTTAAATTTTCTAACTTTATTACCTCATGTACATCCATACATGTCTCAGAATCTTGGACATAACCAAGCATTTATAAGCCCATTTGGCCGACTATATTGTATCATAAGTTATCATGGGTTTACATGGCCGCAACTCATAATGTATAGCTGTAAGTGAGAAAATGTTGTATTAGTGAGCCATCGTACTCATGCGTTCTATCAAGGTCTCGACATGTTGTACATACATAACATGTGCCTACAAAGCCTCTAAGAGTAACTAACACTAAAAGATGATAGGGATAGAGGCTGACCTACCCATGAGTGCAGAACAAAATATGATAAGATAACCTCTAGACTTGTCTACACTCTGGAAGAGATGGAGTCTTACCTATCAACATAAAAAATCAACCTCGTCGACGGAGAGGAAATGTCAAATTGTTTACCTGCACCTGCAGGCATGAAATGCAGCGCCCCAGCAATGGGACGTCAGTAAAATGAAATGCACCGAGTATGTAAGGCAGAGAGTAACATAGATATGTAAATTGTGAAGCTACAAGAACATGAATAATCATAATAGAGTTTCTACTGAAAGATAAGAAATAAGAGCGGGTTTATCACGTAGTCTGGTTCAGCTTACCAAAGTCATTATCATTGGACCTTTTCGCCTCTTTATCTAACCATCGAACTCATACCGTAATTATACTCAATTATCTCTACTAATTCTAGTTACTACTCTTTATCATATCGTTACTTATTCATACAAGATGAACATAAAGTGGCTCTTACGCGATCAAGGTAGACCATCCATAAAGCACACTATAAACATAACTCTCTAGTGGCAAGTACACATAGCAAGGTAGAACGTCCACATGCCTCATAGAAAGATAGCCCCATTCGTATACAACTCCCCTTCTTATGTACTCTCATACGGATAATATTCAATTTTATGTGGTAATGTAGAGTCATTCAGGTCTAGCATATAATGATAGTCTCTTCTATATAAGTAGTCTATATGTTCGAAGTGTCAGTGTGTTCGTTCTACAGATAATCAACTTATAAGAGATAAACTGTAATTTCCTAAATCCTAAAGAGCAAGATCTCCAGAATGCTTAATGTGTATATGTAATTTTTGTTATACGAGAGTCATTGCTTTGTATCGAATCACGTTCACTGGCTATTCAAATATGGTATTCCTTATGGACAGACTATGAAACACATAGGTGCATAATTACTCAGATATGATACGCCCTATGGACGGACAATGAAACACATAGGAGGATAGTTATAGCCGACTATGGATGGTCTAAAGAAGAAATGCATAGTCCAGCCTAAATATAAATGGGTCATATGGATGGTCTATTGAATACAAAGGTACCACCACAAGAATTTCATATGTATAACATTTCATTTATATTGTATGTTGCATTCCATTCGACCTCGTATATCACACATATTCTACAAAAAGTAAACAAAGAATCTAATGTACAATGACCCCAAATATTACAGTGAACTATCCTAGAACGTCGCTCCACATAGAGACAAAAAGATATCATCAGAAAGATCCTATAAAAATATCCAGGAAGACAAAAATATAGTAATATCTATGATTTGTTTCCCTTGAGAGTTTCAGGGCCTACAATTTTGGATTGGTTTGATTGCCTTTCTGTTGCTCTTTCTTAATTTTTATTTTTATTGTATATGTTTCATGTCTGCCTTACGTACTCAGTACAATCTTTATGTCTTGACGTTCTTTCCTCGGGTGCTCTATTTGTTTATGTTCAACACATTGTAGGTGGGTATCTTGTGTGGCAAGCGTGCATTCTAGATATGTACACATGTTCAACAAGATGGCGTAAGCTCCAATTCTTCCTAGAAGTTAGTCAGGTCATGCCATTATAGGTATGTAGATTATGTGTAGTTCAGGGTGATATCCCGACAATATGCCATTTATGTAGTTTCTGCTATCTTAGAGGCTTCGTAGCCATTTGTGGTTATGATCTATCAGGTAGATGTGTATGTTCAGTTATACCGGCATAGCATATTATAGTTCATATTTTCAAATTTTCTAACTTTATTACCTCATGTACATCCATACATGTCTCGTAACTGCTGGACATAACCAAGCATTTATAAGCCCACTTGGCCGACTATGTTGTATCATAAGTTATCATGGGTTTACATGGCCGCAACTCATAATGTATAACTGTAAGTGAGAAAATGTTGTATTAGGGAGCCATCGTACTTATGCGTTCCATCAAGGTCTCTGACATGTTGTACATACATAACAGGTGCATACAAAGCCTCTAAATGTAACTAACACTAAAAGATGATAGGGATAGAGGCCCCAACCTACCCATGAGTCTGTAACAAAATATGATAAGATAACCTCTAGACTTGTCTACACTCTGGAAGAGATGGAGTCTTACCTATCAACCGCGAAAAATCAACCTCGTCGACGGAGAGGGAATGTCAAATTGATTACCTGCACCTGCAGGCATGAAATGGAGCGCCCCAGCAATGGGACGTCAGTAAAATGAAATGCACCGAGTATGTAAGGCAGAAAGTAACATAGATATGTAAATTGTGAAGCTACAAGAACATGAATAATCATAATAGAGTTTCTACTGAAAGATAAGAAATAAGAGCGGGTTTATCACGTAGTCTGGTTCAGCTTACCAAAGTCATTATCATTGGACCTTTTCGCCTCTTTATCTAACCATCGAACTCATACCGTAATTATACTCAATTATCTCTACTAATTCTAGTTACTACTCTTTATCATATCGTTACTTATTCATACAAGATGAACATAAAGTGGCTCTTACGCGATCAAGGTAGACCATCCATAAAGCACACTATAAACATAACTCTCTAGTGGCAAGTACACATAGCAAGGTAGAACGTCCACATGCCTCATAGAAAGATAGCCCCATTCGTATACAACTCCCATTCTTATGTACTCTCATTGATAATATTCAATTTTATGTGGTAATGTAGAGTCATTCAGGTCTAGCATATAATGATAGTCTCTTCTATATAAGTAGTCTATATGTTCAAGTGTCGGTGTGTTGGTTCTATAGATAATCAACTTATAAGAGATAAACTGTATTTTCCTAAATCCTAAAGAGCAAGATCTCGAGAATGCTTAATGTGTATATGTAATTTTGTTATTGAGAGTCATTGATTTGCATCGAATCAAGTTCATTGGCTATTCAAATATGGTATTCCTTATGGACGGACTATGAAACACATAGGTGCATAATTACTTAGATATGATACGCCTATGGACGGACAATGAAACACACAGGAGAGGATAGTTATAGTCGACTATGGATGGTCTAAAGAAGAAATGCATAGTCCAACCTAAATATAAATGGGTCATATGGATGGTCTATTAAACACAAAGGTACCACCACAAGAATTTCATATGTATAACATTTCATTTATATTGTATGTTGCATTCCATTCACCTCGTATATCACACATATTCTACAAAAAGTAAAGAAAGAATCTAATGTACAATGACCCAAAATATTATAGTGAACTATCCTAGAATGTCGCTCCACATAGAGACAAAAAGATTTCATCGAAAGATCCTAAAAATATCCAGGAAGACAAAAATATAGTAATATCTATGATTTGTTTCCATAGAGAGTTACAAGGTCTACAATTATGGTTTGGTTTGATTGCCTTTCAGTTGCTCTTTCTTAACTTTTGTTTTTATTGTATATGTTTCATGTCCGCCTTACGTACTCAAGACAATCTTTATGTCTCGACGTTCCTTTCCTGGGTGCTCTATTTGTTTATGTTCCACATTGTAGGTTCAGGTATACTGAGTGGCAAGCGTGCATTCTAGATATGTACACATGTTCAACAAGATGGCGTAAGCTCCAATTCTTCCTAGAAGTTAGTCAGGTCATGCGCTTATATGTATGGAGATTATGGGTAGGTCAGGGTGATATCCGGACAGTATGCCAGTTGTGTAGTTTCTGCTATCTTAGAGGCTTCATAGACGTTTGTGGTTATGTTCTATCAGGTAGATGTGTATGTTCAGTTATACAGGCATAGCATAATATAGTTCATATTTTCAAATTTTCAAACTTTATTACCTCATGTACATCCATACATGTCTCGTAACTGCTGGACATAACCAAGGATTCATAAGCCCACTTGGCCGACTATATTGTATCATAAGTTATCATGGGTTTACATGGCCGCAAATCATAATGTATAACTGTAAGTGGGAAAATGTTGTATTAGTGAGCCATCGTACTCATACGTTCCATCAAGGTCTCTGACATGTTGTACATACCTAACATGTGCATACAAAGCCTCTAAATGTAACTAACACTAAAAGATGATAGGGATAGAGAGCCCAACCTACCCATGAGTCTGTAACAAAATATGATAAGATAACCTCTAGACTTGTCTACACTCTGGAAGAGATGGAGTCTTACCTATGAACCGCAAAAAATCAACCTCGTCGACGGAGAGGGAATGTCAAATTGTTTACCTGCACCTGCCGGCATGAAATGCACCGAGTATGTAAGGCAGAGAGTAACATAGATATGTAAATTGTGAAGCTACAAGAACATGAATAATCGTAATAGAGTTTCTACTGAAAGATAAGAAATAAGAGCGGGTTTATGACGTAGTCTGGTTCAGCTTACCAAAGTCATTATCATTGGACCTTTTGGCCTTTTTATCTAACCATCGAACTCATACCATAATTATACTCAATTATCTCGACTAATTCTAGTTACTACTCTTTATCATATCGTTACTTATTCATACAAGATGAACATAAAGTGGCTCTTACGCGATCAAGGTAGACCATCCATAAAGCACACTATAAACATAATTCTCTTGTGGCAAGTACACATAGCAAGGTAGAACGTCCACATGCCTCATAGAAAGATAGCCCCATTCGTATACAACTCCCCTTCTTATGTACTCTCATACGGATAATATTCAATTTTATGTGGTAATGTAGAGTCATTCAGGTCTAGCATATAATGATAGTCTCTTCTATATAAGTAGTCTATATGTTCGAAGTGTCAGTGTGTTCGTTCTACAGATAATCAACTTATAAGAGATAAACTGTAATTTCCTAAATCCTAAAGAGCAAGATCTCCAGAATGCTTAATGTGTATATGTAATTTTTGTTATACGAGAGTCATTGCTTTGTATCGAATCACGTTCACTGGCTATTCAAATATGGTATTCCCTATGGACGGACTATGAAACACATAGGTGCATATTTATTTATATATGATACGCCCTATGGACGGACAATGAAACACATAGGAGGACAGTTATAGTCGACTATGGAAGGTCTAAAGAAGAAATGCATAGTCCAGCCAATATATAAATGGGTCATATGGATGGTCTATTGAATACAAAGGTACCACCACAAGAATTTCATATGTATAACATTTCATTGATATTGTATGTTGCATTCCATTCAGCCTCGTATATCACACATATTCTACAAAAAGTAAACAAAGAATCTAATGTACAATAACCCCAAATATTATAGTGAACTATCCTAGAATGTCGCTCCACATAGAGACACAAAGATTTCATCAGAAAGATCCTAAAAAATATCCAGGAAGACAAAAATATAGTAATATCTATGATTTGTTTCCATAGAGAGTGACAGGGTCTACAGTTATGGGTTGGTTTGGGTGCCTTTCAGTTGTGCTTTCTCAGCTTTTGTTTTCATTGTATATGTTTCATGTCTGCCTTACGTACTCAGTACAATCTTTCTGTACTGACGTTCTTTCCTCGAGGTGCTCTATTTGTTTATGTTCCACATTGTAGGTTCAGGTATACTGAGTGGCATGCGTGCATTCTAGATATGTACACATGTTCAACAAGATGGCGTAAGCTCCAATTTTTCCTAGAAGTTAGTCAGGTCATGCCCTTATAGGTATGTAGATTATGTGTAGTTCAGGGTGATATCCCGACAATATGCCATTTATGTAGTTTCTGCTATCTTAGAGGCTTCATAGACGTTTGTGGTTATGTTCCATCTGGTAGATGTGTATGTTCAGTTATACCGGCATAGCATATTATAGTTCATATTTTCAAATTTTCTAACTTTATTACCTCATGTACATCCATACATGTCTCGTAACTGCTGGACATAACCAAGCATTTATAAGCCCACTTGGCCGACTATATTGTATCATAAGTTATCATGGGTTTACATGGCCGCAACTCATAATGTATAACTGTAAGTGAGAAAATGTTGTATTAGGGAGCCATCGTACTCATACGCTCTATCAAGGTCTCTGACATGTTGTACATACCTAACATGTGCCTACAAAGCCTCTAAGAGTAACTAACACTAAAAGATGATAGGGATAGAGGCCCCAACCTACCCATGAGTCTGTAACAAAATATGATAAGATAACCTCTAGACTTGTCTACACTCTGGAAGAGATGGAGTCTTACCTATCAACCGCAAAAAATCAACCTCGTCGACGGAGAGGGAATGTCAAATTGTTCACCTGCACCTGTAGGCATGAAATGCAGCGCCCCAACAATGGGATGTCAGTAACATGAAATGCACCGAGTATGTAAGGCAGAGAGTAACATAGATATGTAAATTGTGAATCTACAAGAACATGAATAATAATAACAGAGTTTCTACTGAAAGATAAGAAATAAGAGCGGGTTTATCACGTAGTCTGGTTCAGCTTACCAAAGTCATTATCATTGGACCTTTTCGCCTCTTTATCTAACCATCGAACTCATACCGTAATTATACTCAATTATCTCTACTAATTCTAGTTACTACTCTTTATCATATCGTTACTTATTCATACAAGATGAACATAAAGTGGCTCTTACGCGATCAAGGTAGACCATCCATAAAGCACACTATAAACATAACTCTCTAGTGGCAAGTACACATAGCAAGGTAGAACGTCCACATGCCTCATAGAAAGATAGGCCCATTCGTATACAACTCCCTTCTTATGTACTCTCTTATGGATAATATTCAGTTTTATGTGGCAATGTAGAGTCATTCAGGTCTAGCATAGAATGATAGTCTCTTCTATATAAGTAGTCTATATGTTCGAAGTGTCAGTGTGTTAGTTCTATAGATAATCAACTTATAAGAGATAAACTGTATTTTCCTAAATCATAAAGAGCAAGATCTCCAGAATGCTTAATGTGTATATGTTATTTTTGTTATACGAGAGTCATTGATTTGCATCGAATCACGTTCATTGGCTATTCAAAGATGGTATTCCCTATGGACGGACTATGAAACACATAGGTGCATAATTACTCAGATATGATATGCCCTGTGGATGGACAATGAAATACATAGGAGGATAGTTATAGTCGACTATGGATGGTCTAAAGAAGAAATGCATAGTCCAGCCTAAATATAAATGGGTCATATGGATGGTCTATTGAATACAAAGGTACCACCACAAGAATTTCATATGTATAACATTTCATTTATATTGTATGTTGCATTCCATTCAGCCTCGTATGGCACACATATTCTACAAGAAGTAAACAAAGAATCTAATGTACAATGACCCCAAATATTATAGTGAACTATCCTAGAATGTCGCTCCACATAGAGACACAAAGATTTCATCAGAAAGATCCTAAAAAATATCCAGGAAGACAAAAATATAGTAATATCTATGATTTGTTTCCATAGAGAGTTAAAAGGTCTACAGTTACGATTTCGTTTGATTGCCTTTCAGTTGCTCTTTCTCAACTTTTATTTTCATTATATATGTTTCATGTCTGCCTTACGTACTCAGTACAATCTTTATGTACTGACGTTCCTTGGTCGGGGTGCTCTATTTATTTATGTTCCACATTGTAGGTTCAGGTATACTGTGTGGCAAGCTTGCATTCTGGTTATGTACACATGTTCATCAAGTTGGCGTAAGCTCCGGTTCTTCCTGGAAGTTAGTCAGGTCATGCGCTTATATGTATGTAGATTATGGGTAGGTCAGGGTGATATCCGGACAGTATGCCAGTTGTGTAGTTTCTGCTATCTTAGAGGCTTAATAGACGTTTGTGGTTATGTTCTATCAGGTAGTTGTGTATGTTCAGTTATACAGACATAGCATATTATAGTTCATATTTTCAAATTTTCAAACTTTATTACCTCATGTACATCCATACATGTCTCGTAACTGCTGCACATAACCAAGCATTCGTAAGCCCACTTGGCCGACTATATTGTATCATAAGTTATCATGTATAACTGTAAGTGGGAAAATGTTGTATTAGTGAGCCATCGTACTCATACGGTCCATCAAGGTGTCTGACATGTTGTACATACTTAACATGTGCCTACAAAGCCTCAAAGAGTAACTAACACTAAGATATGATAGGGATAGAGGTCCCAACCTACCCATGAGTCTGTAACAAAATATGATAAGATAACCTCTAGACTTGTCTACACTCTGGAAGAGATGGAGTCTTACCTATCAACCGCAAAAAGTCAACCTCGTCGACGGAGAGGGAATGGCAAATTGTTTACCTGCACCTGCAGGAATGAAATGCAGCGCCCCAGCAATGGGACTTTAGTAAAATGAAATGCACTGACTATGTAAGGCAGAAAGTAACATAGATATGTAAATTGGGAAGCTACAAGAACATGAATAATCATAATAGAGTTTCTACTGAAAGATAAGAAATAAGAGCGGGTTTATCATGTAGTCTGGTTCAGCTTACCAAAGTCATTATCATTGGACCTCTTGGCCTCTTTATCTTTCCATCGAACTCATACTGTAATTATATTCAATTATCTCTACTAGTTCTGGTTAGTACTCTTTATCATATCGTTACTTATTCATACAAGATGAACATAAAGTGGCTCTTACGCGATCAAGGTAGACCATCCATAAAGCACACTATAAACATAACACTCTAGTGGCAAGTACACATAGCAAGGTAGAACGTCCACATGCCTCATAGAAAGATAGCCCCATTCGTATACAACTCCCCTTCTTATGTACTCTCATACGGATAACATTCAATTTTATGTGGTAATGTAGAGTCATTTAGGTCTAGCATATAATGATAGTCTCTTCTATATAAGTAGTCTATATGTTCGAAGTGTCAGTGTGTTGGTTCTACAGATAATCAACTTATAAGAGATAAACTATATTTTCCTAAATCCTAAAGAGCAAGATCTCCAAAATGATTAATGTGTATATGTAATTTTTGTTATACGAGAGTCATTGCTTTGTATCGAATCACGTTCACTGGCTATTCAAATATGGTATTCCCTATGGACAGACTATGAAACACATAGGTGCATAATTATTCAGATATGATACGCCCTATGGACGGACAATGAAACACATAGGAGGACAGTTATAGTCGACTATGGATGGTCTAAAGAAGAAATGCATAGTCCAGCCTAAATATAAATGGGTCATATGGATGGTCTATTAAATACAAACGTACCACCACAAGAATTTCATATGTATAACATTTCATTTATATTGTATGTTGCATTCCATTCAGCCTCGTATGGCACACATATTCTACAAGAAGTAAACAAAGAATCTAATGTACAATGACCCCAAATATTATAGTGAACTATCCTAGAATGTCGCTCCACATAGAGACACAAAGATTTCATCAGAAAGATCCTAAAAAATATCCAGGAAGACAAAAATATAGTAATATCTATGATTTGTTTCCATAGAGAGTGACAGGGTCTACAGTTATGGTTTGGTTTGATTGCCTTTCAGTTGCTCTTTCTCAGCTTTTGTTTTCATTGTATATGTTTCATGTCTGCCTTACGTACTCAGTACAATCTTTCCGTACTGACGTTCTTTCCTCGGGGTGCTCTATTTGTTTATGTTCAACACAGTAGGTTCAGGTATACTGAGTGGCATGCGTGCATTCTAGATATGTACACATGTTCAACAAGATGGCGTAAGCTCCAATTCTTCCTAGAAGTTAGTCAGGTCATGCCCTTATAGGTATGTAGATTATGTGTAGTTCAGGGTGATATCCCGACAATATGCCATTTATGTAGTTTCTGCTATCTTAGAGGCTTCGTAGCCGTTTGTGGTTATGATCTATCAGGTAGATGTGTATGTTCAGTTATACCGGCATAGCATATTATAGTTCATATTTTCAAATTTTCTAACTTTATTACCTCATGTACATCCATACATGTCTCGTAACTGCTGGACATAACCAAGCATTTATAAGCCCACTTGGCCGACTATATTGTATCATAAGTTATCATGGGTTTACATGGCCGCAACTCATAATGTATAACTGTAAGTGAGAAAATGTTGTATTAGGGAGCCATCGTACTCATACGTTCTATCAAGGTCTCTGACATGTTGTACATACCTAACATGTGCCTACAAAGCCTCTAAGAGTAACTAACACTAAAAGATGATAGGGATAGAGGCCCCAACCTACCCATGAGTGCAGAACAAAATATGATAAGATAACCTCTAGACTTGTCTACACTCTGGAAGAGATGGAGTCTTACCTATCAACATGAAAAATCAACCTCGTCGACGGAGAGGGAATGTCAAATTGATTACCTGCACCTGCAGGCATGAAATGGAGCGCCCCAGCAATGGGACGTCAGTAAAATGAAATGCACCGAGTATGTAAGGCAGAAAGTAACATAGATATGTAAATTGTGAAGCTACAAGAACATGAATAATCATAATAGAGTTTCTACTGAAAGATAAGAAATAAGAGCGGGTTTATCACGTAGTCTGGTTCAGCTTACCAAAGTCATTATCATTGGACCTCTTGGCCTCTTTATCTAACCATCGAACTCATACCGTAATTATACTCAATTATCTCTACTAATTCTAGTTACTACTCTTTATTATATCGTTACTTATTCATACAAGATGAACATAAAGTGGCTCTTACGCGATCAAGGTAGACCATCCATAAAGCACACTATAAACATAACTCTCTAGTGGCAAGTACACATAGCAAGGTAGAACGTCCACATGCCTCATAGAAAGATAGCCCCATTCGTATACAACTCCCCTTCTTATGTACTCTCATACGGATAATATTCAATTTTATGTGGTAATGTAGAGTCATTCAGGTCTAGCATATAATGATAGTCTCTTCTATATAAGTAGTCTATATGTTCGAAGTGTCAGTGTGTTCGTTCTACAGATAATCAACTTATAAGAGATAAACTGTAATTTCCTAAATCCTAAAGAGCAAGATCTCCAGAATGCTTAATGTGTATATGTAATTTTTGTTATACGAGAGTCATTGCTTTGTATCGAATCACGTTCACTGGCTATTCAAATATGGTATTCCCTATGGACAGACTATGAAACACATAGGTGCATAATTACTCAGATATGATACGCCCTATGGACGGACAATGAAACACATAGGAGGATAGTTATAGTCGACTATGGATGGTCTAAAGAAGAAATGCATAGTCCAGCCTAAATATAAATGGGTCATATGGATGGTCTATTGAATACAAAGGTACCACCACAAGAATTTCATATGTATAACATTTCATTTATATTGTATGTTGCATTCCATTCAGCCTCGTATGGCACACATATTCTACAAGAAGTAAACAAAGAATCTAATGTACAATGACCCCAAATATTATAGTGAACTATCCTAGAATGTCGCTCCACATAGAGACACAAAGATTTCATCAGAAAGATCCTAAAAAATATCCAGGAAGACAAAAATATAGTAATATCTATGATTTGTTTCCATAGAGAGTGACAGGGTCTACAGTTATGGTTTGGTTTGATTGCCTTTCAGTTGCTCTTTCTCAGCTTTTGTTTTCATTGTATATGTTTCATGTCTGCCTTACGTACTCAGTACAATCTTTCCGTACTGACGTTCTTTCCTCAGGGTGCTCTATTTGTTTATGTTCAACACAGTAGGTTCAGGTATACTGAGTGGCATGCGTGCATTCTAGATATGTACACATGTTCAACAAGATGGCGTAAGCTCCAATTCTTCCTAGAAGTTAGTCAGGTCATGCCCTTATAGGTATGTAGATTATGTGTAGTTCAGGGTGATATCCCGACAATATGCCATTTATGTAGTTTCTGCTATCTTAGAGGCTTCGTAGCCGTTTGTGGTTATGATCTATCAGGTAGATGTGTATGTTCAGTTATACCGGCATAGCATATTATAGTTCATATTTTCAAATTTTCTAACTTTATTACCTCATGTATATCCATACATGTCTCGTAACTGCTGGACATAACCAAGCATTTATAAGCCCACTTGGCCGACTATATTGTATCATAAGTTATCATGGGTTTACATGGCCGCAACTCATAATGTATAACTGTAAGTGAGAAAATGTTGTATTAGGGAGCCATCGTACTCATACGTTCTATCAAGGTCTCTGACATGTTGTACATACCTAACATGTGCCTACAAAGCCTCTAAGAGTAACTAACACTAAAAGATGATAGGGATAGAGGCCCCAACCTACCCATGAGTCTGTAACAAAATATGATAAGATAACCTCTAGACTTGTCTACACTCTGGAAGAGATGGAGTCTTACCTATCAACCGCGAAAAATCAACCTCGTCGACGGAGAGGGAATGTCAAATTGATTACCTGCACCTGCAGGCATGAAATGGAGCGCCCCAGCAATGGGACGTCAGTAAAATGAAATGCACCGAGTATGTAAGGCAGAAAGTAACATAGATATGTAAATTGTGAAGCTACAAGAACATGAATAATCATAATAGAGTTTCTACTGAAAGATAAGAAATAAGAGCGGGTTTATCACGTAGTCTGGTTCAGCTTACCAAAGTCATTATCATTGGACCTCTTGGCCTCTTTATCTAACCATCGAACTCATACCGTAATTATACTCAATTATCTCTACTAATTCTAGTTACTACTCTTTATTATATCGTTACTTATTCATACAAGATGAACATAAAGTGGCTCTTACGCGATCAAGGTAGACCATCCATAAAGCACACTATAAACATAACTCTCTAGTGGCAAGTACACATAGCAAGGTAGAACGTCCACATGCCTCATAGAAAGATAGCCCCATTCGTATACAACTCCCCTTCTTATGTACTCTCATACGGATAATATTCAATTTTATGTGGTAATGTAGAGTCATTCAGGTCTAGCATATAATGATAGTCTCTTCTATATAAGTAGTCTATATGTTCGAAGTGTCAGTGTGTTCGTTCTACAGATAATCAACTTATAAGAGATAAACTGTAATTTCCTAAATCCTAAAGAGCAAGATCTCCAGAATGCTTAATGTGTATATGTAATTTTTGTTATACGAGAGTCATTGCTTTGTATCGAATCACGTTCACTGGCTATTCAAATATGGTATTCCCTATGGACAGACTATGAAACACATAGGTGCATAATTACTCAGATATGATACGCCCTATGGACGGACAATGAAACACATAGGAGGATAGTTATAGTCGACTATGGATGGTCTAAAGAAGAAATGCATAGTCCAGCCTAAATATAAATGGGTCATATGGATGGTCTATTGAATACAAAGGTACCACCACAAGAATTTCATATGTATAACATTTCATTTATATTGTATGTTGCATTCCATTCAGCCTCGTATGGCACACATATTCTACAAGAAGTAAACAAAGAATCTAATGTACAATGACCCCAAATATTATAGTGAACTATCCTAGAATGTCGCTCCACATAGAGACACAAAGATTTCATCAGAAAGATCCTAAAAAATATCCAGGAAGACAAAAATATAGTAATATCTATGATTTGTTTCCATAGAGAGTGACAGGGTCTACAGTTATGGTTTGGTTTGATTGCCTTTCAGTTGCTCTTTCTCAGCTTTTGTTTTCATTGTATATGTTTCATGTCTGCCTTACGTACTCAGTACAATCTTTCCGTACTGACGTTCTTTCCTCGGGGTGCTCTATTTGTTTATGTTCAACACAGTAGGTTCAGGTATACTGAGTGGCATGCGTGCATTCTAGATATGTACACATGTTCAACAAGATGGCGTAAGCTCCAATTCTTCCTAGAAGTTAGTCAGGTCATGCCCTTATAGGTATGTAGATTATGTGTAGTTCAGGGTGATATCCCGACAATATGCCATTTATGTAGTTTCTGCTATCTTAGAGGCTTCGTAGCCGTTTGTGGTTATGATCTATCAGGTAGATGTGTATGTTCAGTTATACCGGCATAGCATATTATAGTTCATATTTTCAAATTTTCTAACTTTATTACCTCATGTACATCCATACATGTCTCGTAACTGCTGGACATAACCAAGCATTTATAAGCCCACTTGGCCGACTATATTGTATCATAAGTTATCATGGGTTTACATGGCCGCAACTCATAATGTATAACTGTACGTGAGAAAATGTTGTATTAGGGAGCCATCGTACTCATACGTTCTATCAAGGTCTCTGACATGTTGTACATACCTAACATGTGCCTACAAAGCCTCTAAGAGTAACTAACACTAAAAGATGATAGGGATAGAGGCCCCAACCTACCCATGAGTCTGTAACAAAATATGATAAGATAACCTCTAGACTTGTCTACACTCTGGAAGAGATGGAGTCTTACCTATCAACCGCGAAAAATCAACCTCATCGACGGAGAGGGAATGTCAAATTGATTACCTGCACCTGCAGGCATGAAATGGAGCGCCCCAGCAATGGGACGTCAGTAAAAAATGAAATGCACCGAGTATGTAAGGCAGAAAGTAACATAGATATGTAAATTGTGAATCTACAAGAACATGAATAATCATAATAGAGTTTCTACTGAAAGATAAGAAATAAGAGCGGGTTTATCACGTAGTGCAGTTCGACTTACCAAAGTCATTATCATTGGACCTTTTCGCCTCTTTATCTAACCATCGAACTCATACCGTAATTATACTCAATTATCTCTACTAATTCTAGTTACTACTCTTTATTATATCGTTACTTATTCATACAAGATGAACATAAAGTGGCTCTTACGCGATCAAGGTAGACCATCCATAAAGCACACTATAAACATAACTCTCTAGTGGCAAGTACACATAGCAAGGTAGAACGTCCACATGCCTCATAGAAAGATAGCCCCATTCGTATACAACTCCCCTTCTTATGTACTCTCATACGGATAATATTCAATTTTATGTGGTAATGTAGAGTCATTCAGGTCTAGCATATAATGATAGTCTCTTCTATATAAGTAGTCTATATGTTCGAAGTGTCAGTGTGTTCGTTCTACAGATAATCAACTTATAAGAGATAAACTGTAATTTCCTAAATCATAAAGAGCAAGATCTCCAGAATGCTTAATGTGTATATGTTATTTTTGTTATCGAGATTCGTTGATTTGCATCGAATCACGTTCATTGGCTATTCAAAGATGGTATTACCTATGGACGGACAATGAAACACATAAGTGCATAATTACTTAGATATGATACGCCCTATGGACGGACAATGAAACACATAGGAGGACAGTAATAGTCGACTATGGATGGTCTAAAGAAGAAATGCGTAGTCCAACCTAAATATAAATGGGTCATATGGAAGGTCTATTAATCACAAAGGTACCACCACAAGAATTTCATATGTACAACATTTCATTGATATTGTATGTTGCATTCCATTCAGCCTCATATAGCACACATATTCTACAAAAAGTAAAGAAAGAATCTAATGTACAATGACCCAAAATATTACAGTGAACTATCCTAGAACGTCGCTCCACATAGAGACATAAAGATATCACCAGAAAGATCCTAAAAAACATCCAGGAAGACAAAAATATAGAAATATCTATGATTTGTTTCCATAGAGAGTTACAAGGTCTACAGTTACAGTTTCGTTTGATTGCCTTTCAGTTGCTCTTTCTCAACTTTTGTTTTCATTGTATATGTTTCATGTCTGCCTTACGTACTCAGTACAATCTTTCTGTACTGACGTTCTTTCCTCGAGGTGCTCTATTTGTTTATGTTTCACATTGTAGGTTCAGGTATACTGAGTGGCAGGCGTGCATTCTAGATATGTACACATGTTCAACAAGATGGCGTAAGCTCCAGTTCTTCCTGGAAGTTAGTCAGGTCATGCGCTTATATGTATGTAGATTATGGGTAGTTCAGGGTGATATCCCGACAATATGTCAGTTGTGTAGTTTCTGCTATCTTAGAGGCTTCGTAGCCGTTTGTGGTTATGATCTATCAGGTAGATGTGTATGTTCAGTTATATAGACATAACATATTATAGTTCATATTTTCAAATTTTCAAACTTTATTACCTCATGTACAACCATACATGTCTCGTAACTATTGGACATAACCAAGCATTCATAAGCCCACTTGGCAGACTATATTGTATCATAAGTTATCATGGGTTTACATGGCCGCAACTCATAATGTATAACTGTAAGTGGGAAAATGTTGTATTAGTGAGCCATCGTACTCATACAGTCCATCAAGGTATCTCACATGTTGTACATACTTAACATGTGCCTACAAAGCCTCTAAGAGTAACTAACACTAAAAGATGATAGGGATAGGGGCCCCAACCTACCCATGAGTCTGTAAAAAATATGATAAGATAACCTCTAGACTTGTCTACACTCCGGAAGAGATGGAGTCTTACTTATCAACCGCAAAAAATCAACCTCGTCGACGTAGAGAGAATGTCAAATTGTTTACCTACACCTGCAGGCATGAAATGCAGCGCCCCAGCAATGGGACGTCAGTAAAATGAATTGCATCGAGTGTGTAAGGCAGAAAGTAACATAGATATGTAAATTGTGAAGCTACAAGAACATGAATAATCATAATAGAGTTTCTACTGAAAGATAAGAAATAAGAGCGGGTTTATCACATAGTCTGGTTCAGCTTACCAAAGTCATTATCATTGGACCTCTTGGCCTCTTTATCTAACCATCGAACTCATACCGTAATTATACTCAATTATCTCTACTAATTCTAGTTACTACTCTTTATTATATCGTTACTTATTCATACAAGATGAACATAAAGTGGCTCTTACGCGATCAAGGTAGACCATCCATAAAGCACACTATAAACATAACTCTCTAGTGGCATGTACGCATAGCAAGGTAGAACGTCCATATGCCTCATAGAAAGATAGTCCCATTCGTATACAACGACCCTTCTTATGTACTCTCATATGGATAATATTCAGTTTTATGTCGCAATATAGAGTCATTCAGGTCTAGCATAGAATGATAGTCTCTTCTTTATAACTAGTCTATATGTTCGAAGTGTCAGTGTGTTGGTTCTACAGATAATCAACTTATAAGAGATAAACTGTATTTTCCTAAATCCTAAAGAGCAAGATCTCCAGAATGCTTAATGTGTATATGTTATTTTTGTTATCGAGAGTCATTGCTTTGCATCGTATCACGTTCACTGGCTATTCAAGGATGGTATTCCCTTTGGACGGACAATGAAACACATAAGAGGACAGTTATAGTCGACTATGGATGGTCTAAAGAAGAAATGCATAGTCCAGCCTAAATATAAATGGGTCATATGGATGGTCTATTAAACACAAAGGTACCACCACAAGAATTTCATATGTACAACATTTCATTGATTTTGTATGTTGCATTCCATTCAGCCTCGTATGGCACACATATTCTACAAAAAGTAAAGAAATAATCTAATGTACAATGACCCCAAATATTACAGTGAACTATCCTAGAACGTCGCTCCACATAGAGACACAAAGATATCATCAGAAAGATCTTAAAACAATATCCAGGAAGACAAAAATATAGTAATATCTATGATTTGTTTCCATAGAGAGTTACAGGGTGTACA
The DNA here is from genome assembly GCA_029783415.1 of Anisodus acutangulus. NCBI lineage: Eukaryota > Viridiplantae > Streptophyta > Magnoliopsida > Solanales > Solanaceae > Anisodus > Anisodus acutangulus. The sequence goes on from CM056496.1 coordinate 24,190,032, forward strand.
ATTATGGTTTGGTTTGATTGCCTTTCAGTTGCTCTTTCTCAGCTTTTGTTTTCATTGTATATGTTTCATGTCTGCCTTACGTACTCAGTACAATCTTTCTGTACTGACGTTCCTTGGTCGAGGTGATTTGTTTGTTTATGTTCCATATTGTAGGTTCAGGTATACTGAGTGGCAGGCATGCATTCTAGATATGTACACATGTTCAGCGAGATGGCGTAAGCTCCAATTCTTCCTGGAATCTAGTCAGGTCATGCACTTATATGTATAGAGATTATGGATAGGTCAGGGTGATGTCCCGACATTATGTCAGTTGTGTAGTTTCTGCTATCTTAGAGGCTTCATAGATGTCTGTGGTTATGTTTTATTAGGTAGATGTGTATGTTCATTTATACAGACATAGCATATTATAGTTCATATTTACAGATTTTCAAACTTTATTACGTCGTGTACATCCATACATGTCTCATAACTGTTGGACATAACCAAGCATTCATAAGCCCACTTGGCCGACTATATTGTATCATAAGTTATCATGGATTTACATGGTCGCAACTCATAATATATAACTGTAAGGGGGAAAATGTTGTATTAGTGAGCCATCGTACTCATACGGTCCATCAATGTCTCTGACATGTTGTACATACTTAACATGTGCCTACAAATCCTCTAAGAGTAACTAACATCAAAAGATGGTCAGGACAGGGCCCCGGCGTACCATAAGTATGTAACAAAATCTTATAACATAACCTCTAGATGTCTACCCTCCGAAAGAGACGGAGTCTTACCTATCCTCCGCTAAAAATCAACCTCGTCTATGGAGAGGGCATGTCAAATTGTTTACCTGCACCTGCAAGCATGAAATGTAGCACCCCATCAATGGGACGTCAGTATAATGAAAAGCATAGAGGGTGTAAGACAGAAAGTAACATAGATATGTCAACTCTGAAGCAGAAAGAACATGAATAATCACAATAGAGTTTCCGCTAAAAGATAAGAATAAGAGCGGGCTTACCATGTACAATGGATTGGCTTACAAAATTCATTATCATTGGATCACTTGGCCTCTTTATCTAACGATAGAACTCATACCGTAATTATACTCAATTATTTGTATTAGTTCTTGTTATTGATCTTTATCATATCGTTACTTATTCATACAAGCTAAACATAAATTAGTTCTTACGTGTAGCAGGTAGACCGTCCATAAGGCACACTATAACCATAACCATCTAGTGGCACGTATACGTAGCAAGGTTGACTATCTATATGGCTCATAATACTTAGGGTTGGATTATGCGTGCAACTGAGACCATCCATAACCAACCCTTAGCTTACCTATGCATATTATAGACCGTCCATGAGTTATATTTTACTATCCTCCTACGCGTTCAATGATTGTCCGTAGGGAACGTACTTATGCACATTTGGCATCAAGTCAATATACATAATCAATATTCCATGGACTAAATATGTATATCTACAAGGTATGATTTTTTCAATACTTTCAGTACTCTTGATTTGCATTCGTCAACTCGTATTCTATTTTTCTTATCTTTAGGGAGATTTATAACAATTCCCATATTTTCATAGTTGTCATCATATACTATTAAATATTATTCGTGACTCATATGATTTATTTCTCATGAACCTGCTTAAAACATCGTATAGCTCATCATCTACATATTTTAAGTGACTCGTCACATTCCTTAACTCATCCTTTACTTCCCTAATAATTAGGGAGCTTTTCCAATTCGGAATGTAAACAATTTTTCTTGTTAGACAGGGAAATTCATTTTATAACTTATGCGATCTCACTTTCTTCTACATTGGCAATACCATTCATCTGTTAGCTCGCTTATTCATAACTTTTCAATTTACTGGGAGATTCTCACTTAACAACTTATCTCGCCTTTTACTTTGTGTCTCGCTATCATTAATATTAGGGAAATTCTATAGATACTTTCATTAGTCAATACAATTTGTTTCGGCTATTAGTTTAAAGCATAAGTTCTAGATACAATCTTTGACTCAAAGGCAATTTATAGATGATACTTACACGAAGGCTATTCTCTCCGTCGTATACTTAGCACATGTTACCCGAGGGCTTTACTTATGTCTAGGGGCTACTCCTGAATTTCAACTACGAATACCCCATAGCGGACTACATTCATTAAAATCTATTAGAGGGTCTTAATCCATCAATACTAACATACGAAAGGACTCGTCCCCTTGAATTATATAAGAGTGACATCACTATGGAAACATACCGAAAGAAGGAAAGAAAAGTCTTACATATCTCACATCTGATTCTCTGATGATAGTGATGAAATCCACCTCTTCAAAATCCTTCTAAAATAGTAAACAACATAAATCATCAATAAAGAGGTGCATACAACTTATCTATAAGTAACATGCTTATTTCTATGGCTATTCGGATAGCACCTCCCGCGTATCCTTACCTACTGCAAATCCAAAACAAAATCAACTACAAAAACAACATCATAAGCAAAAATTCCCATAAATTTCATCCAATCAATCACCATATAACCTCACCCAAAACAATCCGACAACACAACAATATCCCATATAAACTTCAAGTGCTATCTTGCATCTTTTCATCCAAATAACTTAACCAAAACATGAACAAGCTTAAGTACAATCAAAATAGGGTTATACTTACCTTAAAGAATTAGTGGAACCTTCTACAAAAACTTCTTTTAGCTCACAACAGCCCTTAACATCAAGACAACACCATGGAACTCTTCTTCTTCACTTTGCACAACCTTTTGTAGTTAGATCCTACTCAAATCACTTTGGATATGTTCTTGAGCCTTAAAGACGTGTTAGAAGCTCATATGAAGGTGTGAGATTCTGGTTTGGACGAATAATGAGAGAAAATGAGGGCTAGATCTCTTAAAACTAGTTCAAAGTCAGCCATCACCTTAGTGGGTCCCAAAGGGAGCTGCTTGCAGCATTTTATTAAAACATACTCAACGTTTTGTACATATCTCCGATTGATGAATGATTTGTTGTGTTGGAAATTAGACTCGTTGAACTTGAATTTAAATAGGATATACATCTCATAATACCTTACACACTTAGAGATATACCCCCATAATGTTGGGGAAAAATCGTATCTAGAATTCTGCCTACCTTTCCCCGAGTTTTGACGAACATAATTTCTTCAATTCATTAAGCCCCAAAATCTTACGAGACTTACCTAAAACTTTAAACTTATAATCAACCAAGTATGGGTCTTAGCCTCATCGAGCTTACATCACTTCACTTACGATGCTTACTAGAGCGAAAACACGGGGTGTAACAAGTTCGCTTACGATGCAATCAACGTAACAAAATGAAGTATGAAATGCTTATTGAACCTTAAACTCTTGTAAACTTTTATGGGCTAGCATGGTTACTTTCTTTATAACCTTGAAGTAAAATACTTCTTCAATTCAAGTCGACTAACTCATAATGCATCCAACGTACAAAAGTATGAGGTGTAACATCCTTCCCCCCTTTAAAAACATTCATTTTCAAATGTTAAACCTCATAGACTTGCGGAAATTTTTCCAGTGTCTTCTCTATAAATTGGACTCATCCTAAGCTGTATGCAGCCAGAGTATACACTATACATGCCACACGGGGCTACTATATGTACATAACAACGTTTGGCCTCGCACGACTGTAAACTGAAAATATAGTAAATCATAAATAGAGTTATTCTCAAGGTCTTCAACTTTGTGTTTGGGACAAACTGCATTGTAGCACTTCTTCTTGCATAATATCTAACTGTAGAATGATGGTTGGAACCTTATATCGCTGTATAACTATCCTTCTCGTGATTACTCTTGGCCTTATACTAAGTCCTTTCATCTATGGACATCACCAACCCCAATTCTATTACTTGTTTGGTTCAAGCCTACTTAATACATTCTAAATCCGCTCAATATCTATAAATTGGGCTCCCTCTTGGCCCTCTAATATATGATCCTCATCATTTTACTTACCGAGCTTTCTGTTGTAGATTCTCTTACTGAAGGCTAACACTCCACTTGTTAAGCCTACAATAGTCGTCACTTAGTAGTCCTACTATCCCTGAGAAACTTGTTTCGTTCTATAACTTATATCCCACCACGGGAATTCAAAGATCTCTAAGCTACTCTCGTATTCGTTACCTTATTTAACCTTTCCATCTTTTAATGCTACCTCTCTACAATTTACCTTAAGTACGACATGATAACTTTATTGATAATCAAGTTACTATATCTCCTAATTATACTAGATAAACCTAACAAAATTCTGAATGGTTTTACTCTCCTATAGCCATCATTAGATACTTACATCTACGGCCTTGCACTCACATGGTCACTTCTAACCCATATTCTCCTGTTTGCCTCTTCTGTAGATCCAGTGGCATCTTCTTCTATTATAATAACGCATTCATGGAATTTTATATATTACAACTCTTATCTGGATACCTCTCAAAACTTAAAGTGACTCTTACACGTAGCGGGGTTGTACTAAAGCTTTAGTGTAAGCACAAATATGCGCACAAGTTCATTATTCGAGGATGAATGTTTCAAAGCAGGGAATGCTGTTTAATCCCACATTTTCATACGTTAAAGAGCATTGTAAATTAGTCAATGTAAGCTCTAAAGTTTATGAGTGTGTAAAATCATGTATATCACATGTTGGAAGGTTTAGAAGTTATAAAAATCAAAGAAAATAAGTTTCGTCGAAACTCGGCAAGTTGGGAATGTTATAACTCATACTTTTGGGGTAAAACTAGGAGTGCTTAACATTATAATAAGGTCATGATATGAGGTATTTGAATCGTATAATATTTCTATGTTAAGTTTTGAAGTCAAGCGAGTAGTAAAACAAAAGTCGGCAAGTTACCGCAAGTTACACTCATAAGTTTGCTGATGTCACCAGATTTTCTCCCAATATACATCAATTTATGGACTGATACACCCACCAAATTGAAGGTCTATGAGTCTAGTTTCAAATGCCACAAAAAATGTTAAACAAAGCATTATACATGTGATATACACTTAATATACATCAGTGTATATCACATATATATCACTGGATTAAAGCAGTGGGCTTTCGGCCAGTCCAAAGGATATTAAAGCAGTGGGCTTTCGGCCAGAACAAAGGATTAAAGCAGTGGGCTTTCGGCCAGTCCAAAGGATATTAAAGCAGTAGGTTTCGGCCGAAAGCAAAGGAGTTGTTGTTGTATATATGGTATATATATTTGTAGTATATTGTAAGGAAAAGGATACCTTAATTAAGTGTTATACACTTACCATAATTGTATAGTTAGAGTTATGGTAGAATAAGGATTTAGAAGTAGAATAGGAAAAGGATTTCCCTATTATGGAAATATGTAACTTGTATATATAGCCTTTCAATTAATGAAAATAATCAAGGGGATTATTTCTTTCATGGTATCAAGAGACTAGGTCTACACAAAAGTTTTCTCTCAACTTTTGCCTTGTGTGAGAACCCCTCGGGTTTTCTCTCCAAAATTTTGTCTTCCGCTCTCAAAAACCTCTCTTAAATTTAACCTCCTTCCTTGTTCTTTCAAATATGTCTAAGAACAATTTTCACCCTGCCCTTACGGTTTCCAATATCAAGCTAAGTGTCCCTATTGTCCTTGAGATGGAAAACGTTCAATATGCAACGTGGGTGGAGTTGTTTAAAATTCACGCTATATCTTATCAAGTTCTTCATCACATCATTCCTCCCGCTAGACCCCTTCCTGCGGAGGATCCGGAGTTATGGATTACACTTGATGCTACCGTTCTTCGGTGGATATACGCCACTATTTCAGTGGACCTTCTACAGAAGATTATGAAGCCCGATACCACGGCTATGGCTGCATGGAATAGATTGCGGGACATATTCCAAGACAACCAACATTCCCGTGTCGTCACACTCGAGCAGGAATTATCTCTCGTTCGAATGGACGTATTTCCGAACGTTTCTGCATATTGCAAGAAACTAAAAGAGTTGGCGGATCAACTCCGTAATGTTGGCGCACCAGTAACAAATAATCGTCTAGTTCTACAGTTGGTTGCCGGTCTTTTGGAGGCCTATAATGGTGTTGGAACTCTCTTTCGCCAAAGCAACCCTCTTCCCGACTTTCATCAAGCCCGCTCCATGCTGATGTTGGAAGAAGCCGGTTTGGCTAAAAAGGCGGCTACCGGAGCAAGCCCAGTTGTCATGGTGGCATCCTCTCCTAGTTCTTCGGGTTTTGTTAATAATTCGGGCCAAAACCATAATAATGGTGGCGGCAAGAATAATCGCAAAAATAACAAAAACCGCAAGGGCAAACGAGGCGGTTCTGGTGGCGGTTCCGATGATCAACAAGCAGGCGGTGGGTCCCATCCAGGGTACAGTGGGCTACCACCACCGTAGGCCCAGCAGTGGGGCCATTGGCAGTGGAACCCGCACCCTCCAAAGAAGAAGTTTCGGCCGCCGCTGGGCTGGCCATCAGCCCAGGCCCAATACCCAAGATTGGCGCCCATCGCCGCTGGCCCAAAGAACTGCACTACAAAGAAGCTACGGCCCGGCTCAAAGACGGCCAGAGTCCTTGGGCCTGCACCTCAGAAGCCCACCATGCAAAGAGCCCCACTGCACCGATATCGAGGCCGCGATGCACACGTTGGGATTGTCTCAACCGGACCCAAATTGGTACATGGACTCCGGGGCCACTACTCACATGACTTTCGAATCAGGTACTCTCTCATCTTATTCCAATTTGAGCACCCCTCGGGGGATAATTATTGGTAATGGCAGTTCTATTCCAATTCTAGGGTATGGTCAGAAAACATTGTCTTCTCCCAATCCACCACTCCTCTTGAAAAATATTTTACATGCTCCTAAATTGATTAAAAATTTAGTGTCTGTCAGAAAGTTCACAAATGACAATTATGTTTCTGTTGAATTTGATCCTTTCGGTTTCTCTGTGAAGGATTTCAAGACGGGGAGTCATCTCATGAGGTGTGATAGTATGGGGGATCTGTATCCTATCATGTCCCATTTGATCCATCGAGTCCAAATTTGCCATCGCCTTTGCGACCATCTCTCCTTCCATGTGGCATACTCGTCTGGGTCATCCGGGATCTTCTATTTTATCAGCTTTAGATAAAAATAGCTTTATTTCTTGTAAGGGTACGAGTCGTACTCCAATTTATCAGTCTTGTTCATTAGGAAAAATTGTTAAGTTGTCATTTGTAGACTCCAAGTCTCATACTTCTATGCCATTTGACATTATTCATAGCGACTTCTGGACATCTCCTGTTCTTAGTTCAATGGGTCATCGATATTATGTTCTCTTTTTAGATGATTATTCTAGATTTTTGTGGACGTTTTCAATTGCGAATAAATCACAAGTGTTTTCCGTCTTCATAAAATTTAGAGCGTTCATTCGTACTCAATTCGAAAGAGAAATAAAAAATATTCAATGTGATAATGGGAAAGAGTATGACAATAGGGAGTTTCGAGAATTTTGTGCTACTCATGGGATAAATTTTCATTTTTCATGTCCTCATACATCTTCACAAAATGGGAAAGCCGAACGCAAAATTCGTTCCATAAATAACATTGTCCGAACTCTTCTAATACATGCCTCTATACCTCCATATTTTTGGCATCATGCTCTACAAATGGCCACTTACCTTCTGAACATAATTCCGTCTAAAGGTCTGACATATTCTTCCCCCCTCAAAATCCTATATAATAAGAACCCTTCTTATTCTCACCTTCGGATTTTTGGGTGCTTGTGTTATCCGTTATTCCCATCCACCACAATTAACAAACTTCAGGCTCGGTCTACCCCATGTGTGTTTTTGGGTTATCCGTCGAATCATCGTGGTTATAAGTGTTTTGATTTATCCTCCAAGAAAATCATAATCAATCGCCATGTCATTTTTGATGAAACTCAATTCCCATTTACGAAAGTTCATACTCCCGAACCTAAGTCATATAATTTTTTGGATGACCAAATATCCCCGTATATTATTCGGCATTTTTCGGACATCTCCCATATCCAAAATCCTCCAATGGCCCATCGCCCACTGGCCCCACAAAGATCGCCACGCCCAAACTATTCCAACATCGAACAGTTCCAGCTATTGGGCTGGGCCCAGCCACCTCGAACCGGGTCCGTAAGAGAGTCCGCTTTTACTGCTTTGGGCCAAGAAAGCCCATCGCTTGTCGCCACCCGTCCCGAGCCCAGAAAATTCCCAAAATTCCCTCAATTCTTCCTCGAGTCATAGACTGGTCACTCGTAGTCAGCGGGGTATTTTTACACCTAAAACACATTTTAATTTACATTCGGATCTCTCTAAATCCCCCTTGCCCCGCAATCCTGTGTCCGCATTAAATGACCCTAATTGGAAAATTGCTATGACTGATGAATATAATGCTCTTATTGATAATAAGACGTGGGAGTTGGTGCCCCGTCCATATGGTATTAATGTTATCAGGTCTATGTGGATTTTTGCTCATAAGGAGAATTTAGATGGGTCATTTGCTCGACATAAGGCATGACTTGTTGGTGATGGTAAGACTCAGTAGGTTGGAATTGATTGTGGTGAGACATTTAGTCCGGTGGTCAAACCGGCTACCATTCGCACTGTGTTTATCTTGGCTCTTTCAAAGACTTGGCCAATCCATCAGTTGGCTGTCAAGAATGCTTTTCTACATGGTGATCTCAAGGAAACAGTCTATATGCATCAGCCGTTGGATTTCAGGGATCCTAACCGACCTCATCATGTATGTTTGTTGAAAAAGTCCTTATATGGGTTTAAGCAGTCTCCAAGGGCATGGTACACAAGGTTTGCTGACTTTGTTTCCACTATTGGGTTCACTCACAGCCGGTCAGATAATTCCTTGTTCATCTACCGCCGTGGTTCGTCATTGGCCTATATTCTATTGTATGTAGATGATATCATCTTGACTGCCTCTTCCGACGCCTTGCGCCAGTCTATCATGACCATGCTCAGTTCTGAGTTTGCTATGAAAGACTTAGGGCCTTTGAGTTATTTTTTGGGGATTGCCGTCAAGCGTCATTCCGGTGGGTTGTTTCTGTCTCCAGCGGAGTATCTTCGAGATCATCGAGAGGGCTGGGATGTCATCCTGTAAGTCCATTTCCACGCCAGTTGATGCAAACCCAAAGCTAAGTGCCACAGCAGGTGCACCATACGAGGACCCGACCCGCTATCGCAGTCTTGCAGGGGCCCTCCAGTATCTTACCTTTACCAGACCGGATATTACATATGCAGTTCAGCAGATGTGTTTATTCATGCATGATCCCAGAGTTGAGCACATGAATGCAATCAAACGCATCATTCGGTATATTCAGGGGACACTAGACTATGGGTTGCACTTGTATCCGTCATCTACATCTACACTTATCTCCTACACGGATGCTGATTGGGGTGGTTGTCCCGACACCAGACGGTCGACTTCTGGCTACTGTATGTTCCTTGGCAACAACTTAGTCTCCTGGTCAGCAAAACGTCAGGCAACTCTATCACGCTCAAGTGTCGAGGCAGAATATCGAGGGGTAGCGAATGTGGTCTCCGAATCATGTTGGCTACGTAATTTGCTTTTGGAGCTTCATTGTCCCATTCAGAAGGCAACCTTGGTATATTGCGATAACATTAGTGTCATCTACCTTTTCGGTAACCCCGTTCAACACCAACGCACCAAGCATATCGAAATGGACATTCACTTTGTCCGTGAAAAGGTTGCAAAGGGTCAAGTTCGCGTATGTCATGTCCCGTCTCGTTATCAAATTGCAGACATCTTTACAAAGGGTCTACCAGCGATTCTCTTTGAAGATTTTAGGGACAGTCTCAGCGTTCGAAAACCGCCCGCTATGACTGCGGGGGTGTGTTAAACAAAGCAATATACATGTGATATACATTGAATACACATCAGTGTATATCACATATAAAGCAGTGGGCTTTCGGCCAGTCCAAAGGATATTAAAGCAGTGGGCTTTCGGCCAGAACAAAGGATTAAAGCAGTGGGCTTTCGGCCAGTCCAAAGGATATTAAAGCAGTAGGTTTCGGCCGAAAGCAAAGGAGTTGTTGTTGTATATATGGTATATATATTTGTAGTATATTGTAAGGAAAATGATACCTTAATTAAGTGTTATACACTTACCATAATTGTATAGTTAGAGTTATGGTAGAATAAGGATTTAGAAGTAGAATAGGAAAAGGATTTCCCTATTATGGAAATATGTAACTTGTATATATAGCCTTTCAATTAATGAAAATAATCAAAAAATTTGTCGATAAGATGTCTGAGTAATATGTAATACGCATTTTATACGGACCTGTACAATGGCCAATTACATACGGACACGTGGGCATCCAAGGTTAAGTCGGCCAACGCCTATCTTTTATAAGACAAAACTTCGAGATTTCTATTTTATTTCATTATCGACCTTATGGGAACTGAATCCCTTCATTTTCTCTCCTTCTCTCACTTTCCAATGTCAAGTTAATTGATTTAAATACTTCACTAGTAAAGTTCTTCTTCAAGAACATGAATCTCACCTCAATCAATCTTTCATTCTTGAATCAAGGTTTTTGAAACACAAGATTGGGGTGAATTATAAATTACTCTTTCTAGTTTATGAGTTGACTTGTTAAATTGAATAGTCGACTTCCCTGCAAATCTATAAAATAGGTTATTGAATAAGAAAAGTAAGGGTAATGCAGAATGACAAATGACACAAGTATTTTATACTGGTTCGGATCACCGGTTTGGTGCCTATTCTAGTCCCCTTATGTTACAAGGGTTTTCTTAGAGTCTTGAAGTGTTGTTGTTACAAGATGAAAGAGTGAATAAGATTTTGCTCAAGTTAAGTTGTACATCTTTTATACTTTTAGGGGTCTTCAATTTATAGAAAAGGTTGCATGCAGTCTTCTACCTTTGGTTGATTTGATGAGATCAGTGGAGATCAATCGTTTCTTTGATTGATCTTCTTGGAGGCTCGCTATAAGGTAATCCAAGGGAATTTTCCCCCATCATGTATTGATGTGTCTTGCCTAGCATGATTTCAATCACACTGATGTTATGATCTAGCTTTTCCTTCCTTAAAGCTCGTTGATGACTTGTGGTACCTGGTACGTACTTTTTGTCGCGATCTTGTTTTTCCTTTTTTGAGACTTGCTGAGATCTTTTACTATTTTTCCGTTTTGGCTCTCTTTCTTGTTGTAATCTTTGCAGTAATAGGTTGGGCCCTCTTCCAGCTCTTGATTGGGCTTGGATATGTCTTGATGGGCTAGTCTTCAATTTCGTTGGGCTCTAAGTGTGGTTGAGTGAATCTGTAAGAAATTCTAAGTTGGTAGTGTCATTATTAAAATTGCATTGCTTGCGGCTAACAATCTCCTCCTTTTCGATAATGACAACAATAAAGATTTAAATTTGTGTGAGTCAACTTTCCTAATATTTAGATTTCTTTCTCTTCTGCTCCCTCTGACTTGATGCTTTCCTTTATTGCTCCCCGTTAGTTACTGCTTATAGAGGAAAAACACAACACATACAAAAACAAGCATAGCAGAGATGGGCGATACTAAATTAACTAAACGTTAAAAATCCGGGGGACAAACGGTCCCTACAAAAACTAACAAGCAGATAAGTGCACAACCATACGAAAAATTGTCTTAACATCATATAAAAACATGGCCAACTCCTTCCCAGGAAATATTTGAGGGTGTTGATGATTCTATCAGAGAAGGAATGATTGGACATTTTAATGTTCTTGGAGAGTGAGGAGTACGACCAGATTGTCATTTGAGGTAGAGGTGTCGCGAGAGATCAAGTTGACTCGCTCAATCAACTTGTTCACAGTCTTCACACCTTCACTCTTATTCCATCCATACTGAGGTGCAGCTTGGCCACATCAGCCCTTGTCTCCTTTGATGAACTCATTATCTTCTCAAGAATCTCATGAATCATTTGTAGGTTCCCATCCATTGCAGCTAGAGTCAACATCATCTCCTAGGCTTCCTTCAGAATTACGGAGATAGAATCTGTTGTGGAGCAACAACGTGTTTTGACTGAGGTTCAATCTCTACTCTGAAGCTATCCTTTTTGAATCATTCACCATCAACCAACACGTACCCCATACTCGCGAATGCCCTGGAATCATACCCTGAATCCAATTCTTGAACAGAAAAATCAATAATATCAACAAATAATGATTTGAGGATGCAGGTAATCACCATTCCATAAGAATATACTTGCTTTAGCTCTAGATTCAGCAGCACTTTCGAGCATGTACTCCCTAAACCACTTTGCTCAATTAATCTTAATCTTTTTGAAGAGGCAGTAAGCCACATACAAATCCCTATTTGTAATGTTACTGAGAGATCTGACATGGGCAAGCAAAGTAGTACCAACAATGTGAGCCAAAAATTGAGTTTTAAAACAGACACATGAGGGACATAATTCAAGATGCTCAATACCAGGTTCAGACAAAAAGGATTTAGCTTCATCAACAAATACTTCAAATTTTTCAGGCCAGGCATTATGCATAAATTCAACATTTCCATAAAACATTACCATAAAAACCTTTTCAATCATTTATAACGATTCGAGTTCCCATCATAAGAGATTCAAGTTCACCACTCTCAGTAGAGACCCTAAGACTAGCATAGAACATTCAGACAGGTTCCTCAAGGACTTCATTATCATAGAGTTGGAAAACAAGGGGCAATGTTTGAGACTTAATGAAAGAACTTCCATTGTAGTGAGAATATTTCAACTATTCAAGACAAATGATACGTCCAGTGGCGATACGACACTTTTTTAAAAGATTAAATTTTTCCTTTTCAGCATCACTCCAAAATAGTTGCATGCCCTCAGGCATAAAGTCTTCAGGTGACTCTATCTTTGATTTCTTGGACATATTTCACTTTGGGGTCTAAGGGATGGACCTTTTCTTTTCGAGATTTCCATGGTCGATTTATTCATCAACAGAAGAGTTAGTGAGAAGATCAACAGGGTCTTGAGATGGAGAGAGTATTTGCTTGCTGGATCTTCGACTTCTAGAGGTTGTGTATTTTTCTTTGGCCATGGTGGAAGTTTGTGAAGAGAGATGAGAGGAGGGGGTGAAATATGAGAGAAAAGAAAAGGTCTGGTAGATATAAAGCAAAGAAGGTGAGTGGTTGTGTGGGAGAAGGGAAAAGGTGTGATTTGAAGGGTTTACAGTCTTGGGAAGAGGTGCAATGATGGTAAGTGGAAACGGAGGTAGGAAGTAAGCGCAATAGACATGTATTAATTCATATAAAATGAAACCATTAATTATAGTACACATAAGAACACGATGATGCACGTACAAGGAAATTAATTAATAAAAATATTCTAGAAGAGCGCAAAATCTTTCTTCTCGCAAAGGTTTAGTAAAATATCGGCCAACTGATTTTCCAAATCCACGAATTCTAATTCAAAATCACCATTTTTAACATGATCACGAATAAAGTGATGATTAATATCTATATAATTTACCCTAGAGTGATGCATAGTATATTTAGATAAATTTACCCTAGAGTGATGCATAGTATATTTAGATAAACTAATTACACTGAATTTTTCACACATAATAGAAACTAAATCATAAATTAAATAATTAATTAATTGATGCATCATCAATAGATGTTATGTGCCACAATTTTCTAATCTTAAGTATTCAGTCTTAGTTGTTGATAGAGCAACATATGTTTGTTTTTTGCTATGACAAGATATGACAGATTCTCCCAAAATCTGGCATGCCTTGTTTGTGCTTTTTCTATCTATTTTATCACATGCAAAATTCGCATCTCAATATGCAATTAAATAAAAATTGTTTGAATGAGGATACTAGAGGTCGAACTCTTAAATTTCGATGAGACAATGAATGATTCTTTTTACTATTGTGAGGTGTGATTCCTTGGGAGCCGACGGGAATCTAACGCATTTACATACGCTAAATATGATATTAGCTCCTTTGTATATTTTGTTTGACTGATGAATGTGTCAGTAGTCGACTCCCTTATTTGCAGTCCTAAGAAAAATGTCAGTTCTCCCATCGTGCTCATTTCAAATTCTCCTTTCATGATATCAGCGAAATTCTTGCATAGAAGAGGACCAAAATTTTCAAAAATAATATCATCACATAAATTTTAACAATCAAGATGCAGTTTGAGGGGGATTTTGAATAAACAGGGTAGTGTCAACTTTTCCTCATTTAAAATTGTTATCTAATAGAAAACATCTAAGTATCTTGTACCAGGCCTTTGGAGCATGTTTCAATCAGTACAATGCCTTTGATAGTTTATAAACATGATCTGGCAATGAAGGATTTTCAAAACCTGGGGGTTGCTTAACAAAAAAATTCTTCTTTAATAAAACCATTTAAGAAAGTACTTTTAACATCCATTTGAAATAGTTTTAATCATTTAAAATATGCATATGCGAGGAGGATATGAATGAATTCTAACTTGGCTACCGGAGCAGAAGTTTCAATATAGTCAATACCTTCTTGTTAAGAGTAGCCTTTGGCGACTAACCTCACCTTATTTCTAACCACTTGTCCACATTTATCTAGCTTCTTTTGGAATACCCATTTTGTTTCTATAACTGAGGCATTTTTTGGTCTTGGAACAAATTTTCGTAGTTGATTTCTTTCTAATTGATCAAGTTCTTCTTGCATTGAGTTAATTCATGACTCACCACTTACAGCTTCATCAACTTTCTTAGGTTCAAGTTGTGATATGAGAGCTAGAGCTGATTGATGTCTAAGAGATGCTCTAGTTTGTATTTTGGCAGTTGGGTTACCAATAATAAAATCATTTGGAAAGTTGGCTTCATTTCTCCATTCTCTAGGAATATTTATTGCAGGATTTTCGTACATTTATCCTGTTCTTTGGTCTCTTAATATGATTGAGAGGAACATTTTGCGTAGGTCAGGATCCAGTCACGATATCTTCATTAGTTGACTTACTCCTTTTCTGAGTGAGAGAACTTTATGTCTGCTGGTACTGAGTCGACTCTGTCGGATTAATTTCTTCTGACGCATCATTATGTACAACACTTGTGTCTTAGACATTGGGGTTAATATCAATACATACCAAAAGAATAGATTATTTTATAGTCATAATTCTTTTGTTATAGACTCTATAAGATATGCTAATGGGAGCATAGCCTGCAATTTTTTTTATCACTACGAGGATCAAACTTACAAAAATTATCCTTATCGTTGTTGTGGACAAAACACTTGCATCAAAAAGGATAATAATGACTAATATTTGGATGTTTAACTTACCAGAGTTCATAGGAAGTTTCTTAAAGATTGGCCTTATCAGACATCGATTTAATATGTGACATGTAGTACTTACAACTTCAACCCAAAATATGCCTGGTATTCCTTGTTCTAGAAGCATTGTTTGAGTAGTGTCTTGAAGAGATAAATTCTTCCTTTATGTGACATTGTTTTGTTCTGGGGATCGTGGTGATGAAAATGTTTGGGTGTACCCCCGCTGAGCATAGAATTCTTCAAATAATTTGTTTTTGAATTCCTTTCCATGGTCATTGTGTATAGTAGATATGTAGTATCCTTTTTCCCTTTTGACCTTTCTACAAAAAATATCAAACTAGGTGAAAGCTTCACTTTTGTGAATTAAAAACATGACTCGATTAAAATGAGAATAATCATTTATAATAACAAATGCATATTTCATTCCACCCAGACTAGCAGTTTTAGTTTGTCCAAATAAACCCATATGTAACAATTGAAGAGGCTTAGTGGTGCTAACAATGTCTTTGGGTTTGAAGGAGGAATTTGTTTGTAAATCTAGTTGAAATGAATCACAGATATGGTCTCTTCAAAAATTCAATTTTGGCAAACCTAAGACAAGATCTAATTTTGACAGTTTTTCAAGAATGTGCATGCTAGCATGACCTAATTTTCTATGTCATATCCAAGGATCACTAGATATAGATGCAAGACATGTAATAGTATGTAAGTCAACATTACTGAGTACATAAATAATTTCTACTCTTTCTCCGAAGATAAGCATATGTCTTACTCCCTTGAGTTTTCACTTCACATCATCGAATGATACTTTGAATCTGGCGTTGCATAGTTGACTGATGCTCAATAGATTATATTCGAGTCCATTTACAAGGTACACTTCAATAAGATCACAAGTTGGACTAAGAGTAATGGTGCCTACTCAAATTAAATCTCTTTTAGATTGTCACCAAATCTGATTTGTCCTCCGTCTATCTTTTTGACATTGTTTAAATTATTCCTTTTTTTGGTCATATGCCTGGAACACCGACTATCAAGTACCCACATATTTTTCTTGAAAGTTTTCTTGGGTTGCTCCTGCAAAATAGATAAATAAATTTTGATCTGGGTTGGTACCCTTATGTCAACCCATTTTCCAGAGGTAGTCAGCTTGTATTTACAATTGAAAATTTTAGCACCCGATTTACCACATGAATAACACATAAAGTTGTTTCGAGAGAAATCATTATTGGCAGTAAAACATTTAGTGGAATTTTTGTTCTGACAAATTTTCCTCTGTTTAGGTTAGATTGATTTGATCTAACGGAAGTACAACTGGGGGATTTTTGGAAGCCATTTAACTGTATTTTAACTTCACTTAATTCCTCTTGAAGTAAGTCAACTTCAAATTGACTTGCCTCAAGAAGAATTTGTCAATTTTTCTCTAGCCAATTTATTATATTCATCAATAATCTTCTGAAGTTCATCAGTGACCAAATCAAGAGATGCTTGAAGTTCATTATATTTATTACAGTTTGAAGATCGTACCTCGCTTATTTCTCCTATAGACATGAAACACATGTTTGCCATGTCTACCGGTTCTGATTCTGATTCATTTTCATCACTACATGCTCTATAGGATATGTAGTTGTTTTGTTTCCTATAATTCCCTTTCTTCAATTCTAGACATTCAAACTTGATATGTCTAGGATTTCAGCACTAATAGCATTTTTCATCATTCTTTGATCATCATTGTTTTTGTATCCATGTTGTGGATTTTGTCTCCTTTTTCATAGGATACACTTTACTACTCGATTGATCATAGCCAGTGCTTCATTGATTTCCTCATCATCATCTTCGCATTCACAGGTAGTGGATTTGAAAGCAACTAACTTCTTTTTTTCTTCTTCAGGATAACGGTTTAGATGAGTCTTCTCTAATGCCATAAGACTTCCTCGGTTCATCAGATGTGAGATTGTCCAGATCTCCATTTTCCATAACAATGGCCTTGGTATACCACGCCTTAGGTAGATTTCTGATGAGTTTCCTGACTTGCTGACCATTTTTGTAAACCATGCCCAGTGACTTGAGTTCACTTACAATCTTACTTAATCGGGTAAACATCGATTCAATATTTTCATCTTCCCCCATCATGAATAGTTCATATTCATGTGTGAGAGAATAAATATTGGTTTCACTAACTTTGGACGTTCCATCGTATGTGACCTCCAACTTGTCCCACATTTCTTTCGCAGTTTTACAGGTTGATATCTTCTTATATTATTCTCCCATAACTGCACAATAAAGCAAACTTATAGCTCTAGCATTAGTCTGGATTACCTCTTGTTATTCATTGGTGACTTCAAATAGTTCGATATCAATCTTATTCTTGAGATCTTTGGATTCGGCATTTGGAATAGGCTGTGGACCCTTTTTGATCACCAACCACGCTTGAAAGTCAGTCGACTAAACAAAGATTCTAAATCTTTCCTTCTAGTGATTGTAGTATTGTTTGTTGAAGTATGGAGGTCCAGTTGTGGAGTATCCGTCTTGCAAAATTGCACCAGGGATATGATATCCAGCCATTTGATATTTTCTTACGTGCTTTTAGGAGACTTAATGTGAAACCTGCTCTGATACCAATTGAAACACAATAGGGGGGTGGATTGTAAACTCATTTTAGTTTATGAGTCGACTTGTTATATTGAATTGTCGACTTTCCTTAAGTCTGTAAAATAGGTTAGTGAATAAGCAAAGTAGAGGTAATGTAGAATGATAAATGATACAAATATTTTATATTGGTTAGGATCACCGGTGTGGTGCCTATTCCAGTCCCTTTGAGTTACAAGGGTTTCCTAAGATCCTTGAAGTGTTGTGTACAATGTTGGTTCAAATTAAACCGTCAGCTATATTTGGACAGATTCCAGATTTTCTTAGCTACAACCTTAACCTGTATAGCTATATGTCTATCCCCTCATTTTATTTTTCTTAACACTGAATTACTTTAGATTATAGTACTTTTGGTAAGATGAAAGAGTGAATAAGATTTTTCTCAAGTAAAGTCGTACATCATTCATAGTCTTGGGGATCTTCAATTTCTAGCAAAGGTTGCATGCAGTCTTCTTCCTTTGGTTCATGTGATGAGATCAACGGAGATCTGTTACACCTCGAAATTTTTGCGTTGTTCATATCATAAGTAAACTAATGTGAGTTCGGGGAAGCCATGAAACCCCTACAACGCTAAGAGAGGTATTAAACAAGTGTTAAACATGTACCAAACGGTTTTGGGGTAAAATTAGGAGTGATTAATAAGTTAAGGAGGTCATTTTTAAGGTATTTGAATCATAAAAAATTGTATGTTGTGTTTTGAAGTCAAGCAAGTTGTAAAACAAAAGTCAGCAAAAGTTATTGCAAGTTTCGTTCATATTTTTGTTTGAAATTTGGGTCTAATTTGACTGAGCTTTTCTCCCAATGTACTTGGACTCACGGGGTGGTCCAACCACCAAATTGAAGGTCCACAAATCTAGTTTCTAAAGAATTAAAACGTTCGTCGATCCAACGTTATAATAGACAGATATTCACAATTTTTGTGAGACTGCGCATACAGCCCCTTTTGGGACCCACTATGGCGGTGGCCGACTTTGGACTCTTTTAAAAGCGTTTGGGACTAGTTTTTGGTCATCTTTCGACCACATTTATTCTCCATTCTGTCTCAATCTTTCCTAATTATTCTGTAAGGGTTTAAGGTTGAACCCAAGTGATTACATATGTTTTCAACATCAAAAGCTAGCTCTAGTGAAGAATAATACATTTATGGTGTTGTAGTGTGAACAAGGGTGGTTATGAGCCGAACTAAGTCGGGATTTCAAGTTGTAATTTCTTTACAACATAATAATAATATTGTGTTACTTGTGTTTAATCTTATTCAAGTATTGGTTGACTTATTTGAGTGAAAAACTGCAAGCTACTACTTGAAATGGCATGAGATGTTGTTATCTTTTATTAGACTGTTTTGGGAGTTGTATATATGACCCTGAAAGGCTGGAAATCATGAGAAATAACTTGGTTATGATGTTTTTAGTATGATTATGTTAGTTTCCATGTCAAGCTTGTTGAAGAAAGTATTAACTAGAAAGGGAAATGGCTATAAAGCACTTAGAAATTGTGCATAGTGTTTCTATCTTATGTTGGGCTATTTTGTGTTGTTTTGAAGATGAGTAAGAGGTTTGAAATTCTCTGAATTTATATTGTTAACATTCTGAATATATTGTTAAGTTAATAAATAAATGATAGTGGGGTTGAAGGGTTGTAAAGGGATCTGATCCATGCTTTTCGCTCGTCATGATAAATAGTAGTTTTGTTGGTGATGTTTGTGCCCTTGTGTTGTGTAAATGGATTTGTGTTGTTGGGATGTTGGGTGTTCTGTGGTCTGCAAGTATATAGTTGAAGGTTATATATGTTCTTATTGTTTCTATGAACTTCGGAACGTAAGGAAAATGGGGATATTCTGTCCGATTTTATATATAATGATCTTGCTACTCGACGGGGGATTGTTGAACTACTAGTAATTAATGTTAGTACCCTTATTGTTGGTTGAATATTTAGGCGTGAAGGAGGCTGATTCCAGCTTGATACATCTGATTTGATATAAGGTATGTTAATGTCACACCCTAAATTGGGGTTATGGCCGGCACCCGATCCCTTACCGGCCCGGGCATACCACCTGGGAACATAACACCTGAACATAAGGAAACTGGGGCGGACAAGGTCATAGTAATCAAGGAAAGTATGAGGGTAAAACCAACATACATATAGGGTCGACAAAGGCAAAATCTGGAAACACAATACGTCGCTTGGATGTCTCAACAAGAAGGGTAGACAAATCCAAAACACATATATATACATATATATACATACATATACAAGACCGGCAAGGTCGTCGTACATATTAATAGACTAACATCCGGGCAGATAAGGCCATACAACACATCTTAGATAAGTACAACAGGTCTACAAGCCTCTATGGGAGTATAACCGTGAACTGGTCAGGACAGGGCCCTGACCTACTTATTGTCTGTACATATATATATATATATATATATATATATATATATATATATATATATATATATATATCAAAAACTCAGCCAACAACCTCTGACTCGGTATGTTCAAAAGAAGTGAAGCTTACCAATAAATCGTTGAACTCACAAGCTCCTACTAGGGATGCATATTTGTGCCCCTACCTGAACCTGCAACATGAAATGCAGCGCCCCCCAATAAAAAGGACGTAAGTACAAATGAAATGTACTGGAATCTAAAACATGAAATACAATATGAAAGTATAAGTTGTAAGACATGGTATAAGAAGTAACCTGACAACCTCATAACTTGTATGCCGCTCAGGACAAACCATAAAACTCTGAAGTTGTACTGAGACTTATACATATGTTGTACTATATAATCTGCCCTCCGGTTATAGCATGGGGTGTTTATATGTAAATTACTTCTCTTTGATTATATCTCGGGGCATATATATATATATATATATATATATATATTACATCCCTCCGGTTATAGCTCGGGGTGTGTGTGCAAGTATATCACTGCTCAGCTAGTATTAGTTCGCTGGTGTTCATAGTATACTATAGTAATAGTAGAATCTTTGGCTTTCTATAACTCATGAGACTCTTTACTTTACTATTGGGATGACACTTGGTCGACATGGAAACCAATTCTTTTATTAGGCTCTATCTGGGAGGGACATGAAACTTAGGCATACAACAGACAAGTCAAGACATAGAAATATGAACTCAAGATGGAAAATTACTCCAAAAAGGGACAAAGAAACATGGGCTTTAGAGTGCTTCGCTTGACTTTTCAGTTAGAGTTCAATATGTAATTTAAATTTCATGATTTTGAAAGAAGGGTTAGCCTTACATACCTTTGTCACTCGACAATTGATAGCTTACGAGTCCCCGTACACCATACGAATTATAACCTACGTAGTAGAGGTCGTTCGGATTAAGATTAGATTGATAGGCCAAGAATTGATTTATTGCGACAATTCATCAAACACCTAATGTACTTTGAACTCCAAGTCCTCTATCAAGGGATATTCAATATTAATATAACACTTTTTAATCCCTTCTAGCTTCCCATTTCTCATTTACTAACTATAAACAAGTTTCAACACTTAACATCAAGATTAACAATCAACAAAATAGCCCAACGAGAGTTACGACGACAAAAACAATTTGCAAGTGCGATTTGGCTATTTGCCTTCTAAATTGTAGCCCCATCTTCCTAACCAACACAGAGACAAACATAATAAAAACAACCACAACATAACCAAGTTACTCTCCATGATTTTTAGTTATAACAAGTCATATATTCAACCTATGAATAGTCCAGTAAAAGAGCAACAACATTTCACCCCATGTAAAGTGCTAACATGTATATTCATCATCCAACAACTTAATCAAGAAAGGAAGAATTAATCTTACCTTAGACAGAAAATAAAACCTCAAACATTAGCCCAACTCAGCTCATAAGAGTCCTCAACTCCACCACAACACCATAGGACTATTATCATTCATCTAGGCTAGCTTTAGGTGGTGAAACTTGATGTATTTACTTGGAATCACTCTTGAACCTTTGGAGAGTGTCTAGGAAGAGTTTAAAGGTGTTAGATCTCAGTCTTGGTCAAATAATCATTGTAAAAAATGATCCACAACTTAAATAGGCAAGGATGGTCAACCACCTCTTGTGATCCGTGATGGGATATGTGGCTGTATATGGGGATATGTGACACATATGCCCATTTACGACTAAAAATCCTAGATCATATCTAGGTAGTGAGTTGTCCTTTGTTCTTGGCTCATCTGTGCCCCAATCTGTAGGGTAGATATCATCTGCGACGCAAAATGCTTAGCGTATCACGCTAACTTCATCAAAGGGTGGTTCCTTCAATCTCAAGGACCTCTAAACTTATGTACTCCTCTTTAACATCCATCTATGATGTAAGGTACACTCGTAAAAGTACCTCAAGTCATCGGGTCTCAAGTCAACAAATTTTGCTTTTACGTACGTGCAATGTAAGGGGTTTAACAGTGAAAGCTCATAATCCTTCTTTTTATCATGACCATGTGAAAACAAACGTAAACGAACATCCCTACAAATGGTACTCTTTTCTTAAAATTGAAATTGCTAATGTTATGCCCTGTAGTTTCGCACATGAATGAGAGTGTAGCTAGCTGACTTGAGTCTTGAGAACTTAAGATCATCTCTAAGGATTTCGTATGACATGTATGGATGTTAAGGAAGGATTTTTGGAAGTTTGGAAGTCAATAGGATCAAAGGAAACACAAATCGACAAAGATTGACGAAGATTAAGCGATACACTAAGCGTTTCCCATTGCCAATACCATTCCACCTTGCAGATAAGGTCGTAGACCAAGGACACCATTCCACTACATCACTACCACCATATGTGGTAGCATAGGCAGTCGCACATAGGAATATGCTCCACATATGCAGCTGCATATATGAGGTGGTGGTAATTGTCAATTTAAGCCAATTTCGTGGCAGCCTCATTTTATTTCATATTTATACCCCTTGAGCTCCTAACACCTCCAAAACACTCTATAAAGAGTTCCTTATCATTCAAGAACATTTCTAGATGTAAATAATGTGATCCCTCCTTCAAAGGATCAAGAACACCTTGAAATCCTCTCTTGTTGGCTTAGCAAAGTTATGAGTTCCATTGAGCAGTTAGAGTTTGTTGAGAGAGACTTCTTGGCTGATTGAGGTAAGGTTTACACAACTCTTATGTATTCTTTAGTTCCTTCTAGATTAGCTTGATTTATTGGTAGAGATAACTTGTAGATTATGAAAGTATTGTAAGTATGATCTTGAAGAATCAATTCTTATAGCATGAAGTTGTGTTGCCTTGTTGTTTGGGGTTGTTGGTTTAGATTAAGTGTACATAGAATTGTTGGATCTTTTTAACTAAGTTGTGGATTTACGGAGACGAGTTATGGAAGATGGTAGTGTTAGTTTGGATAAGTTTCCATTATAGACAAGCGTAAGAACTCCATGTACTTAAGTTGTTCGACAAAAGATCTAAATGAATTTCATTATAAGATATGAATTCTATATTGATACAAATCCTTCGTATAAAATAGATAATCTTATGTAGAACGTGTGAAGGCTTGTGGAACACAACTAGATTCATCAACAAGGTATGTAGGGCAACCTTTCTTCTAGGCATGACTCGATGTAAACACTTACTTTGAAATGATTTTCATCTCGTGAGATTAAATAACCATATGCATTTCTTGAAAAAAATGATCATAGTTCTTGTGTGTCCCTTATCAACTGCATTTTTGGATTTCTATATGTCTCAAAATGATTATCTTAAGACTGAATAACATAGCAACAATGATGATAATCGATGGATAATGACAATAGATCATTCTGATGCTGATTGTGATGTATCTTGAGATTGGTCTTGCATTGAACTTATATATATGTCTCTATTGCATCACCACACCATGCTATATTCGGTCGGGCAAGCACTTATATGTGCATACCACTAATCAGTTGGGCAGATATTACTGCATCCTATATGGCTGGGCAGTTTATTATAAGCTTACCCCATAGAGGGACTTGATATGATATTATATGTCCCCATAGAGCAGTCCGATATTACTTATATGTATATATTCATGATTGTATCAGTTGTGTGCCCTCAACGGACCTTTTTTGAGTTTCAGGTTGATTATATACTCTTTTCTCTTGTATTGTGTCTTTCATTTATGTACTTTAACTGCCTTACATATTCAATACATCTCTCATACTAATATCCTTTTTTGGGGCACTGTGTTCATGCCCATAGATACAGATAGACAGAGTTACTTACCTCTTCAGTGGGGTACTTGTTTCCAACTGTTGGTTGTCGCACTCCTCTACTTCAGAGTCACCATTCTGAATTGATAGGTACTATTATGCATATATTTCCAGTATTTTGGGTATGTAGGGGACATATCCCAACCAGTTAACATATATAGCACTCTTGAGGCTCACATACTAGTGTTCAGTGTATATTTATTTTGTTTTGCCTTGTCGGCCTTCTTATTAGTGATGATACTCTTGTTACGACCTTGTCGCCCTCAGTTATTCATATATAATGTTGTTTGGGACTCTTCTTCTTGCATGTTATCGTTATGTATTTATCATTTTATTGTATTTTGAGGCCTTGTCGGCTCAGGTTTCATGTCAAACAGGTTAGGTACTATAGTTGGTTCGCTCGAGCCTTTGGGTGTTGTGTGCGGGCCATATCCCCAAGGTCGGGGTGTGACAGCTAATGCCCTTTATTCCTATTGAAGTATTACATGACCCTTGGTTGTTCGTTGTCGGGAGTATTTTTCGCACTTTATAGTATCTTTCATTTATGACATCTTATAGTTCCTTGTTGGTTTAAGGACATCGGAAAGCATGTTAGCTTCATAATGGTCATCATAGGTGTAATGACCTTATGCCACTCCGACCATGTTCATGGTGTCCTTATGATGGTTATATACGTGATCTATACAGGTATGGTACCACTGATCAGTTGGTTAAGATAATGATGATGTTGCTCACGGAGGCCTATGGAGTTATATACACAATCTATATATTAAAGATGTGTACTAATGAAATTGCCCATAGAGTCCTACGGCATTATATACGTGATTATATTATATTTATGTATATCTTGGCGCACAGTGGCAAGTCAATAAGTTACAGGTTGATCTTTTTCACTCTTCTCTATTGATGTTTTACTTATGCATTCCTACGATACATACTATGTACATTATTCATACAGACATCCCTTTTGTTAGGGGACATTGTATTTCATGCACGCATGTCCAGGTACACTGATTGAGGACCACGCAAGTAGGATCTCAGCTCAACTGTGGTGTTGGACCACTTCACTTGTTTCGGAGGTGCTGATCTTAGTCGGTATGTTCTTTTGTACATATTATGGGTATGATGGGGCCCTGTCCCTACATGTTTGTTATGTTATGCTACTCTTAGAGGTTTGTAGAGTAAGGTATTATGTATAGTGGTTTTGTATGGACTTGTCGGCCTTTCTGTTGGTTTGTTGATGTTGACTTTGTCCTTGTCGTCCTTGTTATGTATAGTTACTGATAAGGTCTCATCTTACTGGCTATTATGTTTAAATTTCCTTATTATTGTCATTGTGAGGCCTTGTTGGCCCAGACTATTGTATGTTCATGTTGTGGTATATAGGTAGTATGCTTGGGCCATCAAGGCACCAGGTGCTAGACACACCCACCAAGCTTGAGGTGTGACAAACTTGGTATCAGAGCAGGTTTGTCTTACGGATGTCTATAAGACGTGTCTAGTAGATTTTTATTTATGGGTATGTTGCATTCCACACTTATAAACGGGAGGTTGCGGGACATTTAGAATGGTTACCTTTCTTCCATGATCTAGATCGTGCGATAGAGCTGAATTATTGGGAATCAAGTGTAACGTATACGTTGATGTAGGTTTTACAGAGATGTCTTAACCCAGAAGAGTTGCAGATAGCAGGGATGTTAAAGAAGGATTGGGAGAGGGCATGAGAGGTACGTCCTCTATAGAGATAGATCCATCTAAGGCTAAGAGAGAAGAACTTATGAGATGTATGCCCTCTATTAAGGGACCCGTGTAAGTACCCGAGCGAGTCACTTCCTCAGATAGCCCCGATTTCACCAGTATTAGATGAGCTGAGGGAAGCTCCAACTTTATTATCTCTACCAGTTCCACCTCTAGCTCTATATGATCGGAATGTGAGTAAAGCAGTACATGTATAGATACAGTTGGTTTCCTCACAAGCTTGACGTCACCCAAAAGACCCTGATTGTGATAGAGCCCTCGAGAGGTCAGATAGTTTGCAGCCTAAGGAGTTCAGACAACGAAAGTCATTTATACTTTTAGGAGATGATTCCGACGAGGCTAGAGGATGGACCAAGAGGGCTAGGATAGTTTGTGATTATAAAGGATTATCGGGTGGTGGTATGTTGCAACAGACTGGGTTTGTGCAGTGAGTTGTGTGTGATCAAAGTTCTTAGGTGAGACCCAAGTTTAAGTTGCATACATCAGTAAGTCAGGATCGAGTTAGTACAGGTAGAATGGGGTTGCCTCGGCCATTATGTCAATAGTGCTATCTGGCGCATGCTGATAAGTGTCGTGTAGGTATGGAGTTTTTCTTCTGGTGTGATAGCAAGAGCCACAAGATACGGACGTGTCCAACGCTTAACTGTAAATATCAAGAAAGGAGGTGGGATGGAGCTTCGAGCTCCGGTGGGACGTGAGCTTACTTTCTAAGTATAGGTATGTAAACTATATTTTGTGAGACCTCATCTTTTATGAATTGGTGGCAAGGTACTGCATGTTCTATATTACTTATATCTTGACCGTAGAGTTTAAATTTTATCGTATTATCATGAATTTAAGGCACCCCAATGGGAAAAAGTTAAAAGTATAAAATAGGTTTGAGCAATAATCAGGGCCATACTCATGCTTTGTTAAGTCAATGAGATATAAACCTATATCAATGATGTAATGGTTTTTAACGGTCTAGTTTCCCCTTTAAGATGCTTACTTAGTTAATAAAATGTCAACCGAAGGTGCGATGAAGTTCAAGTGCACAGTTTCTGGTTCTTATGAATAAGTTGTAATATATGTTAATGTATTGAAGGTAGATGGTAAGATCGGGATGTGAAAGATATCTTCAAGGAAGTTCCACAACTATGGGGTTAATAAAGAAGTGACGCAATATCAAGTGATTAGTGAATAATACCGGTTAAAGTAAATATAGTTGAGACGCAAGAAGATGTTTTGTTAAGATTATTCTGAATAAGATAAGAAGTGAAGGGTTGTGAAAGATTGACATAAAATCAAGTAAGGGTGATAAGTATGACATTGGGAGATTATTAGACTACATAAGTTAATGTAAGGAAGTGCAATAAAATTTGTAGGCAAGAAAGGATAAAGAAGAAGTGAGTCTTGAAATTATGAAGCAGCATGGGTCACGTTCATAACGAAAGTGAATTAGCAACTCTAAATGGGGACTATCAGAAGGTAAATTTAACCATGTAACCAACACATACTAATATCATAATATGACTTAGGATGGACCTTAATCAAGGCATCGATCAGAAAGTCAAATGATTATCACTAGCTAGCATTACAGTGATTGGATGGGTGAACGAATGGAAGGAAGAAAATGACTAATAGAAGTAACTTATGGAGAACTCCTTGACAAGCTACGTGAACCAAAGTTACATTCATCGAAACAAAGTATGATAATAAGAGGGTACGACTCTTTACGAGTATAGGTCTTTTCTTTAAAACATCTTAGATGAAGTGAGGCCATTCTAATATCAACCGTAAGCTGATTGGATATTATCCATGAAGGATGGAAGGACGATTTTATCCATAGAGTATCAACTCATTTCCCTAATGGGGGAGATGATATGGTAAAGTATTAAATTGGGAATGCGCCTTTTACTCAACAACAAATAGGATTGAATGATTGTGGCAGACGAAAATAGGAGTAGTTTCAAGATGACCCGGGAAAGCAATTGATATGGAGATGGAAAAACATTGATCTACAACGTGATGATGAGTGTAGTTCGACACTTTGCACAGAAGGATGTTAGCTAAAAGAGTTAAAGCTGAAAGTCCGATTTCAAAAGAAATAGTTTGAGGTTGAGATATGAAGATAGAATGGCTAAACTCTCAATACGGAATTGCAGATGGACCTGGTTATGATTACACTTGAAGTTAAAGATAGACTTTGGGAATACCCAAATGGTATAGTCACTCCGAATTCATTGTATAATTACGAAGTTGCAATAACTGAGACGACGGTGATGAAAAAAGAGTTAGTTCAATATTTCAAGGAAATCCTAAAGAAGAGAAACCACCAAAATGAAAATAATAAAGTCGACATTGAGGATAGGATTTGGGATTGACAGTAAGATAACTACGGAAGTAGAAAGAGTTAGTATAAGGGTAAGTTGTTACATGAGGATAGTTCTTTAATAATCTAGAATAACCTGCGACAGAATAACATGAAGGCAACAGTGAAAAAATGATGTCGAAAATTCCGTGTGCAAAACAAAAATCTAATAGGATAAGTCTAAGGTTACCAAAGGCAGAAGTATTCTTTCACATAAGATGGCTTGTTTAAACTAAGGTAAAGAATATAGATATAATATCGTAGTGAATACGTTTACTCGTAAAACAGTAAGTTATTGACAAGTGAGCAATTCCCAGAAGGAAGAAGGGTTGCTAAAAGCTCTTCACTTGTTAGAATATTTAGGAATTTGCCACAGAAGCTCAGAAAACAAGGACATAGTAACCCAGAATATAGTAGGAATACTTTTTGTAACCAAGGAGAAAAGAATATCGACAACAAGATCACATTTTAGGAAAAATCAGAAAGAGTGTTTGATAAGAGAAAATCTATAAACATGATTTAATAAGAAGAGATCTTGAGATATCAGGGTCGATGGCGTGTTTTAAGGATGAAAAGAAGTACAAAAATAAGAGTGGTACAAAGGTCCACAATCTACTCTATCTCATTTATTTCTAAACATCATAGATATTTCATGATATCAAGAATTGCAATAGCAAGATGGTATAAATAGGAAATGTGTAGAACATTAGGAGCATGGCTGACTGATATGGAATATAGTAATTACCATACGTAAGCGAGGAATGATTAATATGAAATTTGTTATGAATGTAGCAAGTCCGATCGTACATGGGAGACTAGATAGCTCAATAAGAACAAGCCTATTTTTACTACACAAGTTACCAAGGGTAATACAAAGTGATAAGGTGAAGGAAGTAGTTTGAATAAATAATGTTTTCATCCTAATTACATAATCTAAAAGTACCCAGCAATAGAAAACTTATGCAAGCCCACTCAAGAAAACTTGGATATATAAGTTACTCCAGCCCAACTTCACAAATGGAAGGTTAAGGGAAGCATACAAATTAGACGATTAAAGAAAATATATTATAATTCAAAGAATCCAGACTTCACAAAGAAATGGATCACTTATCACATATCAAGTTAGCGCAAAACAATGACCATCATAGTGTCATGTGGATTATAGAATAGCTCTTTATAAAGCATGATGTGGAAGATTTCCCATAAGATATTTTGAAATACGGAATGAGATTAAATGTATCAATCTTAAAAGAAGGTTGTCCAAGGATTTCTATGTTTAAAAGAATTAAGACTTGCTCATGAAAGATGTAATGACATAGGGGGATAAGTTGACCAAAATATATATAGAGAGAGAGCCCGTCTAAATTGCATGGAGCATGGACTATGTGGCTTATAAATTGGAGTGGTCCTTGGAATTAAGATTCAATTACCCGGCTATAGAAATTCATTTGATGATGTCCACGTAATGGAGGATAGATCGTATGAGAAAATTCTAGTAACAATAAATGCATCAACAAGTCTGAAAGCCAAGGGAATGTTCTATTGTTCATTAAGAATGTGAAGGAGATTACACAGGAAGTAAAAGAAGAAATAAGGTTAAAGTATGCTTATCTATTTTGGATTGAAGATAGCGATCAAGAGAAGAACACAACCTAATTAAGGAAAGGAGGTAAGCCTGCATGTAGATAAATAAACGACTTGGTATGTTACATTATATAGTTTTATAAATAAATATTGAGACCTTTCTATTTACATCGAGGTTTGGTTGATCATATATATAAAGAAAATACTGCCAAAAGTTCTTTAAGAACCCTAAGGATCAATGGGTACCCTATACACCCTTGTATTTGAGGAAGAATTTTCTTATGGGAGAGGATGTTACACCTCAAAAATTTTGCGTCGTTCGTATCGTAAGTAAACTAATGTGAGTTCGGGGAAGTCATGAAATACCTATGAGGCTAAGGGAGGTATTAAACAAGTGTTAAGCATGTACCAAAAGGTTTTGGGTAAAACTAGGAGTAATTAATAAGTTAAGGAGGTCGTATTTTAAGGTATTTGAATAATATAAAATTTGTATGCTAATTTTGGAAGTCAATCAAGTTGTAAAAAAAAGTCTGCAAAAGTTTTTGCAAGTTACGTTCATATTTTTGCTGAAATTTGGGTCTGATTTTACAGAACTTTTTGCCCAATTTACTTGCAGTCACGGGGTGGTCCACCAGCAAAATTGAAGTTCCACGAGTCTAGTTCAATGCATTAAACCATTTGTCAATGCGACATCGGAGTACAGAGATATTCACAATTTCAAGAGACTGCGCAGGCAGCCCTTTTTGGGACCCACTATGGCGGTGGCCGACTTTGACCTCTTTTAAAAAGCGTTTTGGGACTTGGTTTTTGGTCATTTTTCGGCCACACTTCATCTCCATTCTCTCTCAATATTTCCTAACAGTTCCATAAGGATT
Organism: Anisodus acutangulus; assembly: GCA_029783415.1. NCBI lineage: Eukaryota > Viridiplantae > Streptophyta > Magnoliopsida > Solanales > Solanaceae > Anisodus > Anisodus acutangulus. The sequence goes on from CM056496.1 coordinate 24,220,813, forward strand.
TAAGGTTGAACCCAAGTGATTACATCTATTTTCAACATCAAAAGCTAGCCCTAGTGAGGAATAATACATCTATGGTGTTGTGGTGTGAACAAGGGTGGTTGTGAGGTGAACCAAGTCTGAATTTCAAGTTTTAATTTCTTTACATGGTATGTATAATATTTTGTTGCTTTTTCTTAAGCTTATTCAAGTATTGGTTGAGTTATTTGAGTGAAATTTCAAGCTACTACTTGAAATGACATGAGATGTTGTTATTTGTTTTATTAGACTGTTTTGGGAGTTGTATATATGACCTTGTAAGGCTGGAAATCATGTGAAATAACTTGGTTATGATGTTGTTGGTATGATTATGCTGGTTTACATGTGAAACTTGTTGATGAAAGTATTAACTAGAAGATGAAATGGATATAAAGCACTTAGAAATTGTTCATAGTATTTCTATCTTATGTTGGGCTGTTTTGTGTGGTTTGAAGATGAGTAAGAGGTTCGAAATTCTCTGAATTTATATTGTTAACATGCTGGACATATTGTTAAGTTAAGGAATAAATGATAATGGGGTTGAGGGGTTCTAATGGGATCCAATCTGAGTTTACTGCTCGTCGTGATAAATAGTAGTTTCATTGGTGATGTTTTTGCACTTGTGTTGTGTAAATGAATTTTGTGTTGTTGGGCTGTTGGGTGTATTATGGTGCTGAAAGTATATAGTTGAAGGTTATATGTGTTCTTTTTTTTTATGAACCTGGAAAAATAAGGAAATCAAGTGATATGTTATCCGATTTTATATAGAATGAGCTTGTCGCTCGACAGGGGATTGTTGAACTACTCGTAATTAACATTAGTACCCTTATTATTGGTTTTAGATTCATGCGTGAAGGAGGATGATTCTGGCATGATACGTCATGGTTCGATATAAGGGATGTTAAGGCTCACTTTCCTTCTTTTTGGTATGACCGTGTGAAAATGAAACTTAAACGAACGTTCCTCCAAATGGTACTCTCTTATTAAGATGGAAATTTCTAATGCCTTTATTTCCTATTGATGTATTACATGACTCTTGGTTGTCCCTTGTAGGGAGTATTTTTTGCACTTTATAGTATCTTTCATTTATGAAATCTTATGGTTCTTTGTTGGTTTTATGACATTGGAAAGCATGTTAGCTACATAATGGTAGTCAGAGGTGTAATGACCATATGTCACTATGACCATGTTCATGGTGTCCATCTAATGGTTCTCATGCATGTATATGTATAAGTACTATAGCAACCCGTTGGGAGGATGCCACTTACGAGACAAAAATTAATTTAATACTTACAACGTTCAGAAGATATTAATTTAAAAAGATATTCATAATAATTTAGTAGCGGAAATAGGCCCATGCGAGAAAGATTTAGAAGTGCAACATTCTTTTTCATATATACACTTCGTAAAATCCTATAAATGGAATACAATATAAGAATATCAATTTAATGTGATACCACCCTTCTTGAATAATTGACACGTTGAAGCAGCTTCCTACCGAAATTATATTTTTCATTCAACACCACTGTTGGTTCATATTGTACATGAATTTTAAACTTTCATGTATAAAAAGGAAAACTGGTCTCCTCCTTTGTACATATTTAAAAGAAAACATATAAATTTAGTGTATCACAAGACTTGGGTTATTAGAATACCCTAAAATAACAAAACAAGTCACCAAATTCAAGTTACAAACTTATGGTCTTGTGATTAAACAAGTCTCCAAAATTACATACATTAGTGTGTCGTATGGATCATGTACAAGTCCCAAAACTATACAAAACCTAGATGCATATGCAAGTGTGATCTCCACAAAAGATGCCAAAAAGTCTACTCCAAATGGTTGTCTTCAAATCTCTTTATGCGCATTACCTACAATAGAAAATAACTATCGCTAACGATAAAGCTTAGTGGCATATAAACTTTGGTTTGGAGCCATTAGAGTCTCCAATTCCCTTATCAATTATTGATAGCTCAAGTGAGACATAAATATAAATCCAGTAAACAAATATATCAAGTATCGAATATAAAACCTTGATGTGTTTCCAAATATCGATATAAACGTTCAAAGATTCAAGTGTCAAAGAAGCTTATAAAATCCATTCAAGAGAGTTTGTCAAATATCAATTTTTGCCTAATATGTACGTTATGTCATCACACTAAGCATAATCAAATATCAAGATGGATCGAATCCCAAAATCAAGTAGGATCGAAGCCCAATAATCAAGAGAATTAAAAACCATATTAAGAATGGCTTTCTAGTTCATACTTAAGACGGACAAGTTCAATAATTAAGATGAACCACAAATCGAAAGTCAAGATGGAAAAAGATTCGAATTAAGAGGCATGCCGAGATGTGTGACAAAGTCACTACCACAAGAAGGACAAAGTCCCAACAAGAATGCAAAATGATCAAGCAATCCGTACAAATGGACGATTTAGCAAATATGTTACAGTACTTGAGATAATACCAATACAAGTATATATGGTGAAGAGGGAGGAAAAAACAAACAAAGATACTTAAATATATTCCAGAAAGTAAAGATTTTTCAAGTTTGAGGTTATACACATCTTGTACAAGAGTATATATATACCTTAAACACACAAAAAAGTATATATTTAGGTTCAATGATTTTAGCATGTCAAACTAAACATGATATAGGTGAAATTACCCTAAATTATCAAAACAGAAATTCTGGACAATACTACTGTCTTGTGGTTCCGTTTTGAAGAAGTAAAAGGCAAAATGAAACTTTGTGGTATTCGTGAAAGCAATATATATATGTCTTAGGGTTCTATAGAAATTTAAATCACCTCAAGATCAGGTTTGTACAAAAGTTTATGCTCAAAATACTAATAGTAGTACATGGAGGGTTTGTAAAATAGAAATCTGAGCAGCACATGCCCTTTACTTCATCACCCCTTTTCGGATATACACATACAAAACTAGGTCTTAGAGATTTAACAAAAGTTGTATAGCTATGAAATAGATTTTCAAATCATCTTGTCTCACTTAAAACAGAATTTTATACAAGGAGAAATGCTAAAAATACTAAAAGTTGTCCAGTGTAAAATCGGGTTTAGTAACTTGCCACAAAAGAGAGGAGTAGCTTGTGGTTTAACAAGAACAAATCTTGATTTTTGATTCATTTGAAGAACCTGATGGTTTTGGTGTAATATTTGTGAAGATAAGAAGGAGAGAGAATTGGGGGCTTTCTTTGGCATGAAGGAATGAAAATGAGAGGTGCTTGTCTCACAAAAAGGTATATATATATATATATAAAACTTGGATAAAGATCAAGAAGTGAGCTGGTCCAAAATTATTAATTCTACTATACTTCGTACTAATTTAACAAAAATGATAATAAGGGTGTTCTACATAGAAAAACCATGACACCTCCTTATAAATATGACCACAATATAAAATAAGCAATTTTCAAATATAGTCAAATTCAAGTTTAGGAAGTACGAAGTAAAATATATATCCTTACTATAAAGATATGGTGAATTAAAAATATAAATATTAGTCTAAAAATTTTGGGGTGTTACAACTCTCTCCCCCTTAAAGAAATTTTGTCCCAAAATTTACCTTATACTAGTCGCAAAATAAATGTGGATATTGAGCTCGTATCTCCTCTTCTCGCTCCCATGTAGCTTCTTTTCTAGAATGATTTCCCCAAAGGACTTTCACTAAGGGAATTTTCTTATTTCTAAGCTCTTTTATCTCACGCGACAATATTTGAATAGGTTCCTCTTCATATGTCAAGTCATGATTGACCTCAATGGATTCAATAGGAAGAACATGAGATGGATCTTAGCGATATTTTCTAAGCATAGAAACATGGAAGACATTATTGATCTTGTCTAACTCAGGTGGAAGATCTAGTTTATACGCAACTGGGCTATAACTCTCAAACACTTCATAAGGTCCAATAAATCATGGACTAAGTTTCCCTTTTTGGACAAATCTCATAATCTTCTTCCATTGAGAAACCTTTAAAAATATTTTATCGTCGACTTGATGCTCAATTTCAAGCCTCTTAAGATTAGCATAAGACTTTTGTCTATCTAAAGAAATTTTTAAACGATCCTTGATGATTTTTACCTTATCTTCAGTTTGTTGCACAATCTCAGGACCCATCAATTTCCTTTCACCAACCTCGTTCCAACAAAGAGGAGTTCTACATTTTCTCCTATGTAAAGCATCATAAGGAGGCATGCCTATACTTGATTGGTAGTTATTATTGTAAGCATATTCTATTAGGGCTAAGTATTTGTCCCAACTATCATCAAACACAATAATGCAGGCCCAGAGCGTATCTTCCAAGATTTGTTTTACCCTCTCGGACTGATCATCTGTCTGAGAATGGAATGACGTACTAAAGTTCAACCTGGTACCCAAAGCTTCTTGCAAGCTAGTCCAAAATCTTGATGAAAACCTTGGGTCTCAATCAGATACAATAGAAACAAGAATCCCATGCAACCTTACAATCTCATTGATGTACGATTCTGCTATATGTTCAAGTGAGTAGTCCATTTTGATTGACAAGAAATGAGCACTCTTTATTAGCATATCAACTATAACCCAAATTGCATCATGATTTCTTTGAGTGCGTGGAAGTCCAGAAACAAAGTCCGTCGTTATTCTATCCCATTTTTAATTTGGTATTGATAAGAGTTGTATAAAACCAGCTAGGACTTGATGCTCGACCTTTATTTGTTGACAAACCGATCATTTAGAGATGAACTATGCAATGTATTTCTTCATACCATTCCACCGATAGTGTTCTTTGATGGTTTGGTACATTTTAGTGCCTCCAGAATGCATTACAAATGGTGAAGTATGTGTTTCGCTCAAAATTTCTTTCCTCAAGTTGTTATCCTTAGGAACACATAATCTATTTTGATATAATAGGACACCATCTTCCGTCAACATAAAATCAAGCTTTTTCCCATTTTGAACTTCTTTAATCAATTTCATAATATTTTCATTCAACTTTTGTGCTTCCTTCACCTGCTCAAGTAGAAGTAGCTTGACTTATAAACTAGAAACAACAGAACCACCAAAATCAAATGCAAGACAAGCATTCATGGCTCTTAATATAAAAAATAAAGGCAGAGGACTCAAAGATAAACTTGTGAAGGTTTTGCGACTTAAAGGATCTGCAACCACATTGGCTTTACCCAGGTGATAGTCAATTGTGCAATCATAATCTTTGATGAGTTCAAGCCATCTATGTTGTATCGAGTGCAACTCTTTTTGTGTACACAAGTACTTTAAACTCATGTGATCAGTAAATAGTGTTTCGCTTCGTCAAAATTGGGAAATTGGTAAATTAAATATGATAAAGAGTTACACCTTGATTTCATGTGTTTTGCTTCGTCAAAATTGGAAAATTGGTAAATTAAATATGATAAAGAGTTACACCTTGATTTCATGTTTAAATTAAAAAGACGCTTGCATGGGTTTAATTTTCTAATTCGTGTCAAAATTGGACTTAAAACGAAACTACTAATTTAATTAGGCTATAATCGATATAATTTAGTCATTTTGTAATTTTATAATATTTAAAATAGCCGCATTTGCAAAATATAACGATAGCGTGTGAATTTTATTTAAATTGCACGGGCCCCATTCTTTTTTCATTTTTAAATTTGGGCCGAGCCCAGGCCAAATGGCCCAAACTCCACCTAGGCCTAAACTACGAGCGTAAAGCCAAGGGCTTGGTTTAGTTTCCATTTTGTTAATGAAATGAACGAAGGGAACCCTTGCCGTTGTTGATGTTGCCTTATTCAATTGCTAGAAATAGCAATGGGTCAAGATTGTACGCGATTTCTCTACTCCTCTGCTTGGACAGAAGAAGAAAGACATTAAATGCCTCGTCTCTCTCCTCTAGGCATGCCACCATACCCAACCCCAAAACCCCAGGTGAGGTCGCCCCTCTTATTGTTTTTTCTTCCAACATTTAATGCTCCTTGTCCGATTTGTTTTGAAATTCTGATTTTCTATTGGTGGAAGAATGAATTGGAGGGAATTATCCCCCCAATTTGGTTCTCCCACCTCAGATCCTTAGATTTTCTAGGGTTTCCATCGATTTCTATAAATTGAGACCCACTTCCTTCATTTTAATGGTCCAAAATTCGATTTGTGGCATTCATGTTGATTGAAAGCCTAATCGCATTTAAGCTTAATTTGGGATCCAAGCCCTTTGGTGGAACCCATAATTAGTTAATTAGTCTTCTAAAATCTAAAACCCACTTTTTTCCGTGTGTTTGCGAGTGTTCGAGGTTCGTGGTTGAAGAATCAAGTTTACCCTTTGACCTTTTGGCTGCCTCCACACAAGGTAATCTTATTCCCTTTTGTAATTTTTCTTACTTTTCATTATGTAATCTGTTTTTGTGTCTTATGTGTTTATATAGCATGTGTTAATTAATATTAAGCCACTATTGAGGTCGTTATTAGCATGATGAAATGTTCACTAGGTTTATTTAGGGCCATTTCTATTCTAAATGACCATTTAGAGCAAAACCATACCCATATATTGCTTATATGTTCAAAGATATACTTGAAATATTGTAAAAATGTCAATTTGAAATTCATTTAAGCTATGAATGAACTGTAGATGATGTGTTGTTTGTTTGATGTGTGTATTGACTCTTGACAATCTTGTTTAGCTTAAATATGTTTTCAATATCCATTCTGCCACCTAGAACTAGCTTAAGTCTAAGAATGAACTAAAAAGGAAATGTTTAGCATGCTGATGATAGTTTGAAGTGGTATTGATGCTTAAGAAGTACTAAACTAGCATGTTTAGCTATAAGATGTCTAATGAGTTAATTATAAAACCTTAATGATGTATGCATGTTTTCTAGTTGTGTCTTGATTTAACTAAGCCCTAATTACTTAAGAGAATAAGGGATAGTACTTGGCTAACAGGGTTGTGGTTTGGTTTTCTAGATATGCTGCTAACTTGAATATGTGACCATTAAATCTTGCTGGTATTCCCCTTGACCATTTAAGGCCTTTTAATCTAACTCTAAATAAGAATATGGCTAAATGATGTATTTGAGGTAGCATGTTACCTAGGATAGGTATGTGAACTGTTTTTCTCCCATCAAGATAAAATGGCTCATTGTGTGTCCTTATATGTGTCTCTTTAGCATCTAGGATCAGTGATGGTATGTTTGAATTTAAAAATGACTCATGATCATCTGTTGATTGGTAATATTAAAAGAAAGGTGCCCCTACTTAAGTTAAAATTTCTATCCACTTAGGCTTAACTTGACCTAAACTTGGTTCAGAGGTCATACTGGCTTGCTTGGTTGTTTTGAATTACTATTTGAGTCCAGTACATGTGCCTTGTTAGTTTCCCCAAGATAATAGCATATTTATTTCAGGTTGACCGTTAGATACTTAGGTCGACAACCCTACCCTTGGCATGCTCCCAATAAGCTCTACATGATATGATGTGTGTCAACCCTGTCATCTAGGTGTAATATGTGGTTTAGGGAAGTATTCAAACCTGTCTATTTGTAAAAGTATGGACATTTGTTGGTTTATATACTTGTTTGGTACCCCTGACTAGTCTTAAACCCCATGTTTGTGTAGAACCTGTTACACATATGCCAAACTGAACATCTTGGTCTGCTTGCTGGAATTTGAGTTTGTCATGAGCTAAAAATAGTTGTTTACACTTATGGATTAGTAACTGTGCTATGTGTTAAAGCCAATGTCCTTTGTGTCACTTAGCAAGCTATTGATTCTTGATTAATATTCCAGTTTTGAGTTTGCATATAGGGATGCCTGTTAGAATTTCTTTGTGATCCAAGGGATTCATATGAGAATACTTGCATATCGAATGTTTTGTTTAGCTTCATTTGATGTGAATTGGACCTAGGATAATCCTTCCTGGTTTTGTGATCTATTCTGGAGTAGTTTATATGTTTACTTGGCCCCTCCCATGCTTCTAGAAATACGTTTGTGTACTGTTGTAAAGTGAAGAAAAATGTAAGACTAATCCAAGCATGTTCTTCTTCCCTTTCTTTCATGTCAATTAGATTAAATATCATGTGCTTATCTGGTATGTCATTTGTGTATACCTAGCTTTCTAGTATATTGCGTATATATTCGACTTGTACATCTTGTATACATGGGATACCGGATGTATATCACATGTGTATACTAATATAAGTCAATCCAAGTTTGTCTTGACCTTGTGTTTGTTGGGCCTAGCCCATTTATGACTTGATGCTACTTATCCTCTTCCTTGTAATTACAAACGATTGGGACTAGCCCATTTGTGTTTAATCTCTCTATTTTTGCCTTTATCTGATTGAAGGCCAGTTTAGTGGGTGTATCTCGATTGGTTTATCTTCTTCTAATATTTTGTCTAATTTTGAGTTAATATGCTTACTTTGTTTAATTTAGCCTTAAAACATGATTATCTATTGTGTGTTATTTAATCCATGTTAATTGTATAATAAGGCCAAAATACCTTCTAACTTGGGTCTTTGTTTGTGCCTTCTTTTTCCTCACTGCATTACACCGAGATGGGCCCTTACTGGGCCCATCGTCTCATTCAGCTAAGAGTGTGTTTTGCCAAGTTGGGCTACGACCCAACTCAAATGATATTCTTTATCGAGTCCGATTGAAAGGAAAGCTAATATTTTCATGAAGGCCCAGCTATGGGTGAAAATAGCTAAATAGTGGGCTTTGGTAGGCCCACCAGCCTGAATTCCCTCCTTTACATTTCTTATATTATATTGTATGTGTATGTATATCTGTATAACAAACATACTTCCGTAATATTGGAACCTTTATACGGTTATGAATCTAGGATATGCAAACTATGCGTGTATAATTCAATGTAGATCGCCAAAAAATTGATTTCAGAAACACTTGTCTAAACAATCTGGAATTTGAATAGAAAGTGACTGTTTTCGGACTAAAAATGAATTGTTTTTGGATAACAGAATTTGGTAACAGAGATTTGATTTCCTAAGTTAAAATTGAGAATGATTTTGGGATTTAAATTTATGACTTTGGTCTAAAAATGGAATTAGGGCTTTTGGACTTGAATTGAACGTAATGTGGACATTTGAAGAGCCCGAAATGGGCTTGGGTGATTAAGGTTAAACTGGCTGCTGGAAATTCTTTTTGAGCTTAAGTCTTGGACTTAAATTGACATTTTAAAGGTAATTTGCAGGTTAAGCCCAATCAATTGATTTTAGACCTTAAAACCTATATTGGACTTGAGATTGTGTTAAAGGATTTTGGAATGTGGGATATGATTTAACTTCGGTAAAGTATAGCATGCAAAAGAAATAAATGAAACATTTTTCATTCTATCTCTTTTCAAAAATTGTCAAGTGTAGCATGAAAAAATATAAATGAAACAATTTTCATACTATCTCTTTTCAAAAATCCAAATTTGTCATTCCAAGGGAGTTATATTATTTCCAAGATCATGAAATGATTTTCAAAGATGCAAGTGCAATTTAGATAATATTGTTAGACTAAATATAGAGTTTTACTTAAATTCACATTTGGGTGTCCTTAATCCAAAAACAAATTGACTAAACTACCCGTGCATACCATTTTGGCAGAAGCCTAACTCTTTTGTTTTAAAAATAAACTCTTGAGTTTTGAATGAATGAAATGACAAGTATTTTGCGGATGTTTAAGCACTTTAAGCAATTTGAATCATTTTAAGCATGCTATAGAACCCGTAGGTCAATCGTATTCTACGGATCCTTAATACCGGGATGTCTAATACCTTCCTCGGGGGATCACCAGAACCCTTACATCGACTCTGGTTTAGATAGGATTTCTCAAACATTTTGAATAAACCATTTCACATTGGTTTTCCTAATTTACCAATAAATTAGGTGACAACTCTAAAATATTATACGACTTAGAGCACCATCCAAATTCATAGTAGCATTTATGCACTAATCCGTGTAAAAGTAAACTGTAACAGATGACGACTCTGCTGACGATAAACCTAGGTTCTAACCATAAGAGTTTCAATACAACATGCTTGTAGATGATATAAATTGCTTATGTGTTTAAATACCACGATTATAACTGTTATTCATGCATTCATCTTCCGCCAAATGACACGCGCACACACTTGCATCAGTGCACAAAGATGGGTATGCGAATTTCGCAACCATCCTCCAGTATAAAACCAAAAATCTTTCTTGGAGCACATTGAAGATGGAGTTGGTAAACAGTCGTTCCAACAGTCGACAACGGTTCACCTTGGGTTGTGCACTCGGGTCCCTAAGTCATTTGCTAAACCACTCTAGTATAACTAGGATAGAGCAAAGCCAAATTCCTTTGAATTAGTGCATGCTGACTTAGACAGGTTCAGGTATCTAATACCTACCTAGACCTAGTAAGCTGACTCCCTTGTGTCTTAACGATCTATGACCTGATGACACCGCATCCAACTACTTGCTATGTTGAAACATTTAACGTGTCTTATGTGATGAACCATTGCTCATTGGAGGGGGGGGAATTAATCATCTTCTGTTTTATAGATGCATATAAGTCTAAAATTCGTCATGGACCGAGATGCTGAAAATTCGGTGGTCGTGGCTAAGAGCCCCATATCAAAAAGAAGTAACGAACTGTCTAGGACACCTACCATCCCTCATGACCGTGAAAGGAAATAACGACCTTCTAGAAGTCTTTACCGGGTATTAAGGATAATGAGAGATTGGTCTTTAGGTTCAGCGACTTTTAGATAACCCTGACTTTAGAAGATATCCGAGACTGCCTAGACAGCGTAAGTACTTATATGAGGCGGAGGAATAAACTCAACCATAACCTTCTAGTACCCCATAAGTCGACTCCCGATGAGATTCTTAAGATGTTGTCCTTAGCTAGTGCTGATTGGATATTCGGCCCGACCATAATCTTTAGGGACCTCCATAGCTAATTTGGGTTTAGAGAGGGTAGCTACATGGAGTTTCACTCCTTTGCCGCTAGGGAAGCCACCCGTCCTCTAGCCTTCGCCATATGTCTTTTAGGAACCATGGTATTTCCCAATGATTGTTTCCAAAACATAGATTCCCTGGGTCATCTTCATCACCCATGCTTTCTTTCCCTAACCACTAATGGAGAAATGAAGTATTATGACCTAGTCCCAATCATCTTGTCCGACATTTACCGAGCCTTAGGTCAATACTGAAACCAACATAGGTACTTCCAAGATTGTAACCTCTTAGCCCAATGGTGGATTATTAAGCACCTCCACAAAATCGAGGTTCCATCATACCGAGACCCCGAGCGTAGGGAAGACAACCTCAAAGTCACCTATCTAAATTTCAGGACCCAATCCAATGAGGGTGGGCTTTTATCTTTTCTAGACTATGAGAGGATAGTATCCAGTGGAGATTTTTCGACTTCATATCCTAGACCATAGTCGTGAGGGGAAGAAAATGCACTTTCCTACCACTTATGGGGATCTGGGTAATCCAACCATATACATTTTTAGGGTCCTAAGACAGTTCGGAAGGAAATATGTAATCCCCCAAGTCGGGAACATGGGGGAATATGTGGTTGTCTACGATGGCAACAAGATCAGAGGGGTTTCCGACATCATCAAAGAGTGGAATGGTCAAATCAAATGGGCTTCAAATACTTTAATCGATGATCCCCTCCACTCAGGTCGTGATGAGGACTACAAAAACTGGTTGATAACACATTTGCAAGGTACCCTCACACCGGGGCCCAACCTCTATAAGTCCAGACATGATAGAGATTCAAATGATGAGATCACAGCCCGCCACATTCAAAGACAAGCAGATGATCGAGATGCCCGATACTTAGAGAAGATGGAGCATGACATGACTGCCATAACCAGCCTGACTGAGGAGATAGATTTCACTCACGAGTGTCTATAAGACTTAGACGCTCGTATGAAGAGTGCTATGGATGACATTGCATCCATGACCCCCATAGAGAAGGGTCATTGGGTCAGTTTACTTTTGATGTCTACTCATCTCCGGATCAAGTCTGTCCTTCAAAAGGCTAAGAGAGCTCGGACTGATAGAGCTTCATCATCCGCCACTGGAAGCAAAATCTTCTTATTTATCATTTTATTCATGCCTTGTAACCCAAATTGGGGAAGATATTATTATTAATGAAACGATTATGAGGAAATGTTTTTTAATAAACATTTGGCACATTTATGCGTCAAACAATTAGAAAACTTTAGAGTAACGAGGCATTGGAACACAAATATTACAACTGCTTACGTGCTTCTGTGATATAAACTACTTATGTATTTTCATGTGTTCCGTCTGAACACTTGATTAGTCCCACATTCCGGACCCCAATCCAAAAGAAAAACACAAGATACTAAAAGCTAACTAAATTCACCTCCTCCTAAAGGTTGATTTGCTACAATGGACACTACCGATAGCCAAAGCGTCATGTCATAAGCTATTGATCTCATTAGTGATGAAGAGACTGAAGAGTTACATCGGGCAAAAATTCGCAAGATAAACGCAAAGATTGACCTGTCAAAAGCCAATATGAAAGAGGTTTACAAAAAGACTAACTTGGCAAGATCCAAGATGGAAGAAGTGGATGGGATTTTGGAATTTGTGGGAAATCTTGTTGAAGAGTCTCCCGAAGGACAGCCACAATACCTCCCTGAAGAAATCAAGAAGATGGTGGATGACAATGTCCCTCTGATATATTTACCTAAGAAGACCTAACACTGTATGGGGAAACAAGCACGATACCTGAAAGAGTTACCTAGTCATCGACGAAGCTGCAAATCACTATGGGGTTCCACAAGGGCCTCCTCGTACGTTATATCCAATGTAGTGGGGGATTTCCCTCAATGCTCGTGGTTCACATTTCAGAGTTGCACAGAGGGGGTTTGAAACATTGAGGTCTTAGATGGGATAAAAGTTGACGGATTGGCACATACTAGCTCACATGTCCTCCCGACTTGTGCACCCCTATTTGCTCACAAAAGGTGTCTATATCATAGAAGACAGCTTGTTCATGACACCAATGAATGTGTGGCCTTCAAGAGAAGAGTTGTCAGACTAATTGACGAGAAAGTCATCTATAACCTACAGGCACCACGCTCCCTACTGGTCTACCACTCTACTATGCTTGGTGAAGGAATTACTATGGATACATGACTTTGGAATTACGAATTCACTGCCTTTGATGAGTCATACGCATATATCTTCTCACTCTTGGTTCGCACCGACAAGGTTCGTCCACTCAAAACATCCTGGTAACACTCTGCCGGCACTTCGAGGATGAAGATCTTCTTGTATCATTCAGGAGCTCTTGGGCACGACATTGAGGAATGCAAAACCTTAAAGTTCAAGTTGTAGCATTTGGTCAACATCGATCAGATTTGGCCCGTGATACAAGGCCTCTTTTAGAAAAGCCGCTGGGAAATGCGCGGTCGTAAGGACGACGACCCGCCGTGGCTTTAAGGAGAAGTCATTTTTGGGTAGTTTAGGCGTCCCCTTTTCTCTTTTAATCAAATATTATCCCCCTCCCACTTTTTTGTAAACGAAACCATGTCCAACCTGATGTTCCAAGGAGGGATACGTGAGAAGCCCATATCAGGCCTGGTTAGGGTAAGATTCTGGTAGAAGAAATTAAGATATAATTTTTGTGTAACCTGAACTACAAAAGGGCCTAATTTCCTAAGGAGGGATACGTATGTAGTGTATTTAAGACTCATCCCCGATGTTATATAAATTATAATCCCCCTATTTATAGGATAGTTTCTGGTTCAACAACGGCGTGGTGGAAAATCAACCACGAACCTTCAAACCGAAGCCCTAAAAACCAAAATTGACCAAAATGACCAAAATACCCTAGAATGAAAAATCAATCAACAGTTCGGATCAAATACATGAGCCTACATGCTTTATTTACAACTTATGTGCAATATCTTGTGTTTATGATTTCCAACTAATGGACTGATGTCGTTTGTTTTTGAGTTGTTTTTCTTCTTCTAAAAAAGGGTCGATCTGTTGCGTTACATTGACATACTTCACCAAATCTAAAGTCGAAACATCATCTCTAAATCAACAAGACAAAGCAATAATAACTGGTACTTCCGAGAAAGCGCGACACAAGAATGCTCTAATTGAGGATGTTGTGCCTTAGGATCTCAAAAATTCCCCACACACCGAGGACGTAATCAGCCTGCTATTCAAGAGGATATCAGACCTATACGAGTAGGTCGCGAGAAATGAAGCCATTAACACTGCTAGGGAGGCAGCTGCTGCTGAGGCAAGATGGCCTCTACCACCTTTTCCATCTCTGAATTCCCCTACACCCGAATACTTCCCAAACACGCATGCTTGTACTTCATACCAAACCCCACCTCCAGTAAATGCCACCCACATAGTTGGAACTTCCCAATTCGCACCTACTTTTCTGGCACCACTAGCTTATGTTAATCCTAGCATCCACCAAAACACTGCTACCGATACTACACCCAGAGCGGTAGGCACACCCATAAGTTACCCGGCACACCCCATTATATCCTTCCATACTCCTATCACTCCTATCGACTATTTTCCAGAACGTGATCACAATAAAGAGTTGGAAATATCATGGAGGTCCGAGTAGGACCGAAGGGACGAAAAGATAAAACAGAAAATGATGGATATGTTTGAGAAATCTAACAAGAGCTCCCACAAAGCAACATGAATGAGATATGATGACTTGTGCATGTATCCAGATTTCGATATGCCAGAGGGCTTCATAGTGATCAAATATGAGCTCTTTAATGGAACAGGAAGCCCTAAAGCCCATTTGAGAGATTACTGCGATCAATTTGTCAGTGCCAAAGGAAATGAGGCATTGATAATGAGGCTTTTCATTCAAAGCCTCACACGTGAAGCATCTGAGTGGTTTACAACATAAGATATTCATCGCATGGACTCGTGGGAAGAAATGGTGAAGACCTTTATGGATTGATTCCGCTTCAACGTGGAAAATGTGATTGATCGCTACTCTTTGAAAAAAATCAGACAAAAGTCAACAGAAAATCAACTACGAATATGCAAGTAGGTGGAAGGACGAAGCCGCCTAGGTACAACCTCCAATGAGCGAGGAGGAACTAGTTTTAGCATTCATCCGATCTCAGGAGTTAGATTGTTACGGCCGAATATTGTCTATGACCGGGAGACAGTTCGTCGATTTAGTCAGAATGGGAGAGGCAATAGAAGATGGCCTCAAAGCTGGAAAAATCTTTACCATTGTCAATAAACTGGCACAACAAGCTCCACCAGAGCCACAAGAAAGAAAAAAGAGGACATGACAAACATCTCTCACACCAATAGCTCGAGGAGTCGTAGAAGGAAAAAATCATAGTCATCCTTCGATGTGTACCAACTACATACCATCACCCTACAACCATGGGCTAGTATATTACACACAACCAAACTACAAAGCTCCATCAACAAATTACCAAACATGCATACCCGCCTACCAAGCTCCATCTCCAAATTATTATATTTCTGCACCCTCGTATTAAGCGCTTCAAAACCATCAAAACCATCATTATCAGCCACCTCCGGCTACATACGACTTTCCATATCTAAACCTTGAGAGAAAGTCTCCCCAGACGTTCACTACACTTCCACAAACACGAATAAGTTTGTTCGCCAAATTAAAAGTCGATGGTATCATCAAAACTATGCCGCCAAAGCCTGCCAACCCGAGAAGTCACTTTTATAGAGCTGACCAAACTTGTGTTTATCATTTCGGGGGGGGGGGGGGAATGGGCACAAAATGGAATATTGCATTAATCTAAAGCACAAGTTACAAGATTTGATTGACAAACGAGAGATTATTTTGGAGGCCGCAGCGCCGGATCTGTATACAAATCCTGTTCATATCATGGGACCAATCATATCCACATGATAGAAAGTGAAAAAGACTGGGCTATATGGCAATCATCGGAACAAGAGAGTATTGAAAGCTTAGAGCGCACAGTCGTTTCCCTCACACTGCAAGATCGTCCCGACTTCAAGGTGCTAATCTCAGCTCCAAAGAAACCGTATGTCATCCAAGTGCCACAAATAGTCATTTTCACTCTAAGAAAGTAACTCCAGTCGTGGCTTAAGGTATGACAAGATCGGGAAAATGCTACACTCCCGAAAAATTGGCCCAAAGAGTGCCCCGCAAATACACAAATCAAATGAGACCCATCATTGATGGGGAAGCCGAAGACTTTTGGCGCAAGATGCAACTAAAAAAGTATTCTATTATCGAACACCTGCAGAAAAACTGACCAGAATATCGGTGATGTCACTATTTTTGAGCTCTTCACAACATCATCAGGCCATGATGAAGGTGCTAGACAAAGTCCACGTCCCAACAGAACAATTAGTAAAATATTGGCCGACATAGTAGGCCATGTCGTCGGCGTACATCAGATTTCATTCACTACTGACATGCTGCCAAGAGAGAGGACGACTCATATAAAGCTCTCTACCACACTATCAAATGTAAAGGCTAGGTTATCTTCCAAGTACTCATCGATAATAGAGCTGGGCGTAATATATGCCTTGAGTACACACTGAAGCAACTAGGGTATGACATTGGAAAATATGTCAGAGCCATACCAATGTAAGATTTTGATGGGGCATATCGTGATCCCGCAGGGGAGGTAGACCTCAAACTACAAATGGGGCCTGCCAAGTTCACTACCAAATTTTAAGTAATGGATATCAGCGCCAACTATAATTTTCTACTGGGAAGACCATGGATACACTGCACTAGAACAATGCCATCTTCTCTTCACCAATCACTAAGTTCGTCTAGGAAAACCATGAGGTTGTAATCCATAGAGCGAGTAGTATTCACAACTATCCCAACAACTTTGTGCTTGTACTAGAAGCAGTCCTGATAGATGAGTACTTCTACATAGTGGAAATTGTGGGATCTGCCCATCGAAGGGATGATGAAGAAATCCCAATACCGCCGGTCTACAAGATGATCGCCGCAACTATGCTCTAGAATGGGTTCAAGACCGACAAAGGTCTATAACGAGAGCTCCAAGGCATCCGAGAATCGATGTCAATTTTTGATAATGAGTAACACTTTGGTATGGGGTACATACCCAGTGCCAAAGAAGCTTCTGACGTTGGGCAGAAAAAGAGAGGTCTTCCACATATGAGAAGGCTATTTCTAGGTCTTTATTAATCATTTCCGATCCGCATATCTATTCACAGCGGCAGGGAACTAGAATAAGGTTTAGGGATGATGTTCCAAGAGGAAGAGCGTGCCTCTATACTAATGCTTTGAAGCACCCACCATCCACGACGCTGATCCAGAGTAGCAGTTGACCAACTGGACCTCTACCCTACTTTTGGCTCCTCGGTAGAGAGAATTTTAAATTTTCTTTTAAAAATTGGTGAAAATAGGCTGAGACTCGAGCATTCACCATTTATGTCATTACTTTTACATAATGTTAAAAAAAATGGAAATTACTCGACGTTGATCCGAGTCAGGACCATATTTTGTACTTTTATCCAAATTAATGAAAGCCTCAATTTATGAAAAAATAGTTCTTTTTATTTTGTTAACATGATTTTACACACTAATGATGTTTTTCCTTGTTTTTTAGTAATATTAAAAAACTCATAGTGTTATGACATGTCGCAAAATAAGTAAATCAAGTGATACTAATGAGAAAGAA
This sequence comes from Anisodus acutangulus, assembly GCA_029783415.1. Taxonomy (NCBI): domain Eukaryota; kingdom Viridiplantae; phylum Streptophyta; class Magnoliopsida; order Solanales; family Solanaceae; genus Anisodus; species Anisodus acutangulus. Next base: position 24,238,536 of record CM056496.1, read on the forward strand.
TATGAGGAGTATGATGAGGAAGCAAAGTTACCAAAAGACCTTGTCGACGAGGAAGATCAGTATGACAATAGACAAATGCCTAATTTGGATGAAACTGAAGCAATCAACCTCGGGGATGAGGAAACGGTCAGAGAAACCCATATAAGTACGCATTTGGACGCGCCCAGAAAAGAAGAGTTAATAAATCTATTAAGAGAGTACGTCGAAGTATTCGCATGGTCATACGCGGATATGCCCGTACTAAGCACATACATCGTAGCGCACAAGCTACCCATCAATGAGGGTTTCACCCCGGCTAAACAAAAAATTCAACAGTTCAAGCTAGATCTCAGCATAAAAATCAAAGACAAAGTCGAAAAGTATAAGTAACTCCCTACCCCACATGGTTGGCCAACATTGTGCCAGAACCAAAGAAGGACGGAAAGATCTGAATCTGTGTGGACTATCGTGATCTCAACCTAGCTAGTCCCAAGGATAACTTCCCACTTCTGAATATCCACATACTCATCGATAACTATGCGAATAACGAGTTACAATCATTCATAGATTGCTTCGCCAGTTACCATCAGATACTGATAAGCGAGGAAGATGCACAAAAAATAACATTCATCACCCCATAGGGAGTGTACCACTACCGTGTAATGTCGTTCGGCCTCAAGAACGCTAGTGCCACTAACATGAGGGCAATGACCGCCATCTTCCACGACATGAGTCATAAAGAAATCAAGGTCTATGTGGATGATGTGATAATCAAGTCACTAAAAGGCTTCGACCATATCATACACTTGCGAAAGTTCTTCGACAGGCTTCGCAAGTTCAATATAAAGTTGAATTCAGCCAAATGTGAATTTGGAGTACCTTCTGGAATACTATTGGGGTTCATAGTCAGCCGCAATGTCTTATAACTAGGTCCCACAAAAATCAAAGCCATTCAAGAGCTGCCACCACAAGAAAGAAGTCATGAGCTTCCAGGGAAGGCTAAACTACATTGGATGCTTCATAGAATAATCTACAATAATCGTGGAGCCCATCCTTAATCTATAGAAAGAGGATGCACCCACCACATGAACGAACGAATGCCAGAAAGCCTTCGACACTATCAAAAGATATCTTTCTAACCCACCAATCTTGGTCCCTCCCAGGCCAGGGAGCCTACTATTGCTGTACTTATTAGTGTCAGACAACACATTTGGGTGCATGTTGGCTCAACATGATGAAGCAGGAAAGAAAGAATGAGCAATATACTACCTTAGCAAAAAGTTCACCGCCTGTGACTCAAGATACACTCTGGTGGAAAAAACATGTTGTGCACTGACATGGATAACACAAAATCTAAGACACTACTTATCAATGTACACTACTCACCTGATATCCAAAGTACATCTTTCACCAGCCTATGCCCACAGGGAAATTGGCCAAATGGAAAATGCTTCTAAGTAAACTCGACATCAAATACGTGGTCCAGAAAGCTATCAAGGGACATGCATTGGCTGATTTGCTAGCAAAAAGTATGGTCAACAAAGAGTTTACACCTTTATGGACATATTTCTCGAAGGAGAAACTAATGAAAATTGAAGAAGAGACGGTCGAAGACTACTCAAGATGGAGAATGTTCTTCGACGGTGCAGTCAACTACAACAACTTAGGGATCGAAGCAGTCATGGACTCAGAAATGGGTCAACATTACCCCATGACATCCAAGCTCAACTTCCAATGCAAAAATAATATGGCAGAGTATGAAGCCTGCATTTTAGGTCTTCGCATGGCCATTGACATGGATATATAAGAACTCATGTAATAAAAGACTTTAATCTATTGAACCACTAGATTTGAGGAGAATAAGCCACCAAGAATAAGAAAATCTTTCTATTGTCAACCTTGCACAAAAATTGTGCAACAGATTCAAAAATCTCAAACTCTGACACACGCCAATAGCCTAGAACAAGTTCACCGATGCTCTTGCAACCATATGATTCATTATAAAGCACCTTGAAAGCAGTCACATTGACCCGCTGGAGATCAACATCAAGGAAGAACATGCTTACTATTCCCATGTTGAAGCAGAACCCAATGGAAAACCATGGTATCTCGACATAAGCTTGTACTTGGAAAATAGAGAGTATCTCGAAAACATCACAACCAATCAGAAGAATGGCTAATGGTTTCTTCCTAAACAGAGGAGTACTCTATAGGAGAACACCCAATCTAGGGCTTCTTATATGTGTCGATGCCATAGATGCCATAAAGCTATTAAAAGAAGTACATGATGAGACTTGTGGCCCTCAGATGAACGGGTTAGTCTTGGCCAAGAATAATTTTAGGGCAGGCTACTACTGGATGACCATGGAAATTGATTGTAGTTAATTCGTGCAAAGATATCACCAATGCAAAGTCCACGTAGATCTAATCAAGGTCCCACCAAATGAGCTTAACGTCATTAGACCCATAGAGCCATCAATGTCTAACAGACATTACTTCATCCTGGTCGCCACAGACTACTTCATAAAGTGGGTTAAAGCTACTTCTCATAAGTCGATAACAAAGAAAATAGTAGCTGACTTTGTAAGGAACAACATCGTATGCTAATTCAGCATTCCAGAGTCTATCATAACAGAAAATGGAGTGAATTTGAACAGTCATTTAATGAAGGACAATTGTGACCAATTCCATATCAATCATCGAAATTCAATTACATACATACTGCAGATGAATGAAGATGTATATGCAGCAAACAAAAATATCAATAGGATATTAAGGAAAATGATCGACAACTACAAATATTGGCATAAACATCTGCCCCATGCATTTCTAGGATACCGAACAACCACTCGAACCTTAATCGGAGTAACTCCATGCTTGTTTGTCTATGGCATCAAAGCGGTGATACCAGTCGAGGTAGATATACCCTCACTCAAAATCAAACAAGAAGTAGAACCGGACAACGCAGAATGGGTTCGAAAAATATATAAATAGATGGATTTGATCGATGAGAAAATGATGGTTGACATATGTCAGGGTCAACTATCTCAATAGAGAATGGCATGCACATTTAACATGCGGGTAAGAACCCAAGTCTTCCAAATAGGGAAACTAATACTCAAGTGTGTATTTCCACAGGAAGATGAGTACAAAGGGAAGTTCACACCCAACTGGCAAGGGCCATACATGGCGCACAAGGTACTATCAGGAGGAGTTGTCATCCTCGCAGAAATGGATGGCCAAGAATGGCCCAAAGAAATCAACTCAACAATCAAACTATACTACGCATGAAGACACGCTCTTCAGCTTGTGATAATTTGTTTGTAATCGCATTTTTCTTTTGCTTGTAATCGCACTTTTTGCTTGTAATTGCATTAGAGAAACCAAAAAAATTCTATGTAACGAACTACGTGAGGAACTGAATCCCAAGAAGGGATATGTAGGCATCCATTTCGGACTCGATCGCACTATTAGCAAAACCCATATTTCCTTCTAATGAACTACGTGAGGATCTGATTCTCAAGACGGGATACGTAGGCATCCATTTCAAACATGGTCGCATTATTACCAAAATCCACCATTACCTTGTAATATGAACTACACAATGACTTGATTCCCAAAGAGGGATATGTAGAAGTCCATCTCGGTCGCACTATTATAAAAATCAATGAACTTTGTTTCCAAACTATGTCTTGACCTGATTCTCGAGATGAATATGTAGACGTTGTTCGAGCTCGGTCGCACCAAACAAAAAACCAAAGGAATCCCTAGGAAGTCTTTAAGACATCCAGGATTCGAAAGATCGCCCTACAAAACATAAAATGGGCAGAATTTTTGTGAGGATTTCAAAAATTCCATCAACAAATTCGGCTCAAAGGATCAGCCGGTCAAAATCTACAAACTGGGGAAGAATTTTTTGAGAAGATCTCAAAAAAATCTACCTACAACACCGACATAAGAGTTAACCGGTCTAAACCCGCAATTGGGCAGAATATTTGACAGTTACTCAAAAATTCCTTCAAGGCAATAGGCACAAGAGTCATTCGATCCAAACCTGCAACTGGGGCAAATTTTCAAGGGGATCTCAAAAATGTAACCAACGACAGACAAAGAGCAAAAGTAGAGCGCCAAAGACGACCGAAGAACCTCACGCAAGGCGTATATGTCATGACACTAAGTTAACAATAGTTTAGATATATAAAATACTTTAATCAAAATTTTGTTTTCCAAAATATTTCCAAATATTCTATTTTAAAAAGAAGTACATGCTGAGACTTGTGGCCCTCAGATGAACGGGTTCGTCTTAGCCAAGAATAATTTTAGGGCAGGCTACTACTGGATGACCATGGAAATTGATTGTAGTCGATTCGTGCAAAGATATCACCAATGCAAAGTCCACGTAGATCTAATCAAGGTCCTACCAAATGAGCTTAACGTCATTGGACCCATAGAGCCATCAGTGTCTAACAGACATTACTTCATCCTGGTCGCCACATATTACTTCATAAAGTGGGTTAAAGCTACTTCTCATAAGTCGATAACAAAGAAAATAGTAGCTGACTTTATAAGGAACAATATCATATGTTAATTCAACATTCCAGAGTCGATCATAACAGAAAATGGAGTGAATTTGAACAATAATTTAATGAAGGACAATTGTGACCAATTCCATATCAATCATCGAAATTCAATCACATACATACTACAGATGAACAGAGATGTATATGCAACGAACAAAAATATCAAAAGGATATTAAGGAAAATGATCGACAACTACAAATATTGGAATAAACATCTGCCCCATGCATTTCTAGGATACCGAACAACCACTCGAACCATAATCGGAGTAACTCCATACTTGTTTGTCTATAGCATCAAAGCGGTGATACCAGTCGAGGTAGATATACCCTCACTCAAAATCAAACAAGAAGTAGAACCGGACAACGCAGAATGGGTCCAAAAAGTATATGAATAAATGGATTTGATCGATGAGAAAATGATAGTTGACATATGTCAGGGTCAACTAGCTTAACAGAGAATGGCATGCACATTTAACATGCGGGTAAGAACCCAAGTCTTCCAAATAGGGCAACTAATACTCAAGCGTGTATTTCCACAGTAAGATGAGTACAAAGGAAAGTTCACACCCAACTGGAAAGGGCCGTACATGGTGCACAAGGTACTATCATGAGGAGTTGTCATCCTCGCAAAAATGGATGGCCAAGAATGGCCCAAAGAAATCAACTCAACAATCAAACTATACTACGCCTGAAGACACGCTCCTCAGCTTGTGATAATTTATTTGTAATCGCATTTTTCTTTTGCTTGTAATCGCATTTTTCTTTTGCTTGTAATCGCACTTTTTGCTTGTAATTGCATTAGAGAAACCAAAAAAATTCTATGTAACGAACTACGTGAGGAACTGAATCCCAAGAAGGGATATGTAGGCATCCATTTCGGACTCGGTCGCACTATTAGCAAAACCCATATTTCCTTCTAATGAACTACGTGAGGATCTGATTCTCAAGACGGGATACGTAGGCATCCATTTCAGACATGGTCGCATTATTACCAAAATACACCATTACCTTGTAATATGAACTACGCAATGACTTAATTCCCAAAGAGGGATATGTAGGAGTCCATCTCGTACTCGATCGCACTATTATAAAAATCAATGAACTTTGTTTTCCAAATTATGTCTTGACCTGATTCTCGAGATGAATATGTAGACGTTGTTCGAGCTCGGTCGCGCCAAACAAAAAGCCAAAGGAATCCCTAGGAACTCTTTAAGACATCCAGGATTCGAAAGATTGCCCTACAAAACATAAACTGGGGCATAATTTTTGTGAGGATCTCAAAAATTCCATCAACAGATTCTGCTCAAAGGATCAGCCTGTTCAAATCTACAAACTGGGGAAGAATTTTTTGAGAAGATCTCAAAAAATCTACCTACAACACCGACATAAGAGTTAACCGGTCTAAACCCGCAATTGGGCAGAATATTTGATAGTTACTCAAAAATTCCTTCAAGGCAATCGGCACAAGAGTCATCCGATCCAAACCTGCAACTGGGGCAAATTTTCAAGGGGATCTCAAAAATTTAACCAACGACAGACAAAGAGTAAAAGTAGAGCGCCAAAGACGACCGAAGAACCTCACGCAAGGCGTATATGTCATGACACTAAGTTAACAATAGTTTAGATATATAAAATACTTTAATCAAAATTTTGTTTTCCAAAATATTTCCAAATATTCTATTTTAAAAAGAAGTACATGCTGAGACTTGTGGCCCTCAGATGAACGGGTTCGTCTTGGCCAAGAATAATTTTAGGGCAGGCTACTACTGGATGACCATGGAAATTGATTGTAGTCGATTCGTGCAAAGATATCACCAATGCAAAGTCCACGTAGATCTAATCAAGGTCCTACCAAATGAGCTTAACGTCATCGGACCCATAGAGCATCAGTGTCTAACAGACATTACTTCATCCTGGTCGCCACAGACTACTTCATAAAGTGGGTTAAAGCTACTTCTCATAAGTCGATAACAAAGAAAATAGTAGCATACTTTGTAAGGAACAATATCGTATGCTAATTCAGCATTCCAGAGTCGATCATAACAGAAAATGGAGCGAATTTGAACAATCATTTAATGACGGACAATTGTGACCAATTCCATATCAATCATCGAAATTCAATCACATACATACTGCAGATGAACGGAGATGTATATGCAGCGAACAAAAATATCAATAGGATATTAAGGAAAATGATCGACAACTACAAATATTGGCATAAACATCTGCCCCATGCATTTCTAGGATACCGAACAATCACTCGAACCTTAATTGGAGTAACTCCATACTTGTTTGTCTATGGCATCAAATAGGTGATACCAGTCGAGGTAGATATACCCTAACTCAAAATCAAACAAGAAGTAGAACCGGACAACGCAGAATGGGTCCGAAAAATATATGAATAGATGGATTTGATCGATGAGAAAATGATGGTTGACATATGTCAGGGTCAACTATTTCAACAGAGAATGGCATGCACATTTAACATGCGGGTAAGAACCCAAGTCTTCCAAATAGGGCAACTAATACTCAAGCGTGTATTTCCACAGCAAGATGAGTACAAAGGAAAGTTCACACCCAACTGGAAAGGGCCGTACATGGTGCACAAGGTACTATCATGAGGAGTTGTCATCCTCGCAGAAATGGATGGCCAAGAATGGCCCAAAGAAATCAACTCAGCAATCAAACTATACTACGCCTGAAGACACGCTCCTCAGCTTGTTATAATTTATTTGTAATCGCATTTTTTTTTTGCTTGTAATCGCCTTTTTCTTTTGCTTGTAATCGCACTTTTTGCTTGTAATTGCATTAGAGAAACCAAAAAAATTCTATGTAACGAACTACGTGAGGAACTGAATCCCAAGAAGGGATATGTAGGCATCCATTTCGGACTCGGTCGCACTATTAGCAAAACCCATATTTCCTTCTAATGAACTACGTGAGGATCTGATTCTCAAGACGGGATACGTAGGCATCCATTTCAGACATGGTCGCATTATTACCAAAATACACCATTACCTTGTAATATGAACTACACAATGACTTGATTCCCAAAGAGGGATATGTAGGAGTCCATCTCGTACTCGGTCGCACTATTATAAAAATCAATGAACTTTGTTTTCCAAATTATGTCTTGACCTGATTCTCGAGATGAATATGTAGACGTTGTTCGAACTCGGTCGCGCCAAACAAAAAGCCAAAGGAATCCCTAGGAAGTCTTTAAGACATCCAGGATTCGAAAGATTGCCCTACAAAACATAAACTGGGGCAGAATTTTTGTGAGGATCTCAAAAATTCCATCAACAGATTCGGCTCAAAGGATCAGCCGGTTCAAATCTACAAACTGGGGAAGAATTTTTTGAGAAGATCTCAAAAAATCTACCTACAACACCGACATAAGAGTTAACCGGTCTAAACCCGCAATTGGGGGGAATATTTGATAGTTACTCAAAAATTCCTTCAAGGCAATCGGCACAAGAGTCATCCGATCCAAACCTGCAACTGGGGCAAATTTTCAAGGGGATCTCAAAAATTTAACCAACGACAGACAAAGAGCAAAAGTAGAGCGCCAAAGAAGACCGAAGAACCTCACGCAAGGCGTATTAGTCATGACACTAAGTTAACAATAGTTTAGATATATAAAATACTTTAATCAAAATTTTGTTTTCCAAAATATTTCCAAATATTCTATTTTAAAAAGAAGTACATGCTGAGACTTGTGGCCCTCAGATGAACGGGTTCGTCTTGGCCAAGAATAATTTTAGGGCAGGCTACTACTGGATGACCATGGAAATTGATTGTAGTCGATTCGTGCAAAGATATCACCAATGCAAAGTCCACGTAGATCTAATCAAGGTCCTACCAAATGAGCTTAACGTCATCGGACCCATAGAGCCATCAGTGTCTAACAGACATTACTCCATCCTGGTCGCCACAGACTACTTCATAAAGTGGGTTAAAGCTACTTCTCATAAGTCGATAACAAAGAAAATAGTAGCTGACTTTGTAAGGAACAATATCGTATGCTAATTCAGCATTCCAGAGTCGATCATAACAGAAAATGGAGTGAATTTGAACAATCATTTAATGAAGGACAATTGTGACCAATTCCATATCAATCATCGAAATTCAATCACATACATACTGCAGATGAACGGAGATGTATATGCAGCGAACAAAAATATCAATAGGATATTAAGGAAAATGATGGACAACTACAAATATTGGCATAAACATCTGCCCATGCATTTCTAGGATACCGAACAACCACTCGAACCTTAATCGGAGTAACTCCATACTTGTTTGTCTATGGCATCAAAGAGGTGATACCAGTCGAGGTAGATATACCCTCACTCAAAATCAAACAAGAAGTAGAACCGAACAACGCAGAATGGGTCCGAAAAATATATGAATAGATGGATTTGATCGATGAGAAAATGATAGTTGACATATGTCAGGGTCAACTATCTGAACAGAGAATGGCATGCACATTTAACATGCGGGTAAGAACCCAAGTCTTCCAAATAGGGCAACTAATACTCAAGCGTGTATTTCCACAGCAAGATGAGTACAAAGGGAAGTTCACACCCAACTAGCAAGGGTCGTACATGGTGCACAAGGTACTATCAGGAGGAGTTGTCATCCTCGCAGAAATGGATGGCCAAGAATGGCCCAAAGAAATCAACTCAGCAATCAAACTATACTACGCCTGAAGACACACTCCTCAGCTTGTGATAATTTGTTTGTAATCGCATGTTTCTTTTGCTTGTAATCGCACTTTTTGCTTGTAATTGCATTAGAAAAACCAAAAAAAATCTATGTAACGAACTACGTGAGTAACTGAATCCCAAGAAAGGATATGTAGGCGTCCATTTCGGACTCGGTCGCACTATTAGCAATACCCATATTTCCTTCTAATGAACTACGTGAGGATCTGATTCTCAAGACGGGATACGTAGGCATCCATTTCAGACATGGTCGCATTATTACCAAAATCTACCATTACCTTGTAATATGAACTACGCAATGACTTGATTCCCAAAGAGGGATATGTAGGAGTCCATCTCGTACTCGGTCGCACTATTATAAAAATCAATGAACTTTGTTTCCAAATTATGTCTTGACCTGATTCTCGAGATGAATATGTAGATGTTGTTCGAGCTCAGTCGCGCCAAACAAAAAAAAAAGGAATCCCTAGGAAGTCTTTATGACATCCAGCATTCGAAAGATTAACCTAAAAAACATAAACTGGAGCAGAATTTTTGTGAGGATCTCAAAAATTCCATCAACAGATTCGGCTCAAAGGATCAGCCGGTCCAAATCTACAAACTGGGGAAGAATTTTTTGAGAAGATCTCAAAAAATCTACCTACAACACCGACATAAGAGTTAACCGGTCTAAACCCGCAATTGGGCAGAATATTTGATAGTTACTCAAAAATTCCTTCAAGGCAATCGGCACAAGAGTCATCCGATCCAAACCTGCAACTGGGGTAAATTTTCAAGGGGATCTCAAAAATTTAACCAACGACAGACAAAGAGCAAAAGTAGAGCGCCAAAGACGACCGAAGAACCTCACGCAAGGCGTATATGTCATGACACTAAGTTAACAATAGTTTAGATATATAAAATACTTTAATCAAAATTTTGTTTTCCAAAATATTTCCAAATATTCTATTTTAAAAAGAAGTACATGCTGAGACTTGTGGCCCTCAGATGAACGGGTTCGTCTTGGCCAAGAATAATTTTAGGGCAGGCTACTACTGGATGACCATGGAAATTGATTGTAGTCGATTCGTGCAAAGATATCACCAATGCAAATTCCACGTAGATCTAATCAAGGTCCTACCAAATGAGCTTAACGTCATCGGACCCATAGAGCCATCAATATCTAACAGACATTACTCCATCCTGGTCGCCACAGACTACTTCATAAAGTGGGTTAAAGCTACTTCTCATAAGTCGATAACAAAGAAAATAGTAGCTGACTTTGTAAGGAACAATATTGTATGCTAATTCAGCATTCCAGAGTCGATCATAATAGAAAATGGAGTGAATTTGAACAATCATTTAATGAAGGACAATTGTGACCAATTCCATATCAATCATCGAAATTCAATCACATACATACTGCAGATGAACGGAGATGTATATGCAGCGAACAAAAATATCAATAGGATATTAAGGAAAATGATGGACAACTACAAATATTGGCATAAACATCTGGCCCATGCATTTCTAGGATACCGAACAACCACTCGAACCTTAATCGGAGTAACTCCATACTTGTTTGTCTATGGCATCAAAGCGGTGATACCAGTCGAGGTAGATATACCCTCACTCAAAATCAAACAAGAAGTAGAACCGGACAACGCAGAATGGGTCCGAAAAATATATGAATAGATGGATTTGATCGATGAGAAAATGATAGTTGACATATGTCAGGGTCAACTATCTGAACAGAGAATGGCATGCACATTTAACATGCGGGTAAGAACCCAAGTCTTCCAAATAGGGCAACTAATACTCAAGCGTGTATTTCCACAGCAAGATGAGTACAAAGGGAAGTTCACACCCAACTGGCAAGGGCCGTACATGGTGCACAAGGTACTATCAGGAGGAGTTGTCATCCTCGCAGAAATGGATGGCCAAGAATGGCCCAAAGAAATCAACTCAGCAATCAAACTATACTACGCCTGAAGACACGCTCCTCAGCTTGTGATAATTTGTTTGTAATCGCATGTTTCTTTTGCTTGTAATCGCACTTTTTGCTTGTAATTGCATTAGAAAAACCAAAAAAAATCTATGTAACGAACTACGTGAGTAACTGAATCCCAAGAAAGGATATGTAGGCATCCATTTCGGACTCGGTCGCACTATTAGCAAAACCCATATTTCCTTCTAATGAACTACGTGAGGATCTGATTCTCAAGACGGGATACGTAGGCATCCATTTCAGACATGGTCGCATTATTACCAAAATCCACCATTACCTTGTAATATGAACTACACAATGACTTGATTCCCAAAGAGGGATATGTAGGAGTCCATCTCGTACTCGGTCGAACTATTATAAAAATCAATGAACTTTGTTTCCAAATTATGTCTTGACCTGATTCTCGAGATGAATATGTAGATGTTGTTCGAGCTCGGTCGCGCCTAACAAAAAACATAAGGAATCCCTAGGAAGTCTTTAAGACATCCAGCATTCGAAAGATTGCCCTACAAAACATAAACTGGGGCAGAATTTTTGTAAGGATCTCAAAAATTCCATCAATAGATTCGGCTCAAAGGATCAGCCGGTCCAAATCTACAAACTGGGGAAGAATTTTTTGAGAAGATCTCAAAAAATCTACCTACAACACCGACATAAGAGTTAACCGGTCTAAACCCGCAATTGGGCAGAATATTTGACAGTTACTCAAACATTCCTTCAAGGCAATCGGCACAAGAGTCATCCGATCCAAACCTGTAACTGGGGCAAATTTTCAAGGGGATCTCAAAAATTTAACCAACGACAGACAAAGAGCAAAAGTAGAGCGCCAAAGACGACCGAAGAACCTCACGCAAGGCGTATATGTCATGACACTAAGTTAACAATAGTTTAGATATATAAAATACTTTAATCAAAATTTTGTTTTCCAAAATATTTCCAAATATTCTATTTTAAAAAGAAGTACATGCTGAGACTTGTGGCCCTCAGATGAACGGGTTCGTCTTGGCCAAGAATAATTTTAGGGCAGGCTACTACTGGATGACCATGGAAATTGATTGTAGTCGATTCGTGCAAAGATATCACCAATGCAAATTCCACATAGATCTAATCAAGGTCCCACCAAATGAGCTTAACGTCATTGGACCCATAGAGCCATCAGTGTCTAACAGACATTACTTCATCCTGGTCGCCACAGACTACTTCATAAAGTGGGTTAAAGCTACTTCTCATAAGTTGATAACAAAGAAAATAGTAGCTGACTTTGTAAGGAACAATATCGTATGCTAATTCAGCATTCCAGAGTCGATCATAACAGAAAATGGAGTGAATTTGAACAATCATTTAATGAAGGACAATTGTGACCAATTCCATATCAATCATCGAAATTCAATCACATACATATTGCAGATGAACGGAGATGTATATGCAGCGAACAAAAATATCAATAGGATATTAAGGAAAATGATGGACAACTACAAATATTGGCATAAACATCTGCCCCATGCATTTCTAGGATACCGAACAACCACTCGAACCTTAATCGGAGTAACTCCATACTTGTTTGTCTATGACATCAAAGCGGTGATACCAGTCGAGGTAGATATACCCTCACTCAAAATCAAACAAGAAGTAGAACCGGACAACGCAGAATGGGTCCGAAAAATATATGAATAGATGGATTTGATCGATGAGAAAATGATAGTTGACATATGTCAGGGTCAACTATCTGAACAGAGAATGGCATGCACATTTAACATGCGGGTAAGAACCCAAGTCTTCCAAATAGGGCAACTAATACTCAAGCGTGTATTTCCACAGCAAGATGAGTACAAAGGGAAGTTCACACCCAACTGAAAAGGGCCGTACATGGTGCACAAGGTACTATCAGGAGGAGTTGTCATCCTCACAGAAATGGATGGCAGAGAATGGCCCAAAGAAATCAACTCAGCAATCAAACTTTACTACGCTTGAAGACACGCTCCTCAGCTTGTGATAATTTGTTTGTAATCACATTTTTCTTTTGCTTGTAATCGCACTTTTTGCTTGTAATTGCATTAGAAAAACCAAAAAAAATCTATGTAACGAACTACGTGAGGAACTGAATCCCAAGAAAGGATATGTAGGCATCCATTTCGGACTCGGTCGCACTATTAGCAAAACCCATATTTCCTTCTAATGAACTACGTGAGGATCTGATTCTTAAGACGGGATACGTAGGAATCCATTTCAGACATGGTCGCATTATTACCAAAATCCACCATTACCTTGTAATATGAACTACGCAATGACTTGATTCCCAAAGAGGGATATGTAGGAGTCCATCTCGTACTCGGTCGCACTATTATAAAAATCAATGAACTTTGTTTCCAAATTATGTCTTGACCTGATTCTCGAGATGAATATGTAGATGTTGTTCGAGCTCAGTCGCGCCAAACAAAAAGCAAAAGGAATCCCTTGGAAGTCTTTATGACATCCAGCATTCGAAAGATTGCCCTACAAAACATAAACTGGGGCAGAATTTTTGTGAGGATCTCAAAAATTCCATCAACAGATTCGGCTCAAAGGATCAGCCGGTCCAAATCTACAAACTGGGGAAGAATTTTTTGAGAAGATCTCAAAAAATCTACCTACAACACCGACATAAGAGTTAACCGGTCTAAACCCGCAATTGGGCAGAATATTTGACAGTTACTCAAAAATTCCTTCAAGGCAATCGGCACAAGAGTCATCCGATCCAAACCTGCAACTGGGGTAAATTTTCAAGGGGATCTCAAAAATTTAACCAACGACAGACAAAGAGCAAAAGTAGAGCGCCAAAGACGACCGAAGAACCTCACGCAAGGCGTATATGTCATGACACTAAGTTAACAATAGTTTAGATATATAAAATACTTTAATCAAAATTTTGTTTTCCAAAATATTTCCAAATATTCTATTTTAAAAAGAAGTACATGCTGAGACTTGTGGCCCTCAGATGAACGGGTTCGTCTTGGCCAAGAATAATTTTAGGGCAGACTACTACTGGATGACCATGGAAATTGATTGTAGTCGATTCGTGCAAAGATATCACCAATGCAAATTCCACGTAGATCTAATCAAGGTCCTACCAAATGAGCTTAACGTCATTGGACCCATAGAGCCATCAGTGTCTAACAGACATTACTTCATCCTGGTCGCCATGCAGACTACTTCATAAAGTGGGTTAAAGCTACTTCTCATAAGTCGATAACAAAGAAAATAGTAGCTGACTTTGTAAGGAACAATATCGTATGCTAATTCAGCATTCCAGAGTCGATCATAACAGAAAATGGAGTGAATTTGAACAATTATTTAATGAAGGACAATTGTGACCAATTCCATATCAATCATCGAAATTCAATCACATACATACTGCAGATGAACGGAGATGTATATGCAGCGAACAAAAATATCAATAGGATATTAAGGAAAATGATGGACAACTACAAATATTGGCATAAACATCTGGCCCATGCATTTCTAGGATACCGAACAACCACTCGAACCTTAATCGGAGTAACTCCATACTTGTTTGTCTATGGCATCAAAGCGGTGATACCAGTCGAGGTAGATATACCCTCACTCAAAATCAAACAAGAAGTAGAACCGGACAACGCAGAATGGGTCCGAAAAATATATGAATAGATGGATTTGATCGATGAGAAAATGATAGTTGACATCTGTCAGGGTCAACTATCTCAACAGAGAATGGCATGCACATTTAACATGCGGGTAAGAACCCAAGTCTTCCAAATAGGGCAACTAATACTCAAGCGTGTATTTCCACAGCAAGATGAGTACAAAGGGAAGTTCACACCCAACTGGAAAGGGCCGTACTTGGTGCACAAGGTACTATCAGGAGGAGTTGTCATCCTCGTAGAAATAGATGGCCAAGAATGGCCCGAAGAAATCAACTCAGCAATCAAACTATACTACGCCTGAAGACGCGCTCCTCAGCTTGTGATAATTTATTTGTAATCGCATTTTTCTTTTGCTTGTAATCGCACTTTTTGCTTGTAATTGCATTAGAGAAACCAAAAAAATTCTATGTAACGAACTACGTGAGGAACTGAATCCCAAGAAGGGATATGTAGGCATCCATTTCGGACTCGGTCGCACTATTAGCAAAACCCATATTTCCTTCTAATGAACTACGTGAGTATCTGATTCTCAAGACGGGATACGTAGGCATCCATTTCAGACATGGTCGCGTTATTACCAAAATCCGCCATTACCTTGTAATATGAACTACGCAATGACTTGATTCCCAAAGAGGGATATGTATGAGTCCATCTCGGTCGCACTATTATAAAAATCAATGGACTTTGTTTCCAAACTATGGCTTGACCTGATTCTCTATGTAGACGTTGTTCGAGCTCGGTCGCACCAAACAAAAAACCAAAGGAATCCCTAGGAAGTCTTTAAGACATCCAGGATTCGAAAGATCGCCCTACAAAACATAATCGGCAGAAGTTTTGTGAGGATCTCAAAAATTCCATCAATGATTCGGCTCAAAGGATCACCGGTCCAAATCTACAAGCGGGAAGAATTTTTGAGAAGACCTCAAAAATCTACCTACAACACCGACATAAGAGTTAACCGGTCTAAACCCGCAATTGGACAGAATATTTGATAGTTACTCAAAAATTCCTTCAAGGCAATCGACACAAGAGTCATCCGATCCAAACTCAGAATCGGGTAAATTTTCAAGGGGATCTCAAAAATTTAACCAACGACAGACAAAGAGCAAATGTAGAGCGCCAAAGACGACCGAAGAACCTCACGCAAGGCGTATATGTCATGACACTAAGTTAACAATAGTTTAGATATATAAAATACTTTAAACAAATTTTTTTTTCCAAAATATTTCCAAATATTCTATTTTTAAAAGAAGTACATGCTGAGACTTGTGGCCCTCAGATGAACGGGTTCGTCTTGGCCAAGAATACTTTTAGGGCAGGCTACTACTGGATGACCATGGAAATTGATTGTAGTCGATTCGTGCAAAGATATCACCAATGCAAAGTCCACGTAGATCTAATCAAGGTCCTACCAAATGATCTTAACGTCATTGGACCCATAGTGCCATCAGTGTCTAACGGACATTACTTCATCCTGGTCGCCACAGACTACTTCATAAAGTGGGTTATTGCTACTTCTCATAAGTCGATAACAAAGAAAATAGTAGCAGACTTTGTAAGGAACAATATAGTATGCTAATTCAGCATTCCAGAGTCGATCATAACAGAAAATGGAGTGAATTTGAATAGTCATTTAATGAAGGACAATTTTGACCAATTCCATATAAATCATCGAAATTCAATAACATACATACTGCAGATGAACGGAGATGTATATGTAGCGAACAAAAATATCAATAGGATATTAAGGAAAATGATCGACAACTATAAATATTGGCATAAACGTCTTCCCCATGCATTTCTTGGATACCGAACAACCACTCGAACCTTAATCGGAGTAACTCCATACTTGTTTGTCTATGGCATCAATGAAGTGATACCAGTCGAGGTAGATATACCCTCACTCAAAATCAAACAAGAAGTAGAACCGGACAACGCAGAATGGGTCCGAAAAATATATGAATAGATGGATTTGATCGATGAGAAAATGATGGTTGACATATGTCAGGGTCAACTATCTCAACAGAGAATGGCATGTACATTTAACATGCGGGTAAGAACCCAAGTCTTCCAAATGGGGCAACTAATACTCAAGCGTGTATTTCCACAGCAAGATGAGTACAAAGGGAAGTTCACACCCAACTGGCAAGGGCCGTACATGGTGCACAAGGTACTATCAGGAGAAATTGTCATCCTCGCAGAAATGGATGGCCAAGAATGGCCCAAAGAAATCAACTCAGCAATCAAACTATACTACGCCTGAAGACACGCTCCTCAGCTTGTGATAATTTGTTTGTAATCGCATTTTTCTATTGCTTGTAATCGAACTTTTGCTTGTAATTGCATTAGAAAAACCAAAAAAATTCTATGTAACGAACTACGTGAGGAACTGAATCCCAAGAAGGGATATGTAGGCATCCATTTCGGACTCGGTCGCACTATTAGCAAAACCCATATTTCCTTCTAATGAACTACGTGAGGATCTGATTCTCAAGACGGGATACGAGGCATCCATTTCGCACATGGTCGCATTATTACCAAAATCCGCCATTACCTTGTAATATGAACTACGCAATGACTTGATTCCCAAAGAGGGATATGTAGGAGTCCATCTCGGTCGCACTATTATAAAAATCAATGGACTTTGTTTCCAAACTATGGCTTGACCTCGATTCTCTATGTAGACGTTGTTCGAGCTCTGGTCGCACCAAACAAACCAAATGAATCCCTAGGAAGTCTTTAAGACATCCAGGATCTGAAAGATCGCCTACAAAACATAATCGGGTAGAATTTTTGTGAGGATCTCAAAATTCCATCAACAGATTCGACTCAAAGGATCACCGGTCCAAATCTACAAATCGGGAAGAATTTTTGAGAAGATCTCAAAAATCTACCTACAACACCGACATAAGAGTTAACCGGTCTAAACCCGCAATTGGGCGAGAATATTTGTGATTACTCAAAAATTCCTTCAAGGCAATCGACACAAGAGTCATCCGATCCAAACTCATGCTGGGGTAAATTTTCAAGGGATCTCAAAAATTTAACCAACGACAGACAAAGAGCAAAAGTAGAGCGCCAAAGACGATCAAGAACCTCACGCAAGGCGTATATGTCATGACACTAAGTTAACAATAGTTTAGATATATAAAATACTTTAATCAAAATTTTGTTTTCCAAAATATTTCCAAATATTCTATTTTAAAAGAAGTACATCTCGAGACTTGTGGCCCTCGGATGAACGGGTTCGTCTTGGCCAAGCATAATTTTAGCGCAGCCTACTTCTGGATGACCATGGAAGTTGATTGTAGTCGATTCGTGCAAAGGTATCAACAATGCAAATTCCACGTAGATCTAATCAAGGTCCTACCAAATGAGCTTAACGTCATTGGACCCATAGAGCCATCGATGTCTAACGGACATTACTTCATCCTGGTCGCCACATACTACTTCATAAAGTGGGTTAAAGCTACTTCTCATAAGTCGATAACAAAGAAAATAGTAGCCGACTTTGTAAGGAACAATATCGTATGCTAATTCAAAGATTCCGCAGTCGATCATAACAGAAAATGGAGTGAATTTGAATAGTCATTTAATGAAGGACAATTGTGATCAATTCCATATCAATCATGGAAATTCAATCACATACATACTGCAGATGAACGGAGATGTATATGCAAATAACAAAAATATCAATAGGATATTAAGGAAAATGATCGACAACTACAAATATTGGCATAAACATCTGCCCCATGCATTTCTAGGATACCGAACAACCACTCGAACCTTAATCGAGTAATCGCATACTTGTTTGTCTATGGCATCAAAGCGGTGATACCAGTCGAGGTAGATATACCCTCACTCAAAATCAAACAAGAAGTAGAACCGGACAACGCAGAATGGGTCCGAAAAATATATGAATAGATGGATTTGATCGATGAGAAAATGATGGTTGACATATGTCAGGGTCAACTATCTCAACAGAGAATGGCATGTACATTTAACATGCGGGTAAGAACCCAAGTCTTCCAAATGGGGCAACTAATACTCAAGCGTGTATTTCCACAGCAAGATGAGTACAAAGGGAAGTTCACACCCAACTGGCAAGGGCCGTACATGGTTCACAAGGTACTATCAGGAGGAATTGTCATCCTCGCAGAAATGGATGGCCAATAATGGCCCAAAGAAATCAACTCAACAATCAAACTATACTACGCCTGAAGACACGCTCCTCAGCTTGTGATAATTTGTTTGTAATCGCATTTTTCTATTGCTTGTAATCGCACTTTTTGCTTGTAATTGCATTAGAAAAACCAAAAAATTCTATGTAACGAACTACGTGAGGAATCGAATCCCAAGAAGGGATATGTAGGCATCCATTTCGGACTCGGTCGCACTATTAGCAAAACCCATATTTCCTTCTAATGAACTACGTGAGGATCCGATTCTCAAGACGGGATACGAGGCATCCATTTCGCACATGGTCGCATTATTACCAAAATCCGCCATTACCTTGTAATATGAACTACGCAATGACTTGATTCCCAAAGAGGGATATGTAGGAGTCCATCTCGGTCGCACTATTATAAAAATCAATGGACTTTGTTTCCAAACTATGGCTTGACCTCGATTCTCTATGTAGACGTTGTTCGAGCTCTGGTCGCATCAAACAAAACCAAAGGAATCCCTAGGAAGTCTTTAAGACATCCAGGATTCGAAAGATCGCCCTACAAAACATAAACTGGGGCAGAATTTTTGTGAGGATCTCAAAAATTCCATCAACAGATTCGGCTCAAAGGATCAGCCGGTCCAAATCTACAACTGGGAAGAATTTTTGAGAAGATCTCAAAAAATCTACCTACAACACCGATATAAGAGTTAACCGGTCTAAACCCGCAATTGGGCAGAATATTTGACAGTTACTCAAAAATTCCTTCAAGGCAATCGGCACAAGAGTCATCCGATCCAAACTCAGAATCGTAAATTTTCAAGGGGATCTCAAAAATTTAACCAACGACAGACAAAGAGCAAAAGTAGAGCGCCAAAGACGACCGAAGAACCTCACGCAAGGCGTATATGTCATGACACTAAGTTAACAATAGTTTAGATATATAAAATACTTTAATCAAAATTTTGTTTTCCAAAATATTTCCAAATATTCTATTTTAAAAAGAAGTACATGCTGAGACTTGTG
The DNA here is from genome assembly GCA_029783415.1 of Anisodus acutangulus. Classification (NCBI taxonomy): domain Eukaryota; kingdom Viridiplantae; phylum Streptophyta; class Magnoliopsida; order Solanales; family Solanaceae; genus Anisodus; species Anisodus acutangulus. Next base: position 24,258,662 of record CM056496.1, read on the forward strand.
GCCCTCAGATGAACGGGTTCGTCTTGGCCAAGAATAATTTTAGGGCAGGCTACTACTGGATGACCATGGAAATTGATTGTAGTCGATTCGTGCAAAGATATCACCAATGCAAATTCCACGTAGATCTAATCAAGGTCCTACCAAATGAGCTTAACGTCATTGGACCCATAGAGCCATCAGTGTCTAACAGACATTACTTCATCCAGGTCGCCACGGACTACTTCATAAAGTGGGTTAAAGCTACTTCTCATAAGTCGATAACAAAGAAAATAGTAGCCGACTTTGTAAGGAACAATATCGTATGCTAATTCAAAGATTCCGCAGTCGATCATAATGTAAAATGGAGTGAATTTGAACAGTCATTTAATGAAGGACAATTGTGACCAATTCCATATCAATCATGGAAATTCAATCACATACATACTGCAGATGAACGGAGATGTATATGCAGCGAACAAAAATATCAATAGGATATTAAGGAAAATGATCGACAACTACAAATATTGGCATAAACATCCGCCCATGCATTTCTAGGATACCGAACAACCACTCGAACCTTAATCGGAGTAATCGTGCATACTTGTTTGTCTATGGCATCAAAGCGGTGATACGGTCGAGGTAGATATACCCTCACTCAAAATCAAACAAGAAGTAGAACCAGGACAACGCAGAATGGGTCCGAAAAATATATGAATAGATGGATTTGATCGATGAGAAAATGATGGTTGACATATGTCGTGGTCAACTATCTCAACAGAGAATGGCATGTACATTTAACATGCGTAAGAACCCAAGTCTTCCAAATGGGGCAACTAATACTCAAGCGTGTATTTCCACAAAGCAAGATGAGTACAAAGGGAAGTTCACACCCAACTGGCAAGGGCCGTACATGGTTCACAAGGTACTATCAGGAGGAATTGTCATCCTCGCAGAAATGGATGGCCAATAATGGCCCAAAGAAATCAACTCAACAATCAAACTATACTACGCCTGAAGACACGCTCCTCAGCTTGTGATAATTTGTTTGTAATCGCATTTTTCTATTGCTTGTAATCGCACTTTTTGCTTGTAATTGCATTAGAAAAACCAAAAAAATTCTATGTAACGAACTACGTGAGGAACTGAATCCCAAGAAGGGATATGTAGGCATCCATTTCGGACTCGGTCGCACTATTAGCAAAACCCATATTTCCTTCTAATGAACTACGTGAGGATCTGATTCTCAAGACGGGATACGTAGGCATCCATTTCAGACATGGTCGCATTATTACCAAAATCCGCCATTACCTTGTAATATGAACTACGCAATGACTTGATTCCCAAAGAGGGATATGTAGGAGTCCATCTCGGTCGCACTATTATAAAAATCAATGGACTTTGTTTCCAAACTATGGCTTGACCTGATTCTCTATGTAGACGTTGTTCGAGCTCTGGTCGCATCAAACAAACCAAAGGAATCCCTAGGAAGTCTTTAAGACATCCAGGATTCGAAAGATCGCCTACAAAACATAACTGGGCAGAATTTTTGTGAGGATCTCAAAATTCCATCAACAGATTCGGCTCAAAGGATCACCGGTCCAAATCTACAAGCGGGAAGAATTTTTGAGAACATCTCAAAAATCTACCTACAACACCGATATAAGAGTTAACCGGTCTAAACCCGCAATTGGGAAGAATATTTGACAGTTACTCAAAAATTCCTTCAAGGCAATCGGCACAAGAGTCATCCGATCCAAACTCAGAATCGGGTAAATTTTCAAGGGATCTCAAAAATTTAACCAACGACAGACAAAGAGCAAAAGTAGAGCGCCAAAGACGCATCAAGAACCTCACGCAAGGCGTATATGTCATGACACTAAGTTAACAATATTTTAGATATATAAAATACTTTAATCAAAATTTTGTTTTCCAAAATATTTCCAAATATTCTATTTTAAAAAGAAGTACATGCTGAGACTTGTGGCCCTCAGATGAACGGGTTCGTCTTGGCCAAGAATAATTTTAGGGCAAAGCTACATTGGATGACCATGGAAATTGATTGTAGTCGATCCGTGCAAAGATATCACCAATGCAAATTCCACGTAGATCTAATCAAGGTCCTACGAAATGAGCTTAACGTCATTGGACCCATAGAGCCATCGATGTTCAATGAGACATTACTTCATCCTGGTCGCCACAGACTACTTCATAAAGTGGGTTAAAGCTACTTCTCATAAGTCGATAACAAAGAAAATAGTAGTGACTTTGTAAGGAACAATATCGTATGCTAATTCAAAGATTCCGCAGTCGATCATAACAGAAAATGGAGTGAATTTGAACAGTCATTTAATGAAGGACAATTGTGATCAATTCCATATCAATCATGGAAATTCAATCACATACATACCGCAGATGAACGGAGATGTATATGCGGCGAACAAAAATATCAATAGGATATTAAGGAAAATGATCGACAACTACAAATATTGGCATAAACATCCGCCCCATGCATTTCTAGGATACCGAACAACCACTCGAACCTTAATCGAGTAACTGCATACTTGTTTGTCTATGGCATCAAAGCGGTGATACCAGTCGAGGTAGATATACCCTCACTCAAAATCAAACAAGAAGTAGAACCGGACAACGCAGAATGGGTCCGAAAAATATATGAATAGATGGATTTGATCGATGAGAAAATGATGGTTGACATATGTCAGGGTCAACTATCTCAACAGAGAATGGCATGTACATTTAACATGCGGGTAAGAACCCAAGTCTTCCAAATGGGGCAACTAATACTCAAGCGTGTATTTCCACAGCAAGATGAGTACAAAGGGAAGTTCACACCCAACTGGCAAGGGCCGTACATGGTTCACAAGGTACTATCAGGAGGAATTGTCATCCTCGCAGAAATGGATGGCCAAGAATGGCCCAAAGAAATCAACTCAACAATCAAACTATACTACGCCTGAAGACACGCTCCTCAGCTTGTGATAATTTGTTTGTAATCGCATTTTTCTATTGCTTGTAATCGCACTTTTTGCTTGTAATTGCATTAGAAAAACCAAAAAAATTCTATGTAACGAACTACGTGAGGAACTGAATCCCAAGAAGGGATATGTAGGCATCCATTTCGGACTCGGTCGCACTATTAGCAAAACCCATATTTCCTTCTAATGAACTACGTGAGGATCTGATTCTCAAGACGGGATACGTAGGCATCCATGTCACACATGGTCGCATTATTACCAAAATCCGCCATTACCTTGTAATATGAACTACGCAATGACTTGATTCCCAAAGAGGGATATGTAGGAGTCCATCTCGGTCGCACTATTATAAAAATCAATGGACTTTGTTTCCAAACTATGGCTTGACCTGATTCTCTATGTAGACGTTGTTCGAGCTCGGTCGCATCAAACAAAAAACCAAAGGAATCCCTAGGAAGTCTTTAAGACATCCAGGATTCGAAAGATCGCCCTACAAAACATAAACTGGGGCAGAATTTTTGTGAGGATCTCAAAAATTCCATCAACAGATTCGGCTCAAAGGATCAGCCGGTCCAAATCTACAAACTGGGGAAGAAATTTTGCGAAGGTCTCAATAATTCTACCTACAACACCGATATAAGAGTTAACCGGTCTAAACCCGCAATTGGGCAGAATATTTGACAGTTACTCAAAAATTCCTTCAAGGCAATCGGCACAAGAGTCATCCGATCCAAACCTGCAACTGGGGTAAATTTTCAAGGGGATCTCAAAAATTTAACCAACGACAGACAAAGAGCAAAAGTAGAGCGCCAAAGACGACCGAAGAACCTCACGCAAGGCGTATATGTCATGACACTAAGTTAACAATAGTTTAGATATATAAAATACTTTAATCAAAATTTTGTTTTCCAAAATATTTCCAAATATTCTATTTTAAAAAGAAGTACATGCTGAGACTTGTGGCCCTCAGATGAACGGGTTCGTCTTGGCCAAGAATAATTTTAGGGCAGGCTACTACTGGATGACCATGGAAATTGATTGTAGTCGATTCGTGCAAAGATATCACCAATGCAAATTCCACGTAGATCTAATCAAGGTCCTACCAAATGAGCTTAACGTCATTGGACCCATAGAGCCATCAGTGTCTAACAGACATTACTTCATCCTGGTCGCCACAGACTACTTCATAAAGTGGGTTAAAGCTACTTCTCATAAGTCGATAACAAAGAAAATAGTAGCTGACTTTGTAAGGAACAATATCGTATGCTAATTCAGCATTCCAGAGTCGATCATAACAGAAAATGGAGTGAATTTGAACAGTCATTTAATGAAGGACAATTGTGATCAATTCCATATCAATCATGGAAATTCAATCACATACATACTGCAGATGAACGGAGATGTATATGCAGCGAACAAAAATATCAATAGGATATTAAGGAAAATGATCGACAACTACAAATATTGGCATAAACATCTGCCCCATGCATTTCTAGGATACCGAACAACCACTCGAACCTTAATCGGAGTAACTGCATACTTGTTTGTCTATGGCATCAAAGCGGTGATACCAGTCGAGGTAGATATACCCTCACTCAAAATCAAACAAGAAGTAGAACCGGACAACGCAGAATGGGTCCGAAAAATATATGAATAGATGGATTTGATCGATGAGAAAATGATGGTTGACATATGTCAGGGTCAACTATCTCAACAGAGAATGGCATGTACATTTAACATGCGGGTAAGAACCCAAGTCTTCCAAATGGGGCAACTAATACTCAAGCGTGTATTTCCACAGCAAGATGAGTACAAAGGGAAGTTCACACCCAACTGGCAAGGGCCGTACATGGTTCACAAGGTACTATCAGGAGGAATTGTCATCCTCGCAGAAATGGATGGCCAAGAATGGCCCAAAGAAATCAACTCAACAATCAAACTATACTACGCCTGAAGACACGCTCCTCAGCTTGTGATAATTTGTTTGTAATCGCATTTTTCTATTGCTTGTAATCGCACTTTTTGCTTGTAATTGCATTAGAAAAACCAAAAAAATTCTATGTAACGAACTACGTGAGGAACTGAATCCCAAGAAGGGATATGTAGGCATCCATTTCGGACTCGGTCGCACTATTAGCAAAACCCATATTTCCTTCTAATGAACTACGTGAGGATCTGATTCTCAAGACGGGATACGTAGGCATCCATTTCAGACATGGTCGCATTATTACCAAAATCCGCCATTACCTTGTAATATGAACTACGCAATGACTTGATTCCCAAAGAGGGATATGTAGGAGTCCATCTCGGTCGCACTATTATAAAAATCAATGGACTTTGTTTCCAAACTATGGCTTGACCTGATTCTCTATGTAGACGTTGTTCGAGCTCGGTCGCATCAAACAAAAACCAAAGGAATCCCTAGGAAGTCTTTAAGACATCCAGGATTCGAAAGATCGCCCTACAAAACATAAACTGGGGCAGAATTTTTGTGAGGATCTCAAAAATTCCATCAACAGATTCGGCTCAAAGGATCACCGGTCCAAATCTACAAGCGGGAAGAATTTTTGAGAAGATCTCAAAAATCTACCTACAACACCGATATAAGAGTTAACCGGTCTAAACCCGCAATTGGGCAGAATATTTGACAGTTACTCAAAAATTCCTTCAAGGCAATCGACACAAGAGTCATCCGATCCAAACCTGCAACTGGGGTAAATTTTCAAGGGGATCTCAAAAATTTAACCAACGACAGACAAAGAGCAAATGGAGAGCGCCAAAGACGCATCAAGAACCTCACGCAAAGGCGTATATGTCATGACACTAAGTTAACAATAGTTTAGATATATAAAATACTTTAATCAAAATTTTGTTTTCCAAAATATTTCCAAATATTCTATTTTAAAAAGAAGTACATGCTGAGACTTGTGGCCCTCAGATGAACGGGTTCGTCTTGGCCAAGAATAATTTTAGGGCAGGCTACTACTGGATGACCATGGAAATTGATTGTAGTCGATTCGTGCAAAGATATCACCAATGCAAATTCCACGTAGATCTAATCAAGGTCCTACCAAATGAGCTTAACGTCATTGGACCCATAGAGCCATCAGTGTCTAACAGACATTACTTCATCCTGGTCGCCACAGACTACTTCATAAAGTGGGTTAAAGCTACTTCTCATAAGTCGATAACAAAGAAAATAGTAGCTGACTTTGTAAGGAACAATATCGTATGCTAATTCAGCATTCCAGAGTCGATCATAACAGAAAATGGAGTGAATTTGAACAGTCATTTAATGAAGGACAATTGTGATCAATTCCATATCAATCATGGAAATTCAATCACATACATACTGCAGATGAACGGAGATGTATATGCAGCGAACAAAAATATCAATAGGATATTAAGGAAAATGATCGACAACTACAAATATTGGCATAAACATCTGCCCCATGCATTTCTAGGATACCGAACAACCACTCGAACCTTAATCGGAGTAACTGCATACTTGTTTGTCTATGGCATCAAAGCGGTGATACCAGTCGAGGTAGATATACCCTCACTCAAAATCAAACAAGAAGTAGAACCGGACAACGCAGAATGGGTCCGAAAAATATATGAATAGATGGATTTGATCGATGAGAAAATGATGGTTGACATATGTCAGGGTCAACTATCTCAACAGAGAATGGCATGTACATTTAACATGCGGGTAAGAACCCAAGTCTTCCAAATGGGGCAACTAATACTCAAGCGTGTATGTCCACAAAGAAGATGAGTACAAAGGGAAGTTCACACCCAACCTGGCAAGGGCCGTACATGGTTCACAAGGTACTATCGGGAGGAATTGTCATCCTCAAGAAATGGATGGCCAAGAATGGCCCAAAGAAATCAACTCAGCAATCAAACTATACTACGCCTGAAGACACGCTCCTCAGCTTGTGATAATTTGTTTGTAATCGCATTTTTCTATTGCTTGTAATCGCACTTTTTGCTTGTAATTGCATTAGAAAAACCAAAAAAATTCTATGTAACGAACTACGTGAGGAACTGAATCCCAAGAAGGGATATGTAGGCATCCATTTCGGACTCGGTCGCACTATTAGCAAAACCCATATTTCCTTCTAATGAACTACGTGAGGATCTGATTCTCAAGACGGGATACGTAGGCATCCATTTCAGACATGGTCGCATTATTACCAAAATCCGCCATTACCTTGTAATATGAACTACGCAATGACTTGATTCCCAAAGAGGGATATGTAGGAGTCCATCTCGGTCGCACTATTATAAAAATCAATGGACTTTGTTTCCAAACTATGGCTTGACCTGATTCTCTATGTAGACGTTGTTCGAGCTCGGTCGCATCAAACAAAAAACCAAAGGAATCCCTAGGAAGTCTTTAAGACATCCAGGATTCGAAAGATCGCCCTACAAAACATAAACTGGGGCAGAATTTTTGTGAGGATCTCAAAAATTCCATCAACAGATTCGGCTCAAAGGATCAGCCGGTCCAAATCTACAATCTGGGGAAGAATTTTTTGAGAAGATCTCAAAAAATCTACCTACAACACCGATATAAGAGTTAACCGGTCTAAACCCGCAATTGGGCAGAATATTTGACAGTTACTCAAAAATTCCTTCAAGGCAATCGACACAAGAGTCATCCGATCCAAACCTGCAACTGGGGTAAATTTTCAAGGGGATCTCAAAAATTTAACCAACGACAGACAAAGAGCAAAAGTAGAGCGCCAAAGACGACCGAAGAACCTCACGCAAGGCGTATATGTCATGACACTAAGTTAACAATAGTTTAGATATATAAAATACTTTAATCAAAATTTTGTTTTCCAAAATATTTCCAAATATTCTATTTTAAAAAGAAGTACATGCTGAGACTTGTGGCCCTCAGATGAACGGGTTCGTCTTGGCCAAGAATAATTTTAGGGCAGGCTACTACTGGATGACCATGGAAATTGATTGTAGTCGATTCGTGCAAAGATATCACCAATGCAAATTCCACGTAGATCTAATCAAGGTCCTACCAAATGAGCTTAACGTCATTGGACCCATAGAGCCATCAGTGTCTAACAGACATTACTTCATCCTGGTCGCCACAGACTACTTCATAAAGTGGGTTAAAGCTACTTCTCATAAGTCGATAACAAAGAAAATAGTAGCTGACTTTGTAAGGAACAATATCGTATGCTAATTCAGCATTCCAGAGTCGATCATAACAGAAAATGGAGTGAATTTGAACAGTCATTTAATGAAGGACAATTGTGATCAATTCCATATCAATCATGGAAATTCAATCACATACATACTGCAGATGAACGGAGATGTATATGCAGCGAACAAAAATATCAATAGGATATTAAGGAAAATGATCGACAACTACAAATATTGGCATAAACATCTGCCCCATGCATTTCTAGGATACCGAACAACCACTCGAACCTTAATCGGAGTAACTGCATACTTGTTTGTCTATGGCATCAAAGCGGTGATACCAGTCGAGGTAGATATACCCTCACTCAAAATCAAACAAGAAGTAGAACCGGACAACGCAGAATGGGTCCGAAAAATATATGAATAGATGGATTTGATCGATGAGAAAATGATGGTTGACATATGTCAGGGTCAACTATCTCAACAGAGAATGGCATGTACATTTAACATGCGGGTAAGAACCCAAGTCTTCCAAATGGGGCAACTAATACTCAAGCGTGTATTTCCACAGCAAGATGAGTACAAAGGGAAGTTCACACCCAACTGGCAAGGGCCGTACATGGTTCACAAGGTACTATCAGGAGGAATTGTCATCCTCGCAGAAATGGATGGCCAAGAATGGCCCAAAGAAATCAACTCAACAATCAAACTATACTACGCCTGAAGACACGCTCCTCAGCTTGTGATAATTTGTTTGTAATCGCATTTTCCTATTGCTTGTAATCGCACTTTTTGCTTGTAATTGCATTAGAAAAACCAAAAAAATTCTATGTAACGAACTACGTGTGGAATCAATCCCAAGAAGGGATATGTAGGCATCCATTTCGGACTCGGTCGCACTATTAGCAAAACCCATATTTCCTTCTAATGAACTACGTGAGGATCTGATTCTCAAGACGGGATACGTAGGCATCCATTTCAGACATGGTCGCATTATTACCAAAATCCGCCATTACCTTGTAATATGAACTACGCAATGACTTGATTCCCAAAGAGGGATATGTAGGAGTCCATCTCGGTCGCACTATTATAAAAATCAATGGACTTTGTTTCCAAACTATGGCTTGACCTCGATTCTCTATCTAGACGTTGTTCGAGCTCGGTCGCATCAAACAAAAAACCAAAGGAATCCCTAGGAAGTCTTTAAGACATCCAGGATTCGAAAGATCGCCCTACAAAACATAAACTGGGGCAGAATTTTTGTGAGGATCTCAAAAATTCCATCAACAGATTCGGCTCAAAGGATCAGCCGGTCCAAATCTACAAACTAGGGAAGAATTTTTGAGAAGATCTCAAAAATCTACCTACAACACCGATATAAGAGTTAACCGGTCTAAACTTGCAATTGGCGAGAATATTTGTGATTACTCAAAAATTCCTTCAAGGCAATCGGCACAAGAGTCATCCGATCCAAACCTGCAACTGGGGTAAATTTTCAAGGGGATCTCAAAAATTTAACCAACGACAGACAAAGAGCAAAAGTAGAGCGCCAAAGACGACCGAAGAACCTCACGCAAGGCGTATATGTCATGACACTAAGTTAACAATAGTTTAGATATATAAAATACTTTAATCAAAATTTTGTTTTCCAAAATATTTCCAAATATTCTATTTTAAAAAGAAGTACATGCTGAGACTTGTGGCCCTCAGATGAACGGGTTCGTCTTGGCCAAGAATAATTTTAGGCGAGCTACTCTTGGATGACCATGGAAATTGATTGTAGTCGATTCGTGCAAAGATATCACCAATGCAAATTCCACGTAGATCTAATCAAGGTCCTACCAAATGAGCTTAACGTCATCGGACCCATAGAGCCATCAATGTCTAACAGACATTACTTCATCCTGGTCGCCACAGACTACTTCATAAAGTGGGTTAAAGCTACTTCTCATAAGTCGATAACAAAGAAAATAGTAGCATACTTTGTAAGGAACAATATCGTATGCTAATTCAAAGATTCCGCAGTCGATCATAACAGAAAATGGAGTGAATTTGAACAGTCATTTAATGAAGGACAATTGTGACCAATTCCATATCAATCATGGAAATTCAATCACATACATACTGCAGATGAACGGAGATGTATATGCAGCGAACAAAAATATCAATAGGATATTAAGGAAAATGATCGACAACTACAAATATTGGCATAAACATCTGCCCCATGCATTTCTAGGATACCGAACAACCACTCGAACCTTAATCGGAGTAACTGCATACTTGTTTGTCTATGGCATCAAAGCGGTGATACCAGTCGAGGTAGATATACCCTCACTCAAAATCAAACAAGAAGTAGAACCGGACAACGCAGAATGGGTCCGAAAAATATATGAATAGATGGATTTGATCGATGAGAAAATGATGGTTGACATATGTCAGGGTCAACTATCTCAACAGAGAATGGCATGTACATTTAACATGCGGGTAAGAACCCAAGTCTTCCAAATGGGGCAACTAATACTCAAGCGTGTATTTCCAAAGCAAGATGAGTACAAAGGGAAGTTCACACCCAACTGGCAAGGGCCGTACATGGTTCACAAGGTACTATCAGGAGGAATTGTCATCCTCGCAGAAATGGATGGCCAAGAATGGCCCAAAGAAATCAACTCAACAATCAAACTATACTACGCCTGAAGACACGCTCCTCAGCTTGTGATAATTTGTTTGTAATCGCATTTTTCTATTGCTTGTAATCGCACTTTTTGCTTGTAATTGCATTAGAAAAACCAAAAAAATTCTATGTAACGAACTACGTGAGGAACTGAATCCCAAGAAGGGATATGTAGGCATCCATTTCGGACTCGGTCGCACTATTAGCAAAACCCATATTTCCTTCTAATGAACTACGTGAGGATCTGATTCTCAAGACGGGAGACGTAGGCATCCATTTGAGACATGGTCGCATTATTACCAAAATCCGCCATTACCTTGTAATATGAACTACGCAATGACTTGATTCCCAAAGAGGGATATGTAGGAGTCCATCTCGGTCGCACTATTATAAAAATCAATGGACTTTGTTTCCAAACTATGGCTTGACCTGATTCTCTATGTAGACGTTGTTCGAGCTCGGTCGCATCAAACAAAAAACCAAAGGAATCCCTAGGAAGTCTTTAAGACATCCAGGATTCGAAAGATCGCCTCTACAAAACATAAGCTGAGGCAGAAATTTTTGTGAGGATCTCAAAAATTCCATCAATGATTCGGCTCAAAGGATCAGTAGGTCCAAATCTACAAGCGGGAAGAATTTTTGAGAAGATCTCAAAAATCTACCTACAACACCGATATAAGAGTTAACCGGTCTAAACCCGCAATTGGGCAGAATATTTGACAGTTACTCAAAAATTCCTTCAAGGCAATCGGCACAAGAGTCATCCGATCCAAACCTGCAACTGGGGTAAATTTTCAAGGGGATCTCAAAAATTTAACCAACGACAGACAAAGAGCAAAAGTAGAGCGCCAAAGACGACCGAAGAACCTCACGCAAGGCGTATATGTCATGACACTAAGTTAACAATAGTTTAGATATATAAAATACTTTAATCAAAATTTTGTTTTCCAAAATATTTCCAAATATTCTATTTTAAAAAGAAGTACATGCTGAGACTTGTGGCCCTCAGATGAACGGGTTCGTCTTGGCCAAGAATAATTTTAGGGCAGGCTACTACTGGATGACCATGGAAATTGATTGTAGTCGATTCGTGCAAAGATATCACCAATGCAAATTCCACGTAGATCTAATCAAGGTCCTACCAAATGAGCTTAACGTCATTGGACCCATAGAGCCATCAGTGTCTAACAGACATTACTTCATCCTGGTCGCCACAGACTACTTCATAAAGTGGGTTAAAGCTACTTCTCATAAGTCGATAACAAAGAAAATAGTAGCAGACTTTGTAAGGAACAATATCGTATGCTAATTCAGCATTCCAGAGTCGATCATAACAGAAAATGGAGTGAATTTGAACAGTCATTTAATGAAGGACAATTGTGATCAATTCCATATCAATCATGGAAATTCAATCACATACATACTGCAGATGAACGGAGATGTATATGCAGCGAACAAAAATATCAATAGGATATTAAGGAAAATGATCGACAACTACAAATATTGGCATAAACATCTGCCCCATGCATTTCTAGGATACCGAACAACCACTCGAACCTTAATCGGAGTAACTGCATACTTGTTTGTCTATGGCATCAAAGCGGTGATACCAGTCGAGGTAGATATACCCTCACTCAAAATCAAACAAGAAGTAGAACCGGACAACGCAGAATGGGTCCGAAAAATATATGAATAGATGGATTTGATCGATGAGAAAATGATGGTTGACATATGTCAGGGTCAACTATCTCAACAGAGAATGGCATGTACATTTAACATGCGGGTAAGAACCCAAGTCTTCCAAATGGGGCAACTAATACTCAAGCGTGTATTTCCACGACAAGATGAGTACAAAGGGAAGTTCACACCCAACTGGCAAGGGCCGTACATGGTTCACAAGGGACTATCAGGAGGAATTGTCATCCTCGCAGAAATGGATGGCCAAGAATGGCCCAAAGAAATCAACTCAACAATCAAACTATACTACGCCTGAAGACACGCTCCTCGACTTGTGATAATTTGTTTGTAATCGCATTTTCTATTGCTTGTAATCGCACTTTTGCTTGTAATTGCATTAGAAAAACCAAAAAAATTCTATGTAACGAACTACGTGAGGAACTGAATCCCAAGAAGGGATATGTAGGCATCCATTTCGGACTCGGTCGCACTATTAGCAAAACCCATATTTCCTTCTAATGAACTACGTGAGGATCTGATTCTCAAGACGGGATACGTAGGCATCCATTTCAGACATGGTCGCATTATTACCAAAATCCGCCATTACCTTGTAATATGAACTACGCAATGACTTGATTCCCAAAGAGGGATATGTAGGAGTCCATCTCGGTCGCACTATTATAAAAATCAATGGACTTTGTTTCCAAACTATGGCTTGACCTGATTCTCTATGTAGACGTTGTTCGAGCTCGGTCGCATCAAACAAAAAACCAAAGGAATCCCTAGGAAGTCTTTAAGACATCCAGGATTCGAAAGATCGCCCTACAAAACATAAACTGGGGCAGAATTTTTGTGAGGATCTCAAAAATTCCATCAACAGATTCGGCTCAAAGGATCAGCCGGTCCAAATCTACAAACTGGGGAAGAATTTTTTGAGAAGATCTCAAAAAATCTACCTACAACACCGATATAAGAGTTAACCGGTCTAAACCCGCAATTGGGCAGAATATTTGACAGTTACTCAAAAATTCCTTCAAGGCAATCGGCACAAGAGTCATCCGATCCAAACCTGCAACTGGGGTAAATTTTCAAGGGGATCTCAAAAATTTAACCAACGACAGACAAAGAGCAAAAGTAGAGCGCCAAAGACGACCGAAGAACCTCACGCAAGGCGTATATGTCATGACACTAAGTTAACAATAGTTTAGATATATAAAATACTTTAATCAAAATTTTGTTTTCCAAAATATTTCCAAATATTCTATTTTAAAAAGAAGTACATGCTGAGACTTGTGGCCCTCAGATGACCGGGTTCGTCTTGGCCAAGAATAATTTTAGGGCAGGCTACTACTGGATGACCATGGAAATTGATTGTAGTCGATTCGTGCAAAGATATCACCAATGCAAATTCCACGTAGATCTAATCAAGGTCCTACCAAATGAGCTTAACGTCATTGGACCCATAGAGCCATCAGTGTCTAACAGACATTACTTCATCCTGGTCGCCACAGACTACTTCATAAAGTGGGTTAAAGCTACTTCTCATAAGTCGATAACAAAGAAAATAGTAGCTGACTTTGTAAGGAACAATATCGTATGCTAATTCAGCATTCCAGAGTCGATCATAACAGAAAATGGAGTGAATTTGAACAGTCATTTAATGAAGGACAATTGTGATCAATTCCATATCAATCATGGAAATTCAATCACATACATACTGCAGATGAACGGAGATGTATATGCAGCGAACAAAAATATCAATAGGATATTAAGGAAAATGATCGACAACTACAAATATTGGCATAAACATCTGCCCCATGCATTTCTAGGATACCGAACAACCACTCGAACCTTAATCGGAGTAACTGCATACTTGTTTGTCTATGGCATCAAAGCGGTGATACCAGTCGAGGTAGATATACCCTCACTCAAAATCAAACAAGAAGTAGAACCGGACAACGCAGAATGGGTCCGAAAAATATATGAATAGATGGATTTGATCGATGAGAAAATGATGGTTGACATATGTCAGGGTCAACTATCTCAACAGAGAATGGCATGTACATTTAACATGCGGGTAAGAACCCAAGTCTTCCAAATGGGGCAACTAATACTCAAGCGTGTATTTCCACAGCAAGATGAGTACAAAGGGAAGTTCACACCCAACTGGCAATGGCCGTACATGGTTCACAAGGTACTATCAGGAGGAATTGTCATCCTCGCAGAAATGGATGGCCAAGAATGGCCCAAAGAAATCAACTCAACAATCAAACTATACTACGCTGAAGACACGCTCCTCGACTTGTGATAATTTGTTTGTAATCGCATTTTCTATTGCTTGTAATCGCACTTTTTGCTTGTAATTGCATTAGAAAAACCAAAAAAATTCTATGTAACGAACTACGAGAGGAACTGAATCCCAAGAAGGGATATGGAGGCATCCATTTGGGACTCGGTCGCACTATTAGCAAAACCCATATTTCCTTCTAATGAACTACGTGAGGATCGATTCTCAAGGCGGGATACGTAGGCATCCATTTCAGACATGGCCGCATTATTACCAAAATCCGCCATTACCTTGTAATATGAACTACGCAATGACTTGATTCCCAAAGAGGGATATGTAGGAGTCCATCTCGGTCGCACTATTATAAAAATCAATGGAATTTGTGTCCAAACTATGGCTTGACCTGATTCTCTATGTAGACGTTGTTCGAGCTCGGTCGCATCAAACAAAAAACCAAAGGAATCCCTAGGAAGTCTTTAAGACATCCAGGATTCGAAAGATCGCCTACAAAACATAAAGTAGGCAGAATTTTGTGAGGATCTCAAAAATTCCATCAACAGATTCGGCTCAAAGGATCACCGGTCCAAATCTACAAGCGGGAAGAATTTTTGAGAAGATCTCAAAAATCTACCTACAACACCGATATAAGAGTTAACCGGTCTAAACCCGCAATTGGGCAGAATATTTGACAGTTACTCAAAAATTCCTTCAAGGCAATCGACACAAGAGTCATCCGATCCAAACCTGCAACTGGGGTAAATTTTCAAGGGGATCTCAAAAATTTAACCAACGACAGACAAAGAGCAAAAGTAGAGCGCCAAAGCCGACGAAAGAACCTCACGCAAGGCGTATATGTCATGACACTAAGTTAACAATAGTTTAGATATATAAAATACTTTAATCAAAATTTTGTTTTCCAAAATATTTCCAAATATTCTATTTTAAAAAGAAGTACATGCTGAGACTTGTGGCCCTCAGATGAACGGGTTCGTCTTGGCCAAGAATAATTTTAGAGGCGAGGCTACTCTTTGGATGACCATGGAAATTGATTGTAGTCGATTAGTGCAAAGATATCACCAATGCAAATTCCACGTAGATCTAATCAAGGTCCTACCAAATGAGCTTAACGTCATTGGACCCATAGAGCCATCGGTGTCTAACAGACATTACTTCATCCTGGTCGCCACAGGACTACTTCATAAAGTGGGTTAAAGCTACTTCTCATAAGTCGATAACAAAGAAAATAGTAGTGACTTTGTAAGGAACAATATCGTATGCTAATTGACATTCCGAGTCGATCATAACGAGAAAATGGAGTGAATTTGAGCAGTCATTTAATGAAGGACAATTGTGATCAATTCCATATCAATCATGGAAATTCAATCACATACATACTGCAGATGAACGGAGATGTATATGCAGCGAACAAAAATATCAATAGGATATTAAGGAAAATGATCGACAACTACAAATATTGGCATAAACATCTGCCCCATGCATTTCTAGGATACGAGAACAACCACTCGAACCTTAATCGAGTAACTGCATACTTGTTTGTCTATGGCATCAAAGCGGTGATACCAGTCGAGGTAGATATACCCTCACTCAAAATCAAACAAGAAGTAGAACCGGACAACGCAGAATGGGTCCGAAAAATATATGAATAGATGGATTTGATCGATGAGAAAATGATGGTTGACATATGTCAGGGTCAACTATCTCAACAGAGAATGGCATGTACATTTAACATGCGGGTAAGAACCCAAGTCTTCCAAATGGGGCAACTAATACTCAAGCGTGTATTTCCACGACAAGATGAGTACAAAGGGAAGTTCACACCCAATGGCAAGGGCCGTACATGGTTCACAAGGTACTATCGGGAGGAATTGTCATCCTCGCGAAATGGATGGCCAAGAATGGCCCAAAGAAATCAACTCAACAATCAAACTATACTACGCTGAAGACACGCTCCTCGACTTGTGATAATTTGTTTGTAATCGCATTTTCTATTGCTTGTAATCGCACTTTTTGCTTGTAATTGCATTAGAAAAACCAAAAAATTCTATGTAACGAACTACGTGAGGCGAATCCCAAGAAGGGATATGTAGGCATCCATTTCGGACTCGGTCGCACTATTAGCAAAACCCATATTTCCTTCTAATGAACTACGTGAGGATCTGATTCTCAAGGCGGGATACGTAGGCATCCATTTCAGACATGGTCGCATTATTACCAAAATCCGCCATTACCTTGTAATATGAACTACGCAATGACTTGATTCCCAAAGAGGGATATGTAGGAGTCCATCTCGGTCGCACTATTATAAAAATCAATGGACTTTGTTTCCAAACTATGGCTTGACTGATTCTCTATGTAGGCGTTGTTCGAGCTCGGTCGCATCAAACAAAAACCAAAGGAATCCCTAGGAAGTCTTTAAGACATCCGAGATTGAAAGATCGCCCTACAAAACATAAAGCTAGGCAGAATTTTTGTGAGGATCTCAAAAATTCCATCAGCAGATTCGGCTCAAAGGATCGGCCGGTCCAAATCTACAAAGCGGGAAGAATTTTTGAGAAGATCTCAAAATCTACCTACAACACCGATATAAGAGTTAACAGGTCTAAACCCGCATAATTGGGCGAGAATATTTGTGATTACTCAAAAATTCCTTCAAGGCAATCGGCACAAGAGTCATCCGATCCAAACACAGCTGGGGTAAATTTTCAAGGGGATCTCAAAAATTTAACCAACGACAGACAAAGAGCAAAAGTAGAGCGCCAAAGGCGTAGAAGAACCTCACGCAAAGGCGTATATGTCATGACACTAAGTTAACAATAGTTTAGATATATAAAATACTTTAATCAAAATTTTGTTTTCCAAAATATTTCCAAATATTCTATTTTAAAAAGAAGTACATCTTTGAGACTTGTGGCCCTCGGATGAGCGGGTTCGTCTTGGCCAAGAATAATTTTAGAGGCGGGCTACTCTTTGGATGACCATGGAAATTGATTGTAGTCGATTAGTGCAAAGATATCACCAATGCAAATTCCACGTAGATCTAATCAAGGTCCTACCAAATGAGCTTAACGTCATTGGACCCATAGAGCCATCGGTGTCTAACAGACATTACTTCATCTGGTC
Source organism: Anisodus acutangulus (assembly GCA_029783415.1). Taxonomy (NCBI): domain Eukaryota; kingdom Viridiplantae; phylum Streptophyta; class Magnoliopsida; order Solanales; family Solanaceae; genus Anisodus; species Anisodus acutangulus. Next base: position 24,276,582 of record CM056496.1, read on the forward strand.
GCCACAGGACTACTTCATAAAGTGGGTTAAAGCTACTTCTCATAAGTCGATAACAAAGAAAATAGTAGTGACTTTGTAAGGAACAATATCGTATGCTAATTGACATTCAGTCGATCATAACGAGAAAATGGAGTGAATTTGAGCAGTCATTTAATGAAGGACAATTGTGACCAATTCCATATCAATCATGGAAATTCAATCACATACATCTGCAGATGAGCGGAGATGTATATGTAGCGAACAAAAATATCAATAGGATATTAAGGAAAATGATCGACAACTACAAATATTGGCATAAACATCTGCCCCATGCATTTCTAGGATACCGAACAACCACTCGAACCTTAATCGAATGCTTGCATACTTGTTTGTCTATGGCATCAAAGCGGTGATACGGTCGAGGTAGATATACCCTCACTCAAAATCAAACAAGAAGTAGAAGCAGGACAACGCAGAATGGGTCCGAAAAATATATGAATAGATGGATTTGATCGATGAGAAAATGATGGTTGACATATGTCAGGGTCAACTATCTCAACAGAGAATGGCATGTACATTTAACATGCGGGTAAGAACCCAAGTCTTCCAAATGGGGCAACTAATACTCAAGCGTGTATTTCCACAGCAAGATGAGTACAAAGGGAAGTTCACACCCAACTGGCAAGGGCCGTACATGGTTCACAAGGTACTATCAGGAGGAATTGTCATCCTCGCAGAAATGGATGGCCAAGAATGGCCCAAAGAAATCAACTCAACAATCAAACTATACTACGCCTGAAGACACGCTCCTCAGCTTGTGATAATTTGTTTGTAATCGCATTTTCTATTGCTTGTAATCGCATTTTTTGCTTGTAATTGCATTAGAAAAACCAAAAAATTCTATGTAACGAACTACGTGAGGAACTGAATCCCAAGAAGGGATATGTAGGCATCCATTTCGGACTCGGTCGCACTATTAGCAAAACCCATATTTCCTTCTAATGAACTACGTGAGGATCGATTCTCAAGGCGGGATACGTAGGCATCCATTTGAGACATGGTCGCATTATTACCAAAATCCGCCATTACCTTGTAATATGAACTACGCAATGACTTGATTCCCAAAGAGGGATATGTAGGAGTCCATCTCGGTCGCACTATTATAAAAATCAATGGACTTTGTTTCCAAACTATGGCTTGACCTGATTCTCTATGTAGACGTTGTTCGAGCTCGGTCGCATCAAACAAAAAACCAAAGGAATCCCTAGGAAGTCTTTAAGACATCCAGGATTCGAAAGATCGCCCTACAAAACATAAACTGGGGCAGAATTTTTGTGAGGATCTCAAAAATTCCATCAACAGATTCGGCTCAAAGGATCAGCCGGTCCAAATCTACACAGAGGGGAAGAATTTTTTGAGAAGATCTCAAAAAATCTACCTACAACACCGATATAAGAGTTAACCGGTCTAAACCCGCAATTGGGCAGAATATTTGACAGTTACTCAAAAATTCCTTCAAGGCAATCGGCACAAGAGTCATCCGATCCAAACCTGCAACTGGGGTAAATTTTCAAGGGGATCTAAAAAATTTAACCAACGACAGACAAAGAGCAAAAGAAGAACGCGAAAGGCGGCGGAAGAACCTCACCCAAGGCGTATATGTCATGACACTAAGTTAACAATAGTTTAGATATATAAAATACTTTAATCAAAATTTTGTTTTCCAAAATATTTCCAAATATTCTATTTTAAAAAGAAGTACATCCTGAGACTTGTGGCCCTCAGATGACCGGGTTCGTCTTGGCCAAGAATAATTTTAGGGCAGGCTACTACTGGATGACCATGGAAATTGATTGTAGTCGATTCGTGCAAAGATATCACCAATGCAAATTCCACGTAGATCTAATCAAGGTCCTACCAAATGAGCTTAACGTCATTGGACCCATAGAGCCATCAGTGTCTAACAGACATTACTTCATCCTGGTCGCCACAGACTACTTCATAAAGTGGGTTAAAGCTACTTCTCATAAGTCGATAACAAAGAAAATAGTAGCTGACTTTGTAAGGAACAATATCGTATGCTAATTCAGCATTCCAGAGTCGATCATAACAGAAAATGGAGTGAATTTGAACAGTCATTTAATGAAGGACAATTGTGACCAATTCCATATCAATCATGGAAATTCAATCACATACATACTGCAGATGAACGGAGATGTATATGCAGCGAACAAAAATATCAATAGGATATTAAGGAAAATGATCGACAACTACAAATATTGGCATAAACATCTGCCCCATGCATTTCTAGGATACCGAACAACCACTCGAACCTTAATCGAATGCTTGCATACTTGTTTGTCTATGGCATCAAAGCGGTGATACCAGTCGAGGTAGATATACCCTCACTCAAAATCAAACAAGAAGTAGAACCGGACAACGCAGAATGGGTCCGAAAAATATATGAATGGATGGATTTGATCGATGAGAAAATGATGGTTGACATATGTCAGGTCAACTATCTCAGCAGAGAATGGCATGTACATTTAACATGCGGGTAAGAACCCAAGTCTTCCAAATGGGGCAACTAATACTCAAGCGTGTATTTCCACGACAAGATGAGTACAAAGGGAAGTTCACACCCAAGCTGGCAAGGGCCGTACATGGTTCACAAGGTACTATCGGGAGGAATTGTCATCCTCGCGAGAAATGGATGGCCAAGAATGGCCCAAAGAAATCAACTCAACAATCAAACTATACTACGCTGAAGACACGCTCCTCAGCTTGTGATAATTTGTTTGTAATCGCATTTTTCTATTGCTTGTAATCGCACTTTTTGCTTGTAATTGCATTAGAAAAACCAAAAAAATTCTATGTAACGAACTACGTGAGGCTGAATCCCAAGAAGGGATATGTAGGCATCCATTTAGGACTCGGTCGCACTATTAGCAAAACCCATATTTCCTTCTAATGAACTACGTGAGGATCGATTCTCAAGGCGGGATACGTAGGCATCCATTTGAACATGGTCGCATTATTACCAAAATCCGCCATTACCTTGTAATATGAACTACGCAATGACTTGATTCCCAAAGAGGGATATGTAGGAGTCCATCTCGATCGCACTATTATAAAAATCAATGGACTTTGTTTCCAAACTATGGCTTGACACGATTCTCTATGTAGGCGTTGTTCGAGCTCAGTCGCATCAAACAAAAACCAAAGGAATCCCTAGGAAGTCTTTAAGACATCTAGTATTGAAAGATCGCCCTACAAAACATAAGCTGGGCAGAATTTTTGTGAGGATCTCAAAAATTCCATCAACAATTCGGCTCAAAGGATCGGCCGGTCCAAATCTACAAGCGGGAAGAATATTTTGAGAAGATCTCAAAAAATCTACCTACAACACCGATATAAGAGTTAACGGTCTAAACCCGCAATTGGGCAGAATATTTGACAGTTACTCAAAAATTCCTTCAAGGCAATCGGCACAAGAGTCATCCGATCCAAAACTGCAACTGGGGTAAATTTTCAAGGGGATCTCAAAAATTTAACCAACGACAGACAAAGAGCAAAAGTAGAGCGCCAAAGGCAATAGAAGAACCTCACGCCAAGGCGTATATGTCATGACACTAAGTTAACAATAGTTTAGATATATAAAATACTTTAATCAAAATTTTGTTTTCCAAAATATTTCCAAATATTCTATTTTAAAAAGAAGTACATCTTTGAGACTTGTGGCCCTCGGATGAGCAGGTTCGTCTTGGCCAAGAATAATTTTAGAGGCAGGCTACTCTTTGGATGACCATGAAAATTGATTGTAGTCGATTCGGCCAAAGATATCACCAATGCAAATTCCACGTAGATCTAATCAAAGTCCTACCAAACGGGCTTAACGTCATTGGACCCATAGAGCCATCAGTGTCTAACAGACATTACTTCATCCTGGTCGCCACAGACTACTTCATAAAGTGGGTTAAAGCTACTTCTCATAAGTCGATAACAAAGAAAATAGTAGCTGGCTTTGTAAGGAACAATATCGTATGCTAATTCAGCATTCCAGAGTCGATCATAACAGAAAATGGAGTGAATTTGAACAGTCATTTAATGAAGGACAATTGTAACCAATTCCATATCAATCATGGAAATTAAATCACATACATACTGCAGATGAACAGAGATGTATATGCAGCGAACAAAAATATCAATAGGATATTAAGGAAAATGATCGACAACTACAAATATTGGCATAAACATCTGCCCCATGCATTTCTAGGATACCGAACAACCACTCGAACCTTAATCGGAGAAACTGCATACTTGTTTGTCTATGGCATCAAAGCGGTGATACGGTCGAGGTAGATATACCCTCACTCAAAATCAAACAAGAAGTAGAGCAGGACAACGCAGAATGGAGTCAGAAAAATATATGAATAGATGGATTTGATCGATGAGAAAATGATGGTTGACATATGTCGAGGTCAACTATCTCAACGAGAGAATGGCATGTACATTTAACATGCGGGTAAGAACCCAAGTCTTCCAAATGGGGCAACTAATACTCAGCGTGTATTTCCACAGCAAGATGAGTACAAAGGGAAGTTCACACCCAAGCGGCAAGGGCCGTACATGGTTCACAAGGTACTATCGGGAGGAATTGTCATCCTCGCGAGAAATGGATGGCCAAGAATGGCCCAAAGAAATCAACTCAACAATCAAACTATACTACGCTGAAGACACGCTCCTCGACTTGTGATAATTTGTTTGTAATCGCATTTTCTATTGCTTGTAATCGCACTTTTTGCTTGTAATTGCATTAGAAAAACCAAAAAATTCTATGTAACGAACTACGTGAGGGAGATCCCAAGAAGGGATATGTAGGCATCCATTTAGGACTCGGTCGCACTATTAGCAAAACCCATATTTCCTTCTAATGAACTACGTGAGGATCTGATTCTCAAGGCGGGATACGTAGGCATCCATTTGGACATGGTCGCATTATTACCAAAATCCGCCATTACCTTGTAATATGAACTACGCAATGACTTGATTCCCAAAGAGGGATATGTAGGAGTCCATCTCGGTCGCACTATTATAAAAATCAATGGACTTTGTTTCCAAACTATGGCTTGACCTGATTCTCTATGTAGACGTTGTTCGAGCTCGGTCGCACCAAACAAAAAACCAAAGGAATCCCTAGGAAGTCTTTAAGACATCCAGGATTCGAAAGATCGCCCTACAAAACATAAACTGGGGCAGAATTTTTGTGAGGATCTCAAAAATTCCATCAACAGATTCGGCTCAAAGGATCAGCCGGTCCAAATCTACAAACTGGGGAAGAATTTTTTGAGAAGATCTCAAAAAATCTACCTACAACACCGACATAAGAGTTAACCGGTCTAAACCCGCAATTGGACAGAATATTTGACAGTTACTCAAAAATTTCTTCAAGGCAATCGACACAAGAGTCATCCGATCCAAACCTGCAACTGGGGTAAATTTTCAAGGGGATCTCAAAAATTTAACCAACGACAGACAAAGAGCAAATGTAGAGCGCCAAAGACGACCGAAGAACCTCACGCAAGGCGTATATGTCATGACACTAAGTTAACAATAGTTTAGATATATAAAATACTTTAAACAAATTTTTTTTTCCAAAATATTTCCAAATATTCTATTTTTAAAAGAAGTACATGCTGAGACTTGTGGCCCTCAGATGAACGGGTTCGTCTTGGCCAAGAATACTTTTAGAGGCGAGGCTACTCTTTGGATGACCATGGAAATTGATTGTAGTCGATTCGTGCAAAGATATCACCAATGCAAATTCCACGTAGATCTAATCAAGGTCCTACCAAATGAGCTTAACGTCATTGGACCCATAGAGCCATCAGTGTCTAACAGACATTACTTCATCCTGGTCGCCACAGACTACTTCATAAAGTGGGTTAAAGCTACTTCTCATAAGTCGATAACAAAGAAAATAGCAGCTGACTTTGTAAGGAACAATATCGTATGCTAATTCAGCATTCCAGAGTCGATCATAACAGAAAATGGAGTGAATTTGAACAGTCATTTAATGAAGGACAATTGTGATCAATTCCATATCAATCATGGAAATTCAATCACATACATACTGCAGATGAACGGAGATGTATATGCAGCGAATAAAAATATCAATAGGATATTAAGGAAAATGATCGACAACTATAAATATTGGCATAAACATCTGCCCCATGCATTTCTAGGATACCGAACAACCACTCGAACCTTAATCGGAGTAACTGCATACTTGTTTGTCTATGGCATCAAAGCGGTGATACCAGTCGAGGTAGATATACCCTCACTCAAAATCAAACAAGAAGTAGAACCGGACAACCTTGAGAATGGGTCCGAAAAATATATGAATAGATGGATTTGATCGATGAGAAAATGATGGTTGACATATGTCAGGGTCAACTATCTCAACAGAGAATGGCATGTACATTTAACATGCGGGTAAGAACCCAAGTCTTCCAAATGGGGCAACTAATACTCAAGCGTGTATTTCCACAGCAAGATGAGTACAAAGGGAAGTTCACACCCAGCGGCAAGGGCCGTACATGGTGCACAAGGTACTATCGGGAGGAATTGTCATCCTCGCGAGAAATGGATGGCCAAGAATGGCCCAAAGAAATCAACTCAACAATCAAACTATACTACGCTTTGAAGACACGCTCCTCGACTTGTGATAATTTGTTTGTAATCGCATTTTCTATTGCTTGTAATCGCACTTTTTGCTTGTAATTGCATTAGAAAAACCAAAAAATTCTATGTAACGAACTACGTGAGGCGAATCCCAAGAAGGGATATGTAGGCATCCATTTCGGACTCGGTCGCACTATTAGCAAAACCCATATTTCCTTCTAATGAACTACGTGAGGATCTGATTCTCAAGACGGGATACGTAGGCATCCATTTCAGACATGGTCGCATTATTACCAAAATCCGCCATTACCTTGTAATATGAACTACGCAATGACTTGATTCCCAAAGAGGGATATGTAGGAGTGCATCTCGGTCGCACTATTATAAAAATCAATGGACTTTGTTTCCAAACTATGGCTTCACCTGATTCTCTATGTAGACGTTGTTCGAGCTCGGTCGCATCAAACAAAAACCAAAGGAATCCCTAGGAAGTCTTTAAGACATCCAGGATTCGAAAGATCGCCCTACAAAACATAAAGCTGAGGCAGAATTATTGTGAGTATCTCAAAAATTCCATCAACAGATTCGGCTCAAAGGATCAGCCGGTCCAAATCTACAAGCGGGGAAGAATTTTTGAGAAGATCTCAAAAATCTACCTACAACACCGATATAAGAGTTAACCGGTCTAAACTGCAATTGGGCGAGAATATTTGTGATTACTCAAAAATTCCTTCAAGGCAATCGACACAAGAGTCATCCGATCCAAACACAATGGGGGTAAATTTTCAAGGGGATCTCAAAAATTTAACCAACGACAGACAAAGAGCAAAAGTAGGCGCCAAAGGCGACCAGAAGAACCTCACGCATAAGGCGTATATGTCATGACACTAAGTTAACAATAGTTTAGATATATAAAATACTTTAATCAAAATTTTGTTTTCCAAAATATTTCCAAATATTCTATTTTAAAAAGAAGTACATCTTTGAGACTTGTGGCCCTCGGATGAGCAGGTTCGTCTTGGCCAAGAATAATTTTAGAGGCCAGGCTACTCTTTGGATGACCATGGAAATTGATTGTAGTCGATTAGTGCAAAGATATCACCAATGCAAATTCCACGTAGATCTAATCAAGGTCCTACCAAATGAGCTTAACGTCATTGGACCCATAGAGCCATCGATGTCTAACAGACATTACTTCATCCTGGTCGCCACAGGACTACTTCATAAAGTGGGTTAAAGCTACTTCTCATAAGTCGATAACAAAGAAAATAGTAGCTGACTTTGTAAGGAACAATATAGTATGCTAATTCAAAGATTCGAGTCGATCATAACGAGAAAATGGAGTGAATTTGAATAGTCATTTAATGAAGGACAATTGTGACCAATTCCATATCAATCATGGAAATTCAATCACATACATCTGCAGATGAGCGGAGATGTATATGCAGCGAACAAAAATATCAATAGGATATTAAGGAAAATGATCGACAACTATAAATATTGGCATAAACATCTGCCCCATGCATTTCTAGGATACCGAACAACCACTCGAACCTTAATCGGAGTAACTCCATACTTGTTTGTCTATGGCATCAAAGCAGTGATACCAGTCGAGGTAGATATACCCTCACTCAAAATCAAACAAGAAGTAGAATCGGACAACGCAGAATGGGTCCGAAAAATATATGAATAGATGGATTTGATCGATGAGAAAATGATGGTTGACATATGTCAGGGTCAACTATCTCAACAGAGAATGGCATGTACATTTAACATGCGGGTAAGAACCCAAGTCTTCCAAATGGGGCAACTAATACTCAAGCGTGTATTTCCACAGCAAGATGAGTACAAAGGGAAGTTCACACCCAACTGGCAAGGGCCGGACATGGGGCACAAGGTACTATCGGGAGGAATTGTCATCCTCGAGAAATGGATGGCCAAGAATGGCCCAAAGAAATCAACTCAACAATCAAACTATACTACGCCTGAAGACACGTTTCTCAGCTTGTGATAATTTGTTTGTAATGGCATTTTTCTTTTGCTTGTAATCGCACTTTTTGCTTGTAATTGCATTAGAAAAACCAAAAAATTCTATGTAACGAACTACGTGAGGCTGAATCCCAAGAAGGGATATGTAGGCATCCATTTCGGACTCGGTCGCACTATTAGCAAAACCCATATTTCCTTCTAATGAACTACGTGAGGATCTGATTCTCAAGGCGGGATCGTAGGCATCCATTTCAGACATGGTCGCATTATTACCAAAATCCGCCATTACCTTGTAATATGAACTACGCAATGACTTGATTCCCAAAGAGGGATATGTAGGAGTGCATCTCGATCGCACTATTATAAAAATCAATGGACTTTGTTTCCAAACTATGGCTTGACCTGATTCTCTATGTAGACGTTGTTCGAGCTCGGTCGCATCAAACAAAAAACCAAAGGAATCCCTAGGAAGTCTTTAAGACATCCAGGATTCGAAAGATCGCCCTACAAAACATAAACTGGGGCAGAATTTTTGTGAGGATCTCAAAAATTCCATCAACAGATTCGGCTCAAAGGATCAGCCGGTCCAAATCTACAAACTGGGGAAGAATTTTTTGAGAAGATCTCAAAAAATCTACCTACAACACCGATATAAGAGTTAACCGGTCTAAACCCGCAATTGGGCAGAATATTTGACAGTTACTCAAAAATTCCTTCAAGGCAATCGGCACAAGAGTCATCCGATCCAAACCTGCAACTGGGGTAAATTTTCAAGGGGATCTCAAAAATTTAACCAACGACAGACAAAGAGCAAAAGTAGAGCGCCAAAGACGACCGAAGAACCTCACGCAAGGCGTATATGTCATGACACTAAGTTAACAATAGTTTAGATATATAAAATACTTTAATCAAAATTTTGTTTTCCAAAATATTTCCAAATATTCTATTTTAAAAAGAAGTACATGCTGAGACTTGTGGCCCTCGGATGAGCAGGTTCGTCTTGGCCAAGAATAATTTTAGAGGCGAGGCTACTCTTTGGATGACCATGGAAATTGATTGTAGTCGATTCGTGCAAAGATATCACCAATGCAAATTCCACGTAGATCTAATCAAGGTCCTACCAAATGAGCTTAACCTCATTGGACCCATAGAGCCATCAGTGGCTAACAGACATTACTTCATCTGGTCGCCACAGGACTACTTCATAAAGTGGGTTAAAGCTACTTCTCATAAGTCGATAACAAAGAAAATAGTAGCTGACTTTGTAAGGAACAATATCGTATGCTAATTCAGCATTCCAGAGTCGATCATAACAGAAAATGGAGTGAATTTGAACAGTCATTTAATGAAGGACAATTGTAACCAATTCCATATCAATCATGGAAATTAAATCACATACATACTGCAGATGAACAGAGATGTATATCCAGCGAACAAAAATATCAATAGGATATTAAGGAAAATGATCGACAACTACAAATATTGGCATAAACATCTGCCCCATGCATTTCTAGGATACCGAACAACCACTCGAACCTTAATCGGAGTAACTGCATACTTGTTTGTCTATGGAATCAAAGCGGTGATACCAGTCGAGGTAGATATACCCTCACTCAAAATCAAACAAGAAGTAGAACCGGACAACGCAGAATGGGTCCGAAAAATATATGAATAGATGGATTTGATCGATGAGAAAATGATGGTTGACATATGTCGAGGTCAACTATCTCAACAGAGAATGGCATGCACATTTAACATGCGGGTAAGAACCCAAGTCTTCCAAATGGGGCAACTAATACTCAGCGTGTATTTCCACGGCAAGATGAGTACAAAGGGAAGTTCACACCCAACCGGCAAGGGCCGTACATGGTGCACAAGGTACTATCGGGAGGAATTGTCATCCTCGCGAAATGGATGGCCAAGAATGGCCCAAAGAAATCAACTCAGCAATCAAACTATACTACGCCTGAAGACATGCTCCTCAGCTTGTGATAATTTGTTTGTAATCGCATGTTTCTTTTGCTTGTAATCGCACTTTTTGCTTGTAATTGCATTAGAAAAACCAAAAATATCTATGTAACGAACTACGTGAGGAACTGAATCCCAAGAAGGGATATGTAGGCATCCATTTCGGACTCGGTCGCACTATTAGCAAAACCCATATTTCCTTCTAATGAACTACGTGAGGATCGATTCTCAAGGCGGGATCGTAGGCATCCATTTGGACATGGTCGCATTATTACCAAAATCCGCCATTACCTTGTAATATGAACTACGCAATGACTTGATTCTCAAAGAGGGATATGTAGGAGTCCATCTCGGTCGCACTATTATAAAAATCAATGGACTTTGTTTCCAAACTATGGCTTGACCTGATTCTCTATGTAGGCGTTGTTCGAGCTCGGTCGCATCAAACAAAAAATCAAAGGAATCCTAGGATGTCTTTAAGACATCCAGGATTTGAAAGATCGCCCTACAAAACATAAAGCTGAGGCAGAATTTTTGTGAGGATCTCAAAAATTCCATCAACAGATTCGGCTCAAAGGATCAGCCGGTCCAAATCTACAAACTGGGGAAGAATTTTTTGAGAAGATCTCAAAAAATCTACCTACAACACCGATATAAGAGTTAACCGGTCTAAACCCGCAATTGGGCAGAATATTTGACAGTTACTCAAAAATTCCTTCAAGGCAATCGACACAAGAGTCATCCGATCCAAACCTGCAACTGGGGTAAATTTTCAAGGGGATCTCAAAAATTTAACCAACGACAGACAAAGAGCAAAAGTAGAGCGCCAAAGACGACCGAAGAACCTCACGCAAGGCGTATATGTCATGACACTAAGTTAACAATAGTTTAGATATATAAAATACTTTAAACAAATTTTTTTTTCCAAAATATTTCCAAATATTCTATTTTTAAAAGAAGTACATCTTTGAGACTTGTGGCCCTCGGATGAGCAGGTTCGTCTTGGCCAAGAATAATTTTAGAGGCGGGCTACTCTTTGGATGACCATGGAAATTGATTGTAGTCGATTCGTGCAAAGATATCACCAATGCAAATTCCACGTAGATCTAATCAAGGTCCTACCAAATGAGCTTAACGTCATTGGACCCATAGAGCCATCAGTGTCTAACAGACATTACTTCATCCTGGTCGCCACAGACTACTTCATAAAGTGGGTTAAAACTACTTCTCATAAGTCGATAACAAAGAAAATAGTAGCTGACTTTGTAAGGAACAATATCGTATGCTAATTCAGCATTCCAGAGTCGATCATAACAGAAAATGGAGTGAATTTGAACAGTCATTTAATGAAGGACAATTGTAACCAATTCCATATCAATCATGGAAATTAAATCACATACATACTGCAGATGAACAGAGATGTATATGCAGCGAACAAAAATATCAATAGGATATTAAGGAAAATGATCGACAACTACAAATATTGGCATAAACATCTGCCCCATGCATTTCTAGGATACCGAACAACCACTCGAACCTTAATCGGAGTAACTGCATACTTGTTTGTCTATGGAATCAAAGCGGTGATACCAGTCGAGGTAGATATACCCTCACTCAAAATCAAACAAGAAGTAGAACCGGACAACGCAGAATGGGTCCGAAAAATATATGAATAGATGGATTTGATCGATGAGAAAATGATGGTTGACATATGTCAGGGTCAACTATCTGAACAGAGAATGGCATGCACATTTAACATGCGGGTAAGAACCCAAGTCTTCCAAATAGGGAAACTAATACTCAAGCGTGTATTTCCACAGCAAGATGAGTACAAAGGGAAGTTCACACCCAACTGGCAAGGGCCGTACATGGTGCACAAGGTACTATCAGGAGGAATTGTCATCCTCGCAGAAATGGATGGCCAAGAATGGCCCAAAGAAATCAACTCACCAATCAAACTATACTACGCCTGAAGACACGCTCCTCAGCTTGTGATAATTTGTTTGTAATCGCATTTTTCTTTTGCTTGTAATCGCACTTTTTGCTTGTAATTGCATTAGAAAAACCAAAAAATATCTATGTAACGAACTACGTGAGGAACTGAATCCCAAGAAGGGATATGTAGGCATCCATTTCGGACTCGGTCGCACTATTAGCAAAACCCATATTTCCTTCTAATGAACTACGTGAGGATCTGATTCTCAAGACGGGATACGTAGGCATCCATTTCAGACATGGTCGCATTATTACCAAAATCCGCCATTACCTTGTAATATGAACTACGCAATGACTTGATTCTCAAAGAGGGATATGTAGGAGTCCATCTCGGTCGCACTATTATAAAAATCAATGGACTTTGTTTCCAAACTATGGCTCGACCTGATTCTCTATGTAGACGTTGTTCGAGCTCGGTCGCACCAAACAAAAAATCAAAAGAATCCCTAGGATGTCTCTAAGACATCCAGGATTTGAAAGATCGCCCTACAAAACATAAACTGGGGCAGAATTATTGTGAGTATCTCAAAAATTCCATCAACAGATTCGGCTCAAAGGATCAGCCGATCCAAATCTACAAACTGGGGAAGAATTTTTTGAGAAGATCTCGAAAAATCTACCTACAACACCGACATAAGAGTTAACCGGTCTAAACATAATTGGGCAGAATATTTGTGATTACTCAAATTCCTTCAAGGCAATCGGCACAGGAGTCATCCGATCCAAACCTGCAACTGGGGTAAATTTTCAAGGGGATCTCAAAAATTTAACCAACGATAGACAAAGAGCAAAAGTAGAGCGCCAAAGACGACCGAAGAACCTCACGCAAGGCGTATATGTCATGACACTAAGTTAACAATAGTTTAGATATATAAAATACTTTAAACAAAATTTTGTTTTCCAAAATATTTCCAAATATTCTATTTTAAAAAGAAGTACATGCTGAGACTTGTGGCCCTCGGATGAGCGGGTTCGTCTTGGCCAAGAATAATTTTAGAGGCAGGCTACTCTTTGGATGACCATGGAAATTGATTGTAGTCGATTCGTGCAAAGATATCACCAATGCAAATTCCACGTAGATCTAATCAAGGTCCTACCAAATGAGCTTAACGTCATTGGACCCATAGAGCCATCAGTGTCTAACAGACATTACTTCATCCTGGTCGCCACAGACTACTTCATAAAGTGGGTTAAAACTACTTCTCATAAGTCGATAACAAAGAAAATAGTAGCTGACTTTGTAAGGAACAATATCGTATGCTAATTCAGCATTCCAGAGTCGATCATAACAGAAAATGGAGTGAATTTGAACAGTCATTTAATGAAGGACAATTGTAACCAATTCCATATCAATCATGGAAATTAAATCACATACATACTGCAGATGAACAGAGATGTATATCCAGCGAACAAAAATATCAATAGGATATTAAGGAAAATGATCGACAACTACAAATATTGGCATAAACATCTGCCCCATGCATTTCTAGGATACCGAACAACCACTCGAACCTTAATCGGAGTAACTGCATACTTGTTTGTCTATGGAATCAAAGCGGTGATACCAGTCGAGGTAGATATACCCTCACTCAAAATCAAACAAGAAGTAGAACCGGACAACGCAGAATGGGTCCGGAAAATATATGAATAGATGGATTTGATCGATGAGAAAATGATGGTTGACATATGTCAGGGTCAACTATCTGAACAGAGAATGGCATGCACATTTAACATGCGGGTAAGAACCCAAGTCTTCCAAATAGGGAAACTAATACTCAAGCGTGTATTTCCACAGCAAGATGAGTACAAAGGGAAGTTCACACCCAACTGGCAAGGGCCGTACATGGTGCACAAGGTACTATCAGGAGGAGTTGTCATCCTCGCAGAAATGGATGGCCAAGAATGGCCCAAAGAAATCAACTCACCAATCAAACTATACTACGCCTGAAGACACGCTCCTCAGCTTGTGATAATTTGTTTGTAATCGCATTTTTCTTTTGCTTGTAATCGCACTTTTTGCTTGTAATTGCATTAGAAAAACCAAAAAATATCTATGTAACGAACTACGTGAGGAACTGAATCCCAAGAAGGGATATGTAGGCATCCATTTCGGACTCGGTCGCACTATTAGCAAAACCCATATTTCCTTCTAATGAACTACGTGAGGATCTGATTCTCAAGACGGGATACGTAGGCATCCATTTCAGACATGGTCGCATTATTACCAAAATCCGCCATTACCTTGTAATATGAACTACGCAATGACTTGATTCTCAAAGAGGGATATGTAGGAGTCCATCTCGGTCGCACTATTATAAAAATCAATGGACTTTGTTTCCAAACTATGGCTCGACCTGATTCTCTATGTAGACGTTGTTCGAGCTCGGTCGCACCAAACAAAAAATCAAAAGAATCCCTAGGATGTCTCTAAGACATCCAGGATTTGAAAGATCGCCCTACAAAACATAAACTGGGGCAGAATTATTGTGAGTATCTCAAAAATTCCATCAACAGATTCGGCTCAAAGGATCAGCCGATCCAAATCTACAAACTGGGGAAGAATTTTTTGAGAAGATCTCGAAAAATCTACCTACAACACCGACATAAGAGTTAACCGGTCTAAACCCGCAATTGGGAAAAATATATGACGGTTACTCAAAAATTCCTTCAAGGCAATCGACACAGAGTCATCCGATCCAAACCTGCAACTGGGGTAAATTTTCAAGGGGATCTCAAAAATTTAACCAACGATAGACAAAGAGCAAAAGTAGAGCGCCAAAGACGACCGAAGAACCTCACGCAAGGCGTATATGTCATGACACTAAGTTAACAATAGTTTAGATATATAAAATACTTTAAACAAAATTTTGTTTTCCAAAATATTTCCAAATATTCTATTTTAAAAAGAAGTACATGCTGAGACTTGTGGCCCTCAGATGAACGGGTTCGTCTTGGCCAAGAATAATTTTAGGGCAGGCTACTACTGGATGACCATGGAAATTGATTGTAGTCGATTCGTGCAAAGATATCACCAATGCAAATTCCACGTAGATCTAATCAAGGTCCTACCAAATGAGCTTAACGTCATTGGACCCATAGAGCCATCAGTGTCTAACAGACATTACTTCATCCTGGTCGCCACAGACTACTTCATAAAGTGGGTTATTGCTACTTCTCATAAGTCGATAACAAAGAAAATAGTAGCAGACTTTGTAAGGAACAATATAGTATGCTAATTCAAAGATTCCGTAGTCGATCATAACAGAAAATGGAGTGAATTTGAATAGTCATTTAATGAAGGACAATTTTGACCAATTCCATATCAATCATCGAAATTCAATCACATACATACTGCAAATGAACGGAGATGTATATGTAGCGAACAAAAATATCAATAGGATATTAAGGAAAATGATCGACAACTATAAATATTGGCATAAACGTCTGCCCCATGCATTTCTAGGATACCGAACAACCACTCGAACCTTAATCGGAGTAACTCCATACTTGTTTGTCTATGGCATCAAAGCAGTGATACCAGTCGAGGTAGATATACCCTCACTCAAAATCAAACAAGAAATAGAACCGGACAACGCAGAATGGGTTCGAAAAATATATGAATAGATGGATTTGATCGATGAGAAAATGATGGTTGACATATGTCAGGGTCACCTATCTCAACAGAAAATGGCATGTACATTTAACATGCGGGTAAGAACCCAAGTCTTCCAAATGGGGCAACTAATACTCAAGCGTGTATTTCCACAGTAAGATGAGTACAAAGGGAAGTTCACACCCAACTGGCAAGGGCCGTACATGGTGCACAAGGTACTATCAGGAGGAATTGTCATCCTCGCAGAAATGGATGGCCAAGAATGGCCCAAAGAAATCAACTCAGCAATCAAACTATACTACGCCTGAAGACACGCTCCTCAGCTTGTGATAATTTGTTTGTAATCGCATTTTTCTATTGCTTGTAATCGCACTTTTTGCTTGTAATTGCATTAGAAAAACCAAAAAAATTCTATGTAACGAACTACGTGAGGAACTGAATCCCAAGAAGGGATATGTAGGCATCCATTTCGGACTCGGTCGCACTATTTGCAAAACCCATATTTCCTTCTAATGAACTACGTGAGGATCTGATTCTCAAGACGGGATACGTAGGCATCCATTTCAGACATGGTCGCATTATTACCAAAATCCGCCATTAGCTTGTAATATGAACTACGCAATGACTTGATTCCCAAAGAGGGATATGTAGGAGTCCATCTCGGTCCCACTATTATAAAAATCAATGAACTTTGTTTCCAAACTATGGCTTGACCTGATTCTCTATGTAGACGTTGTTCGAGCTCGGTCGCACCAAACAAAAAATCAAAGGAATCCCTAGGAAGTCTCTAAAACATCCAGGATTTGAAAGATCGCCCTACAAAACATAAACTGGGGTAGAATTATTGTGAGTATCTCAAAAATTCCATCAACAGATTCGGCTCAAAGGATCAGCCAATCCAAATCTACAAACTGGGGAAGAATTTTTTGAGAAGATCTAAAAAAATCTACCTACAACACCGACATAAGAGTTAACCGGTCTAAACCCGCAATTGGGCAGAATATTTGACAGTTACTCAAAAATTCATTCAAGGCAATCGGCACAGGAGTCATCCGATCCAAATCTGCAATTGGGGTAAATTTTCAAGGGGATCTCAAAAATTTAACCAACGACAGACAAAGAGCAAAAGTAGAGCGCCAAAGACGACCGAAGAACCTCACGCAAGGCGTATATGTCATGACACTAAGTTAACAATAGTTTAGATATATAAAATACTTTAATCAAAATTTTGTTTCCCAAAATATTTCCAAATATTCTATTTTAAAAAGAAGTACATGCTGAGACTTGTGGCCCTCAGATGAACGGGTTCGTCTTGGCCAAGAATAATTTTAGGGCAGGCTACTACTGGATGACCATGGAAATTGATTGTAGTCGATTCGTGCAAAGATATCACCAATGCAAAGTCCACGTAGATCTAATCAAGGTCCTACCAAATGAGCTTAACGTCATTGGACCCATAGAGAAATCAGTGTCTAACAGACATTAGTTCATCCTGGTCGCCACAGACTACTTCATAAAGTGGGTTAAAGTTACTTCTCATAAGTCGATAACAAAGAAAATAGTAGCTGACTTTGTAAGGAACAATATAGTATGCTAATTCAGCATTCCAGAGTCGATCATAACAGAAAATGGAGTGAATTTGAATAGTCATTTAGTGAAGGACAATTTGACCAATTCCATATCAATCATCGAAATTCAATCACATACATACTGCAGATGAACGGAGATGTATATGTAGCGAACAAAAATATCAATAGGATATTAAGGAAAATGATCGACAACTATAAATATTGGCATAAACGTCTGCCCCATGCATTTCTAGGATACCGAACAACCACTCGAACCTTAATCGGAGTAACTCCATACTTGTTTGTCTATGGCATCAAAACGGTGATACCAGTCAAGGTAGATATACCCTCACTCAAAATCAAACAAGAAGTAGAACCGGACAACGCAGAATGGGTCCAAAAAATATATGAATAGATGGATTTGATCGATGAGAAAATGATGATTGACATATGTCAGGGTCAACTATCTCAACAGAGAATGGCATGCACATTTAACAGGCGGGTAAGAACCCAAGTCTTCCAAATGGGGCAACTAATACTCAAGCGTGTATTTCCACATCAAGATGAGTACAAAGGGAAGTTCACACCCAACTGGCAAGGGCCGTACATGGTGCACAAGGTACTATCAGGAGGAGTTGTCATCCTCGCAAAAATGGATGGCCAATAATGGCCCAAAGAAATCAACTCAACAATCAAACTATACTACGCCTGAAGACACGTTCCTCAGCTTGTGATAATTTGTTTGTAATGGCATTTTTCTTTTGCTTGTAATCACACTTTTTGCTTGTAATTGCATTAGAAAAACCAAAAAAATTATATGTAACGAACTACGTGAGGAACTGAATCCCAAGAAGGGATATGTGGGCATCCATTTCGGACTCGGTCGCACTATTAGCAAAACCCATATTTCCTTCTAATCAACTACGTGAGGATCTGATTCTCAAGACGGGATACGTAGGCATCCATTTCAGACATGGTCGCATTATTACCAAAATCCGCCATTGCCTTGTAATATGAACTACGCAATGACTTGATTCCCAAAGAGGGATATGTAGGAGTCCATCTCGGTCGCACTATTATAAAAATCAATGGACTTTGTTTCCAAACTATGGCTTGACCTGATTCTCTATGTAGACGTTGTTCGAGCTCGGTCGCATCAAACAAAAAACCAAATGAATCCCTAGGAAGTCTTTAAGACATCCAGGATTCGAAAGATCGCCCTACAAAACATAAACTGGGGCAGAATTTTTGTGAGGATCTCAAAAATTCCATCAACAGATTCGGCTCAAAGGATCAGCCGGTCCAAATCTACAAAGCGGGAAGAATTTTTGAGAAGATCTCAAAAATCTACCTACAACACCGATATAAGAGTTAACCGGTCTAAACCCGCAATTGGGCAGAATATTTGACAGTTACTCAAAAATTCCTTCAAGGCAATCGGCACAAGAGTCATCCGATCCAAACCTGCAACTGGGGTAAATTTTCAAGGGGATCTCAAAAATTTAACCAACGACAGACAAAGAGCAAAAGTAGAGCGCCAAAGACGACCGAAGAACCTCACGCAAGGCGTATATGTCATGACACTAAGTTAACAATAGTTTAGATATATAAAATACTTTAAACAAATTTTTTTTTCCAAAATATTTCCAAATATTCTATTTTTAAAAGAAGTACATGCTGAGACTTGTGGCCCTCAGATGAACGGGTTCGTCTTGGCCAAGAATACTTTTAGAGGCCAGGCTACTCTTTGGATGACCATGAAAATTGATTGTAGTCGATTCGTGCAAAGATATCACCAATGCAAATTCCACGTAGATCTAATCAAAGTCCTACCAAATGAGCTTAACGTCATTGGACCCATAGAGCCATCAGTGTCTAACAGACATTACTTCATCCTGGTCGCCACAGACTACTTCATAAAGTGGGTTAAAGCTACTTCTCATAAGTCGATAACAAAGAAAATAGTAGCAGACTTTGTAAGGAACAATATCGTATGCTAATTCAGCATTCCAGAGTCGATCATAACAGAAAATGGAGTGAATTTGAACAGTCATTTAATGAAGGACAATTGTAACCACTTCCATATCAATCATGGAAATTAAATCACATACATACTGCAGATGAACGGAGATGTATATGCAGCGAACAAAAATATCAATAGGATATTAAGGAAAATGATCGACAACTACAAATATTGGCATAAACATCTGCCCCATGCATTTCTAGGATACCGAACAACCACTCGAACCTTAATCGGAGTAACTGCATACTTGTTTGTCTATGGAATCAAAGCGGTGATACCAGTCGAGGTAGATATACCCTCACTCAAAATCAAACAAGAAGTAGAACCGGACAACGCAGAATGGGTCCGGAAAATATATGAATAGATGGATTTGATCGATGAGAAAATGATGGTTGACATATGTCAGGGTCAACTATCTGAACAGAGAATGGCATGCACATTTAACATGCGGGTAAGAACCCAAGTCTTCCAAATAGGGAAACTAATACTCAAGCGTGTATTTCCACAGCAAGATGAGTACAAAGGGAAGTTCACACCCAACTGGCAAGGGTCGTACATGGTGCACAAGGTACTATCAGGAGGAGTTGTCATCCTCGCAGAAATGGATGGCCAAGAATGGCCCAAAGAAATCAACTCACCAATCAAACTATACTACGCCTGAAGACACGCTCCTCAGCTTGTGATAATTTGTTTGTAATCGCATTTTTCTTTTGCTTGTAATCGCACTTTTTGCTTGTAATTGCATTAGAAAAACCAAAAAATATCTATGTAACGAACTACGTGAGGAACTGAATCCCAAGAAGGGATATGTAGGCATCCATTTCGGACTCGGTCGCACTATTAGCAAAACCCATATTTCCTTCTAATGAACTACGTGAGGATCTGATTCTCAAGACGGGATACGTAGGCATCCATTTCAGACATGGTCGCATTATTACCAAAATCCACCATTACCTTGTAATATGAACTACGCAATGACTTGATTCCCAAAGAGGGATATGTAGGAGTCCATCTCGGTCGCACTATTGTACAAATCAATGAACTTTGTTTCCAAACTATGTCTTGACCTGATTCTCTATGTAGACGTTGTTCGAGCTCGGTCGCACCAAACAAAAAACCAAAGGAATCCCTAGGAATTCTTTAAGACATCTAGTATTCGAAAGATCGCCCTACAAAACATAAACTGGGGCAGAATTTTTGTGAGGATCTCAAAAATTCCATTAACAGATTCGGCTCAAAGGATCAGCCGGTTCAAAACTACAAACTGGGGAATAATATTTTGAGAAGATCTCAAAAAATCTACCTACAACACCGATATAAGAGTTAACCGGTCTAAACCCGCAATTGGGCAGAATATTTGACAGTTACTCAAAAATTCCTTCAAGGCAATCGGCACAAGAGTCATCCGATCCAAACCTGCAACTGGGGTAAATTTTCAAGGGGATCTCAAAAATTTAACCAACGACAGACAAAGAGCAAAAGTAGAGCGCCAAAGACGACCGAAGAACCTCACGCAAGGCGTATATGTCATGACACTAAGTTAACAATAGTTTAGATATATAAAATACTTTAATCAAAATTTTGTTTTCCAAAATATTTCCAAATATTCTATTTTAAAAAGAAGTACATGCTGAGACTTGTGGCCCTCAGATGAACGGGTTTGTCTTGGCCAAGAATAATTTTAGGGCAGGCTACTACTGGATGACCATGGAAATTGATTGTAGTCGATTTGTGCAAAGATATCACCAATGCAAAGTCCACGTAGATCTAATCAAGGTCCTACCAAATGAGCTTAATGTCATTGGACCCATAGAGCCATCAGTGTCTAACAGACATTACTTCATCCTGGTCGCCACATACTACTTCATAAAGTGGGTTATTGCTACTTCTCATAAGTCGATAACAACGAAAATAGTAGCAGACTTTGTAAGGAACAATATAGTATGCTAATTCAGCATTCCAGAGTCGATCATAACAGAAAATGGAGTGAATTTGAATAGTCATTTAATGAAGGACAATTTTGACCAATTCCATATCAATCATCGAAATTCAATCACATACATACTGCAGATGAACGGAGATGTATATGTAGCGAACAAAAATATCAATAGGATATTAAGGAAAATGATCGACAACTATAAATATTGGCATAAACGTCTTCCCCATGCATTTCTTGGATACCGAACAACCACTCGAACCTTAATCGGAGTAACTCCATACTTGTTTGTCTATGGCATCAAAGAAGTGATACCAGTCGAGGTAGATATACCCTCACTCAAAATCAAACAAGAAGTAGAACCGGACAACGCAGAATGGGTCCGAAAAATATATGAATAGATGGATTTGATCGATGAGAAAATGATGGTTGACATATGTCAGGGTCAACTATCTCAACAGAGAATGGCATGTACATTTAACATGCGGGTAAGAACCCAAGTCTTCCAAATGGGGCAACTAATACTCAAGCGTGTATTTCCACAGCAAGATGAGTACAAAGGGAAGTTCACACCCAACTGGCAAGGGCCGTACATGGTGCACAAGGTACTATCAGGAGGAATTGTCATCCTCGCAGAAATGGATGGCCAAGAATGGCCCAAAGAAATCAACTCAGCAATAAAACTATACTACGCCTGAAGACACGCTCCTCAGCTTGTGATAATTTGTTTGTAATCGCATTTTTCTATTGCTTGTAATCGCACTTTTTGCTTGTAATTGCATTAGAAAAACCAAAAAAATTCTATGTAACGAACTACGTGAGGAACTGAATCCCAAGAAGGGATATGTAGGCATCCATTTCGGACTCGGTCGCACTATTAGCAAAACCCATATTTCCTTCTAATGAACTACGTGAGGATCTGATTCTCAAGACGGGATACGTAGGCATCCATTTCAGACATGGTCGCATTATTACCAAAATCCGCCATTAGCTTGTAATATGAACTACGCAATGACTTGATTCCCAAAGAGGGATATGTAGGAGTCCATCTCGGTCGCACTATTATAAAAATCAATGAACTTTGTTTCCAAACTATGGCTTGACCTGATTCTCTATGTAGACGTTGTTCGAGCTCGGTCGCACCAAACAAAAAATCAAAGGAATCCCTAGGAAGTCTCTAAAACATCCAGGATTTGAAAGATCGCCCTACAAAACATAAACTGGGGCAGAATTATTGTGAGTATCTCAAAAATTCCATCAACAGATTCGGCTCAAATGATCAGCCGATCCAAATCTACAAACTGGGGAAGAATTTTTTGAAAAGATCTCAAAAAATCTACCTACAACACCGACATAAGAGTTAACCTGTCTAAACCCGCAATTGGGAAAAATATATGACGGTTACTCAAAAATTCCTTCAAGGCAATCGACACAGAGTCATCCGATCCAAACCTGCAACTGGGGTAAATTTTCAAGGGGATCTCAAAAATTTAACCAACGATAGACAAAGAGCAAAAGTAGAGCGCCAAAGACGACCGAAGAACCTCACGCAAGGCGTATATGTCATGACACTAAGTTAACAATAGTTTAGATATATAAAATACTTTAAACAAAATTTTGTTTTCCAAAATATTTCCAAATATTCTATTTTAAAAAGAAGTACATGCTGAGACTTGTGGCCCTCAGATGAACGGGTTCGTCTTGGCCAAGAATAATTTTAGGGCAGGCTACTACTGGATGACCATGGAAATTGATTGTAGTCGATTCGTGCAAAGATATCACCAATGCAAATTCCACGTAGATCTAATCAAGGTCCTACCAAATGAGCTTAACGTCATTGGACCCATAGAGCCATCAGTGTCTAACAGACATTACTTCATCCTGGTCGCCACAGACTACTTCATAAAGTGGGTTATTGCTACTTCTCATAAGTCGATAACAAAGAAAATAGTAGCAGACTTTGTAAGGAACAATATAGTATGCTAATTCAGCATTCCAGAGTCGATCATAACAGAAAATGGAGTGAATTTGAATAGTCATTTAATGAAGGACAATTTTGACCAATTCCATATCAATCATCGAAATTCAATCACATACATACTGCAGATGAACGGAGATGTATATGTAGCGAACAAAAATATCAATAGGATATTAAGGAAAATGATCGACAACTATAAATATTGGCATAAACGTCTGCCCCATGCATTTCTAGGATACCGAACAACCACTCGAACCTTAATCGGAGTAACTCCATACTTGTTTGTCTATGGCATCAAAGCAGTGATACCAGTCGAGGTAGATATACCCTCACTCAAAATCAAACAAGAAGTAGAACCGGACAACGCAGAATGGGTCCGAAAAATATATGAATAGATGGATTTGATCGATGAGAAAATGATGGTTGACATATGTCAGGGTCACCTATCTCAACAGAGAATGGCATGTACATTTAACATGCGGGTAAGAACCCAAGTCTTCCAAATGGGGCAACTAATACTCAAGCGTGTATTTCCACAGTAAGATGAGTACAAAGGGAAGTTCACACCCAACTGGCAAGGGCCGTACATGGTGCACAAGGTACTATCAGGGGGAATTGTCATCCTCGCAGAAATGGATGGCCAAGAATGGCCCAAAGAAATCAACTCAGCAATCAAACTATACTACGCCTGAAGACACGCTCCTCAGCTTGTGATAATTTGTTTGTAATCGCATTTTTCTATTGCTTGTAATCTCACTTTTTGCTTGTAATTGCATTAGAAAAACCAAAAAAATTCTATGTAACGAACTACGTGAGGAACTGAATCCCAAGAAGGGATATGTAGGCATCCATTTCGGACTCGGTCGCACTATTAGCAAAACCCATATTTCCTTCTAATGAACTACGTGAGGATCTGATTCTCAAGACGGGATACGTAGGCATCCATTTCAGACATGGTCGCATTATTACCAAAATCCGCCATTACCTTGTAATATGAACTACGCAATGACTTGATTCCCAAAGAGGGATATGTAGGAGTCCATCTCGGTCGCACTATTATAAAAATCAATGAACTTTGTTTCCAAACTATGGCTTGACCTGATTCTCTATGTAGACGTTGTTCGAGCTCGGTCGCACCAAACAAAAAATCAAAGGAATCCCTAGGAAGTCTCTAAGACATCCAGGATTTGAAAGATCGCCCTACAAAACATAAACTGGGGCAGAATTATTGTGAGTATCTCAAAAATTCCATCAACAGATTCGGCTCAAAGGATCAGCCGATCCAAATCTACAAACTGGGGAAGAATTTTTTGAGAAGATCTAAAAAAATCTACCTACAACACCGACATAAGAGTTAACCGGTCTAAACCCGCAATTGGGCAGAATATTTGACAGTTACTCAAAAATTCCTTCAAGGCAATCGGCACAGGAGTCATCCGATCCAAACCTGCAACTGGGGTAAATTTTCAAGGGGATCTCAAAAATTTAACCAACGACAGACAAAGAGCAAAAGTAGAGCGCCAAAGACGACCGAAGAACCTCACGCAAGGCGTATATGTCATGACACTAAGTTAACAATAGTTTAGATATATAAAATACTTTAATCAAAATTTTGTTTCCCAAAATATTTCCAAATATTCTATTTTAAAAATAAGTACATGTTGAGACTTGTGGCCCTCAGATGAACGGGTTCGTCTTGGCCAAGAATAATTTTAGGGCAGGCTACTACTGGATGACCATGGAAATTGATTGTAGTCGATTCGTGCAAAGATATCACCAATGCAAAGTCCACGTAGATCTAATCAAGGTCCTACCAAATGAGCTTAACGTCATTGGACCCATAGAGAAATCAGTGTCTAACAGACATTACTTCATCCTGGTCGCCACAGACTACTTCATAAAGTGGGTTAAAGCTACTTCTCATAAGTCGATAACAAAGAAAATAGTAGCTGACTTTGTAAGGAACAATATAGTATGCTAATTCAGCATTCCAGAGTCGATCATAACAGAAAATGGAGTGAATTTGAATAGTCATTTAGTGAAGGACAATTTTGACCAATTCCATATCAATCATCGAAATTCAATCACATACATACTGCAGATGAACGGAGATGTATATGTAGCGAACAAAAATATCAATAGGATATTAAGGAAAATGATCGACAACTATAAATATTGGCATAAACGTCTGCCCCATGCATTTCTAGGATACCGAACAACCACTCGAACCTTAATCGGAGTAACTCCATACTTGTTTGTCTATGGCATCAAAACGGTGATACCAGTCAAGGTAGATATACCCTCACTCAAAATCAAACAAGAAGTAGAACCGGACAACGCAGAATGGGTCCAAAAAATATTTGAATAGATGGATTTGATCGATGAGAAAATGATGATTGACATATGTCAGGGTCAACTATCTCAACAGAGAATGGCATGCACATTTAACAGGCGGGTAAGAACCCAAGTCTTCCAAATGGGGCAACTAATACTCAAGCGTGTATTTCCACATCAAGATGAGTACAAAGGGAAGTTCACACCCAACTGGCAAGGGCCGTACATGGTGCACAAGGTACTATCAGGAGGAGTTGTCATCCTCGCAAAAATGGATGGCCAAGAATGGCCCAAAGAAATCAACTCAACAATCAAACTATACTACGCCTGAAGACACGTTCCTCAGCTTGTGATAATTTGTTTGTAATGGCATTTTTCTTTTGCTTGTAATCGCACTTTTTGCTTGTAATTGCATTAGAAAAACCAAAAAAATTATATGTAACGAACTACGTGAGGAACTGAATCCCAAGAAGGGATATGTGGGCATCCATTTCGGACTCGGTCGCACTATTAGCAAAACCCATATTTCCTTCTAATCAACTACGTGAGGATGTGATTCTCAAGACGGGATACGTAGGCATCCATTTCAGACATGATCGCATTATTACGAAAATCCACCATTACCTTGTAATATGAACTACGCAATGACTTGATTCCCAAAGAGGGATATGTAGGAGTCCATCTCGGTCGCACTATTATAAAAATCAATGAACTTTGTTTCCAAACTATGTCTTGACCTGATTCTCGAGATGAATATGTAGACGTTGCTCGAGCTCGGTCGCACCAAACAAAAAACCAAAGGAATCCCTAGGAAGTCTTTAAGACATCTAGGATTCGGATGATCGCCCTACAAAACATAAACTGGGTGTCACGACCCGACCCGACGGGCCGCGACTAGCCGCCCTAATGACGTCATTATACTAACCTGTCACACATAATCCAACTAACACTTAATGAGTCTGAAATCCGACAGCATAATGCCGCAATAGCAATATATGCCAGGGTAGGCAAGCCGACGAGGCTGCCTTTACACAAGATTGTACCTGTCTCCTGAGGAGTCACGACTAGCCAATATAACATAACAAGCAAGCCGACAAGGCTGCCACCAGATAGTAACGTATATACATGGGAACACCCCAGCACAGAATACGATAACATGACCGACCAAAACAGAGTGATAACCACCCTTACATACATACAACACACCACTGTCTACAGACCTCTATAAGAAGAATAACGACATATGACGGGACAAGGCCCCGTCGTGCCCCTAAATACGAACATAAGTCTAAAAGAGACTCGATACCAAAATGACAAAGCCCTGGATCAAAGGAGCTTTCCAACCTGCTGAGTAGGAACCTAGGCATGAGGTTCACCAAACTGAAAACATGTACCTGCGGGCATGAAACGCAGCCCCCCGAGGAAAGGGGGGTCAGTACGAAATAATGTACTGAGTATGTAAAACATGAAGCTGTAAAAGAGACCATAATTAGCCAACAGAAACAGAAGATCAGTATAAAAATAAGGATTCAAATCCAACTGTGCCATAAACCATAAAAGTCAGTTGTGCCTTATAAAAATGAGAGTCAAGTCAAGAAAACATGAAGGCATGTCCATAAACATATATATATACCTGTAACGTAACCTGACCCACTAATGCGGGGCTCGGTGGAATCATATCATAACCCGGCCCATGCTGGGACTCGGTAAAATCATCTCTCATCTATGGATCCATCCTACGTAACCCGACCCTCTAGTGAGGGTCTCGGTGAACAATGCAAGGTTGTGCACGAGTCGTAACCCGACTCGGGACTCGGTGAGGTGAAGTAGTAACACTTAGCACGAGTAGATATCGTGAGTAACCATATGCAAGTAAAAATTATCATCTGACTCTCAATAAAATCATTTTAATAATGTCATAATAAACTCTTTGCTAAAAACTCATAGACACTTCTCATAACAATCCTCATTAGGAATTAAACTGTATAAGAATTAAGTACGTCCGCCGTACTTTCATTAAATCATGCCAAAAAGAAAGAAGTAAGAGTTTCACATACCTCTTAGACGAACTAATCAACTCTATATTAGAGTACGTCTCGATTTAGAACTTCAACCTATAATAATGGTAATACGTTCGTCAATTCTATGATCGCTAGCATACTTTATATCGAATAACGACTTCTTATTTTATAAAAATTGGGGAGCACTTCCCCTGCTTATACATGTTTCCACAACTTCCAAACGAGGCTAATAACATCAATAAACAAGCACCAATTAAGGGCACAACCAAGACAACAATAAAGGGAATTTACACACCCACTTCTCATGTAAATTTAGCCTCTTAATCCACCTTAAAACAGCCCACAAAACAGCCCATGTTCCAACAACAACGAGGGTAGAATGTGAAGCCTTTCTATGCCTTTCCACACCCTTATTCCTTTAGGACTTACCTTAGAAATTACCACACTTAAACATGCATAATGGTGACTAAATTTTCAGAATTATAACACCACAAAACAGCCCCTAAAACAGTCCATATACATCACAACATGTCATAATTCCATAACTCTTATCTTAATTCCTATAATCCAATTTCGAATTTTAATACTTCCATATAACTAATTCCAACTAAATCTCCATGTTTCCTTTCAATTTCATCATGCAATTAGTGATAATAATAACAACAATCACCAACGAATCCAACAACACCAAAATCTGTCCCAAATTGGCAACTAGCCCAAAATGGTCACATGCAATGCTTAAATTCCAATTCTTCCTTAACACAAATTCATTACCTTAATTCTAACAACATGCATTCCAATTATATCATAGAAAGAAGAATTTTTATACCTCAAATTCGTCAAAACAGTCCGTAAATTTTCTGCCACTGTTTTGTCCGAAAATCCCCACTGTTTTGTAATTTTCTCCTCCTTTTTGTTCACTTCTTCAACCCCAATTGACATGCAAGTGTTCTACAATGTTAATCCATCATCCCTACACGTTTTTCTTCCAAAATTTCATCCCAAAAATCACAATTTTCTGGGCAATTTTCGGCCAAATAGTGGCTGTTTTGCCACTGTTTTCGCCACGATTTTTGTTGTTGTTTTGCTTCTAATATTTGGTGAAGAATGTAGTCTAGGAAGAGAAGATAAAAACCTTAATTTTGGTTATGGGTGGAGGGTGATTTTCGGATTAGTGTAGAGGAGAGAATGAGAGGAGAGTTATTATTTTTTTTGCTAAGTGTAGAAGAAGATGAAGAGGTAATGTAAGTTTATAAGGAAAAAATCTGATTTTTCCTTTACACTTTGGCCCCCAAGTTCTTAAATTAATAAATCTCAAACCCACTTCTTTTAATTCCCGAGAATTTTATAAGCCTCGTATCCTCAATGTCATAATTTTATAATACAATACTATTCCATAACGGGAATATACAATTATTGCCATAAGTATCCAACATCACCCTTATTGTGACCAACATCTTTCCGGAATCACATCCCCTTGTATACTAATTTCCGGATTAGCATATATAAATATACTCTATATCCAAGATTCAAATCTTACCTCCTTAATTACGTCCTCTAATTATAGTCTTAAAATTATGAGGTGTAACATTCTTCCCCCCTTAGAAACATTCGTCCTCGAATGTTCATACTATTGGACACATCTTATAGAAATTGATTCAAGGATTCAGAAGCACACAGAAATTTGCATATTAGGTCATCTTAGACTCTATGATACACGTTTCTGCCAACAAATATCTGACTTACAAACAACTCAACTCTTGCCATTATCTAACAAAAGGACTCAAATAAACAAGGAAACAACCTACGTCCTAGCTTATTCGTAATTTTCTAAAAGTGAAATATTCTAAAACTAAGGCTAAGTAGAGTCATTATTCCCGCAGTACCACATTATGTACATATATACAAGAACTTTAAGCATAATCTATACCTTAATCTTAAACTTGAGAACATATATCATCTTCACAACCAATGACTAATCCCCATTTTATATATTCAGATTCCTGGTCCTATTTTAACCAGTAGTTAAGTACTTAAATGAATGTTTTAACTCAAAATCAATGATTTCAACTAAGCACATAAGGATCAGGGAAGACATAAGTTCAAAATGGTGTAATAGCAGAGACTAAAATATATATATATTTTTTTCCGAGTTCCCCAAAGCCTAAATATCTCTACTGGATCAAGATGCAAGCGTTCTATATAATAGAATCCAAATATACATAATAGAGGCGTTGTTTGATCATGTAGGGTACTAAGGAAAAACACACAAGCTACCCTAATGATGATAAACATATGAACATGCCCAAGTCACCAACATGGCATAGACACTAGTTACCTAGTCTGAACCATAAACAAGGGATCACAAGGCAGGAGTAAATAAGTGACATATGCATACAGACTACCTTAGACCGTCCCAACCACACATATATATTTAGGAACACAAGAGATGCTAAATGAATATCCAATCCATCATTACCATGCCTATGATCAGGTACTAAGGCTAAACAAGTCTTAAAGTTTATGTTAGACCTACATCAAGCCTAAATCAGAACAAGTGAACACATAATAGGCATATAATGAGCTAAGTTTTCTTGTCCAGATATTAATCACTATCTCTCTAATAATTCAAATAGCAAGTGTTATCCATATCGTGTTATTTGAGCCTAACATATACTTAATACCCATATTAAGAATAATTTTAAACAATGAGCATAAATTGGAAGCTTAAGTTAATCAAATCAGGTTACTCAATGACTCATTTTTAACAATGATTAGCAAGACTTTATCTATTACAAGTCGACACCGTATTGAACTTACTAATCCAAAACTTACAGATATATCCAAATCATATTAACATTAATTAGGCATGCTTAGTCATATCTTCTAACATACCCCTAAATCAGTAAAGCAGGCTCAGAATTTAGGTAATATTCATAATTCACAATCATCACATAGGCTACCCTTTATCAATTCCCATCATAAATAACATCATATAACCTCAACCATATCATCCCACTTAACTCATTCTCTTCTAGTTTTAAATTATCATATCAGACGATATAAGACAAGTTTTGTTAAATAGGACAACTAATCTTGTTCTTAATTAGTGTTGCTTGTTTTAGGTAGATAATATGACCAAACGACTTACAGATAGCCAAACGAGTTTCCAAAATAATATATTGGTCATCACATTAATTTAAATAACCCATACATGCTAAACCCAACTTCAATCCAACCTGCCAATCCATTAAATCAAAACTAGGCGTTTCATATATCATTAATATCTTTAAATTAGCAATATTAAGCATTAAATTAACTAGGTAGCCCATACACGACTAGACAAATCTAAAATTAACATGTTTCGTTCTATTTCAATTGTACAGATTATTCTAAATCAGCATGGAACATTTACACTCTTTTGTTGATATCTACTACTACTTTCAATTTGGTAACAATGCCCCTTCTTCTTCCTATATAAAGCTGATGGTGACCAGTACAATCCCAAACTCTTAAAGGGATAGAACAAGAATCTCTCTGCTTACTGTTTCTAAGTTTGGTATTACCTAAAACTACAATCTTATAGGTACCATCAAGAAGTGGACTGGGAAACATAAAATTCAAGGTCCCCCCCCCTTTATTTATTTTTTTTGAATTTCACATCTTGGAAAATGGACAATGTCAATCAAAACTTAAAGGAATCTATAACTATACCAAACTAGATATTCAATCCCGAGTGGTAACAAGGTAAACCAATTATCCGGACATGAGTAGGCATAAACAAGTATATATAGACAGACCAAACATATGTGGATTGCCTATCCATGCCATGCTAACCTCATCACTACTCACTTAATAACTTAACCAAATCTGCAGGAGCATGGGAATGCACATAGTTGAGGAACTACTCAGATATTCATTTCATTTTTTTTAACATGTGATTTAGATACCTATCAAAACTCAAATGATCTTATATTATCTACCAATTTACATAAAAGGAGAAGGGGGTAGACATACTGCAGTGGCAGACATGGAAATAGGTGGACTTAACAGTTTGATTTAATCAACACATAGATACAAAACATGGACATATACAATCAAACCAAACTGGATGCAGAGTTATGCACATGAGGAAGAGACAAGGTTATTTTAAATAGTTATGTTCAGATGAGTATTAGACCACCTAA
Source organism: Anisodus acutangulus (assembly GCA_029783415.1). Classification (NCBI taxonomy): domain Eukaryota; kingdom Viridiplantae; phylum Streptophyta; class Magnoliopsida; order Solanales; family Solanaceae; genus Anisodus; species Anisodus acutangulus. The sequence continues at coordinate 24,308,857 of CM056496.1, forward strand.
GACTATTGGGACATGCCAAGGATAGATATGACCCTTTAACAAACAAAACATACACCACATAGGCTCCTAAACTATCATTCAGATCACGACAACACTTAAACAAGATACACATCCATTTCAAAGTCATTAGGTGATCCTATCATAATTATAACAACATTCTTATGTTAAATCTTAGTTCCCTTATTATAGGCAGATAAATAAATAAATAAAAACATTAAGCCCTTCAATCATTTCCATACCAAATGTGACCTTTACAACCAACATAGTCATTATGTAAGCATAATTTTTAACTTCAACAATTGGTGTTTAATTAACATAATCTGTGTATTGAGTCATGGATTAATCGAACATAGTGTCTAAGAGGTTTAATATACTCCTCAAGCCACTATAGCAACATACCGAAATAATTTGTTCAGTTAACCAGGGGAACAAACCTCATGTTCATGTATTAAGCATACTAAATTAGTACATGTGCTAATGATGGTTTGACCTAACATACTATGGACACCACAGGACTTAAACAATCCAAGAGGGGTTACAATGGACTAAAACTAGTATACCAATTACTTCAAAGTCATTTAAACAGATCATACAAGGTCAAATAGCCCTTAAACTTAACAAGACAACTACTTAACACACAAATAATCATCACACAATACTCTAACAGTGTTTTCATCAACTGAACATGCTAGACATTAATAGAGTAGTCATAAATAGCCATAATATTCACATATATTACATAATGCTTGGCATAATATATTCACGGTTTAATAGTTAACTAAATAAGTAAACCGTTTATTGCAGCAACAAGTCATTCCTGGAATTATGTAAATACTCAATTTTCCACTCCCTTAAGCAACTACTGACAACATGTTTAGCATACGAATCTATTCCCTATTTAAGAGATAAAACGCAGGCTTGGGTTATTAGAACATTTTGCATTCTACATTATGATACGCAAAGACAATTACGGGGGAAATTTTAATCAAACATAAATGATATCTAGGCAAGTCTAATTAACTGTTTAGAGGTAGTCCCACTGAGCAAAATTGGCCAAGATAGGTCCTGACACAAGTGATTTATACTCAACCCACATCTTTGTCTGGGGACATTAACAGACCACCCTGTTCTGAAAGAAGTATGACCAAGACAGAATACATTTATACATAACATGGATAGCATAACTCATAAGAAAAGCTGGAACACATCAACTTAAACAGGATAATATTACAACATGTAGAGGACCATCTACTCCTAAGCCCCATCCACAAGTAGGACAACCCGTTAACGACTATCAACTACTTGCTGAACTAATTTCAAGGACTTATCCAGACAACTTGCTCCAGAGACAACAAACCTTATATGTACAACAGTAGCAATTCCAGTTTTTGGCATATCTCATATCCCTTTTCATATAAACATAAGCATACCAAGGAGTCATCACAACTAATAGACTTCACACATACCATGTACTATAACCCAGATCAAACATAAAATATTTTACTCAAGAAGGCCTTGTATATCTAAGGTCTCAACGATTATCTAATATTCTAAGAGTCAAAAATATTCTATGTCCCAAGCTTACATTATTTCTTCCCGTATACGAGTAAGATAGTTTCTCATAACCTCGAATTTGTATTTCCCTTCTGGCGGCTGTCGCTTTCTTCGGAGGCATAACTATAACACATTAATACGTCAGAGAGGGAATAACCTAATAACATAGCTCTATCGCACGATCTTAGAGTAAGAAGAATAGAAACCAATCCTAAATGTCCGGCAGCCTCCTGCGTATAAGTATGGTGCACAACATACCCATACGCAAGACTCTACTAGACACGGTCTGTAGACATTCCGAGGACTAACTGCTCTAATACCACTTTTGTCATGACCCGACCCGACGGGCCGCGACTAACCGTCCTAATGACGTCATTATACTAACCGGTCACACATAATCCAACTAACACTTAATGCGTCTGAAATCCGACAGCATAATGCCGCAATAGCAACATATGCCAGGGTAGGCAAGCCGACGAGGCTGCCTTTACCCAAGATTGTATCTGTCTCCTGAGGAGTCACAACTAACCAATATAACATAACAAGCAAGTCGACAAGGCTGCCACCAGATAGTAACGTATATACATGGGAACACCCCAGCACAGAATACGATAACATGACCGACCAAAACAGAGTCATAACCACCCTTACATACGTACAACACACCACTGTCTACAGACCTCTATAAGAAGAATAACGACATATGACGGGACAGGGCCCCGTCGTGCCCCTAAATACGAACATAAGTCTAAAAGAGATTCGGTACCAAAATGACAAAGCCCTAGATCAAAGGAGCTTTCCAACCTGCTGAGTAGGAACCTAGGCATGAGGTTTAGCAAACTGAAAACATGTACCTGCGGGCATGAAATGCAGCCCCCCGAGGAAAGGGGGGTCAGTACGAAATAATGTACTGAGTATGTAAAACATGAAGCTGTAAAAGAGACCATAATTAGCCAATAGAAACAGAAGATCAGTATAAAAATAAGGATTCAAATTCAACTGTGCCATAAACCATAAAAGTCAGTTGTGCCTTATAAAAATGAGAGTCAAGTCAAGAAAACATGAAGGCATGTCCATAAACATATATATATACCTGTAACGTAACCCGGCCCACTAATGCGGGACTCGGTGGAATCATATCATAACCCGGCCCATGTTGGGACTCGGTAAAATCATCTCTCATCTATGGATCCATCCTACGTAACCCGGCCCTCTAGTGAGGGTCTCGGTGAACAATGCAAGGTTGTGCACGAGTCGTAACCCGGCCCGGGACTCGGTGAGGTGAAGTAGTAACACTTAGCACGAGTAGATATCGTGAGTAACCATATGCAAGTAAAAATTATCATCTGACTCTCAATAAAATCATTTTAATAATGTCATAATAAACTCTTTGCTGAAAAATCATGGGCACTTCTCATAACAATCCTCATTAGGAATTAAACTGTTTAAGAATTAAGTACGTCCGCCGTACTTTCATTAAATCATGCCAAAAAGAAAGAAGTGAGAGTTTCACATACCTCTTAGACGAACTAATCAACTCTATATTAGAGTACGTCTCGATTTAGAACTTCAACCTATAATAATGGTAATACGTTCATCAATTCTATGATCGCTAGCATACTTTATATCGAATAACGACTTCTTATTTTATAAAAATTCAAGCAGCACTTCCCCTGCTTATACATGTTTCCACAACTTCCAAACGAGGCTAATAACATCAATAAACAAGCACCAATTAAGGGCACAACCAAGACAACAATAAAGGGAATTTACACACCCACTTCTCATGTAAATTTAGCCTCTTAATCCACCTTAAAACAGCCCACAAAACAGCTCATGTTCCAACAACAACGAGGGTAGAATGTGAAGCCTTTCTATGCCTTTCCACACCCTTATTCCTTTAGGACTTACCTTAGAAATTACCACACTTAAACATGCATAATGGTGACTAAATTTTCAGAATTATAACACCACAAAACAGCCCCTAAAACAGTCCATATACATCACAACATGTCATAATTCCATAACTCTTATCTTAATTCCTATAATCCAATTTCGAATTTTAATACTTCCATATAACTAATTCCAACTAAATCTCCATGTTTCCTTTCAATTTCATCATACAATTAGTGATAATAATAACAACAATCACCAACGAATCCAACAACACCAAAATCTGTCCCAAATTGGCAACTAGCCCAAAATGGTCACATGCAATGCTTAAATTCCAATTCTTCCTTAACACAAATTCATTACCTTAATTCTAACAACATGCATTCCAATTATATCATAGAAAGAAGAATTTTTATACCTCAAATTCGTCAAAACAGTCCGCAAATTTTCTGCCACTGTTTTGTCCGAAAATCCCCACTGTTTTGTAATTTTCTCCTCCTTTTTGTTCACTTCTTCAACCCCAATTGACATGCAAGTGTTCTACAATGTTAAGCCATCATCCCTACACGTTTTTCTTCCAAAATTTCATCCCAAAAATCACAATTTTCTGGGCAATTTTCGGCCAAACAGTGGCTGTTTTGCCACTGTTTTCGCCACGATTTTTGGTGTTGTTTTGCTTCTAATTTTTGGTGAAGAATGTAGTCTAGGAAGAGAAGATAAAAACCTTAATTTTGGTTATGGGTGGAGGGTGATTTTCGGATTAGTGTAGAGGAGAGAATGAGAGGAGAGTTATTATTTTTTTTGCTAAGTGTAGAAGAAGATGAAGAGGTAATGTAAGTTTATAAGGAAAAAATCTGATTTTTCCTTTACACTTTGGCCCCCAAGTTCTTAAATTAATAAATCTCAAACCCACTTCTTTTAATTCCCGAGAATTTCATAAGCCTCGTATCCTCAATGTCATAATTTTATAATACAATACTATTCCATAACGGGAATATACAATTATTGCCATAAGTATCCAACGTCACCCTTATTGTGACCAACATCTTTCCGGAATCACATCCCCTTGTATACTAATTTCCGGATTAGCATATATAAATATACTCTATATCCAAGATTCAAATCTTACCTCCTTAATTACGTCCTCTAATTATAGTCTTAAAATTACGAGGTGTAACACATGGGGCAGAATTTTTGTGAGGATCTCAAAAATTCCATCAACAGATTCGGCTCAAAGGATCAGCCGGTTCAAATCTACAAACTGGGGAAGGATTTTTTGAGAAGATCTCAAAAAATCTACCTACAATACCGACATAAGAGTTAACCGGTCTAAATCCGCAATTGGGCAGAATATTTGACAGTTACTCAAAAATTCCTTCAAGGAAATCGGCACAAGAGTCATCCGATCCAAACCTGCAACTGGGGCAAATTTTCAAGGGGATCTCAAAAATTTAACCAACGACAGACAAAGAGCAAAAGTAGAGCGCCAAATACGACCGAAGAACCTCACGCAAGACGTATATGTCATGACACTAAGTTAACAATAGTTTAGATATATAAAATACTTTAATCAAAATTTTGTTTTCCAAAATATTTCCAAATATTCTATTTTAAAAAGAAGTACATGCTGAGACTTGTGGCCCTCAGATGAACGGGTTCGTCTTGGCCAAGAATAATTTTAGGGCAGGCTACTACTGGATGACCATGGAAATTGATTGTAGTCGATTCGTGCAAAGATATCACCAATGCAAAGTCCACATAGATCTAATCAAGGTCCTACCAAATGAGCTAAACGTCATCGGACCCATAGAACCATCAGTGTCTAACAGACATTACTTCATCCTGGTCGCCACAGACTACTTCATAAAGTGGTTTAAAGCTACTTCTCATAAGTCGATAACAAAGAAAATAGTAGCTGACTTTGTAAGGAACAATATCGTATGCTAATTCAGCATTCCAGAGTCGATCATAACAGAAAATAGAGTGAATTCAAACAGTCATTTAATGAAGGACAATTGTGACCAATTCCATATCAATCATTGAAATTCAATCACAAACATACTGCAGATGAACGGAGATGTATATGCAGCGAACAAAAATATAAATAGGATATTAAGGAAAATGATCGACAACTACAAATATTGGCATAAACATCTGCCCCATGCATTTCTAGGATACGGAACAACCACTCAAACCTTAATCGGAGTAACTCCATACTTGTTTGTCTATGGTATCAAAGCGGTGATACCAGTCGAGGTAGATATACCCTCACTCAAAATCAAACAAGAAGTAGAACCGGACAACGCAGAATGGGTCCGAAAAATATATGAATAGATGGATTTGATCGATGAGAAAATGATGGTTGACATATGTCAGGGTCAACTATCTCAACAGAGAATGGCATGCACATTTAACATGCGGGTAAGAACCCAAGTCTTCCAAATGGGGCAACTAATACTCAAGCGTGTATTTCCACAGCAAGATGAGTACAAAGGGAAGTTCACACCCAACTGGAAAGGGCCGTACATGGTGCACAAGGTACTATCAGGAGGAGTTGTCATCCTCGCAAAAATGGATGGCCAAGAATGGCCCAAAGAAATCAACTCAGCAATCACACTATACTACGCCTGAAGACACGCTCCTCAGCTTGTGATAATTTGTTTGTAATCGCATTTTTCTTTTGCTTGTAATCGCACTTTTTGCTTGTAATTGCATTAGAGAAACCAAAAAAATTCTACGTAACGAACTACGTGAGGAACTGAATCCCAAGAAGGGATATGTAGGCATCCATTTCGGACTCGATCGCACTATTAGCAAAACCCATATTTCCTTCTAAAGAACTACGTGAGGATCTGATTCTCAAGACGGGATACGTAGGCATCCATTTCAGACATGGTTGCATTATTACCAAAATCCACCATTACCTTGTAATATGAACTACGCAATGACTTGATTCCCAAAGAGGGATATGTAGGAGTCCATCTCGGTCGCATTATTATAAAAATCAATGAACTTTGTTTCCAAACTATGTCTTGACCTGATTCTCGAGATGAATATGTAGACGTTGTTCGAGCTCGGTCGCACCAAACAAAAAACCAAAGGAATCCCTAGGAAGTCATTAAGACATCCAGGATTCGAAAGATCGCTCTACAAAACATAAACTGGGGCAGAATTTTTGTGAGGATCTCAAAAATTCCATCAACAGATTCGGCTCAAAGGATCAGCCGGTCCAAATCTGCAAACTGGGGAAGAATGTTTTGAGAAGATCTCAAAAAATCTACCTACAACACCGACATAAGAGTTAATCGGTCTAAACCAGCAATTGGGCAGAATATTTGACAGTTACTCTAAAATTCCTTCAAGGCAATAGGCACAAGAGTCATTCGATCCAAACCTGCAACTGGGGTAAATTTTTAAGGGGATCTTAAAAATTTAACCAACGACAGACAAAGAGAAAAAGTAGAGCGCCAAAGACGACCGAAGAACCTCACGCAAGGCGTATATGTCATGACACTAAGTTAACAATAGTTTAGATATATATAATACTTTAATCAAAATTTTGTTTTCCAAAATATTTCCAAATATTCTATTTTAAAAAGAAGTACATGCTGAGACTTGTGGCCCTCAGATGAACGGGTTCGTCTTGGCCAAGAATAATTTTAGGGCAGGCTACTACTGGATGACCATGGAAATTGATTGTAGTCGATTCGTGCAAAGATATCACCAATGCAAAGTCCACGTAGATCTAATCAAGGTCCCACCAAATGAGCTTAACGTCATTGGACCCATAGAGCCATCAGTGGCTAACAGACATTACTTCATACTGGTCGCCACAGACTACTTCATAAAGTGGGTTAAAGCTACTTCTCATAAGTCGATAACAAATAAAATAGTAGCTGACTTTCTAAGGAACAATAACGTATGCTAATTCAAAGATTCCGTAGTCGATCATAACGTAAAAATGGAGTGAATGTGAACAGTCATTTAATGAAGGACAATTGTGACCAATTCCATATCAATCATCGAAATTCAATCACATACATATTGCAGATGAACGAGATGTATATGCAGCGAACAAAAATATCAATAGGATATTAAGGAAAATGATCGACAACTACAAATATTGGCATAAACATCTGGCCCATGCATTTCTAGGATACCGAACAACCACTCGAACCTTAATCGAAGTAACTCCATACTTGTGTGTCTATGGCATCAAAGCGGTGATACCAGTCGAGGTAGATATACCCTCACTCAAAATCAAACAAGAAGTAGAACCGGACAACGCAGAATGGGTTCGAAAAATATATGAACAGATGGATTTGATCGATGAGAAAATGATGGTTGACATATGTCAGGGTCAACTATCTCAACAGAGAATGGCATGCACATTTAACATGCGGGTAAGAACCCAAGTCTTCCAAATAGGGCAACTAATACTCAAGCGTGTATTTCCACAGCAAGATGAGTACAAAGGGAAGTTCACACCCAACTGGAAAGGGCCGTACATGGTGCACAAGGTACTATCAGGAGGAGTTGTCATCCTCGCAGAAATGGATGGCCAAGAATGGCCCAAAGAAATCAACTCAGCAATCACACTATACTACGCCTGAAGACACGCTCCTCAGCTTGTGATAATTTGTTTGTAATCGCATTTTTCTTTTGCTTGTAATCGCACTTTTTGCTTGTAATTGCATTAGAGAAACCAAAAAAATTCTACGTAACGAACTACGTGAGGAACTGAATCCCAAGAAGGGATATGTAGGCATCCATTTCGGACTCGATCGCACTATTAGCAAAACCCATATTTCCTTCTAAAGAACTACGTGAGGATCTGATTCTCAAGACGGGATACGTAGGCATCCATTTCAGACATGGTTGCATTATTACCAAAATCCACCATTACCTTGTAATATGAACTACGCAATGACTTGATTCCCAAAGAGGGATATGTAGGAGTCCATCTCGGTCGCATTATTATAAAAATCAATGAACTTTGTTTCCAAACTATGTCTTGACCTGATTCTCGAGATGAATATGTAGACGTTGTTCGAGCTCGGTCGCACCAAACAAAAAACCAAAGGAATCCCTAGGAAGTCATTAAGACATCCAGGATTCGAAAGATCGCCCTACAAAACATAAACTGGGGCAGAATTTTTGTGAGGATCTCAAAAATTCCATCAACAGATTCGGCTCAAAGGATCAACCGGTCCAAATCTGCAAACTGGGGAAGAATGTTTTGAGAAGATCTCAAAAAATCTACCTACAACACCGACATAAGAGTTAATCGGTCTAAACCCGCAATTGGGCAGAATATTTGACAGTTACTCTAAAATTCCTTCAAGGCAATAGGCACAAGAGTCATTCGATCCAAACACAAGCTGGGGTAAATTTTAAGGGGATCTTAAAAATTTAACCAACGATGAACAAAGAGAAAAAGTAGAGCGCCAAAGACGCATCGAAGAACCTCACGCAAGGCGTATATGTCATGACACTAAGTTAACAATAGTTTAGATATATATAATACTTTAATCAAAATTTTGTTTTCCAAAATATTTCCAAATATTCTATTTTAAAAGAAGTACATCTTTGAGACTTGTGGCCCTCAGATGAACGGGTTCGTCTTGGCCAAGAATAATTTTAGGGCAGGCTACTACTGGATGACCATGGAAATTGATTGTAGTCGATTCGTGCAAAGATATCACCAATGCAAAGTCCACGTAGATCTAATCAAGGTCCCACCAAATGAGCTTAACGTCATTGGACCCATAGAGCCATCAGTGGCTAACAGACATTACTTCATACTGGTCGCCACAGACTACTTCATAAAGTGGGTTAAAGCTACTTCTCATAAGTCGATAACAAATAAAATAGTAGCTGACTTTCTAAGGAACAATAACGTATGCTAATTCAGCATTCCAGAGTCGATCATAACAGAAAATGGAGTGAATTTGAACAGTCATTTAATGAAGGACAATTGTGACCAATTCCATATCAATCATCGAAATTCAATCACATACATATTGCAGATGAACGAGATGTATATGCAGCGAACAAAAATATCAATAGGATATTAAGGAAAATGATCGACAACTACAAATATTGGCATAAACATCTGGCCCATGCATTTCTAGGATACCGAACAACCACTCGAACCTTAATCGAAGTAACTCCATACTTGTGTGTCTATGGCATCAAAGCGGTGATACCAGTCGAGGTAGATATACCCTCACTCAAAATCAAACAAGAAGTAGAACCGGACAACGCAGAATGGGTTCGAAAAATATATGAACAGATGGATTTGATCGATGAGAAAATGATGGTTGACATATGTCAGGGTCAACTATCTCAACCGAGAATGGCATGCACATTTAACATGCGGGTAAGAACCCAAGTCTTCCAAATAGGGCAACTAATACTCAAGCGTGTATTTCCACAGCAAGATGAGTACAAAGGGAAGTTCACACCCAACTGGAAAGGGCCGTACATGGTGCACAAGGTACTATCAGGAGGAGTTGTCATCCTCGCAGAAATGGATGGCCAAGAATGGCCCAAAGAAATCAACTCAGCAATCACACTATACTACGCCTGAAGACACGGTTCTTAGCTTGTAGTTATTTGTTTGTAATCGCATTTTTCTTTTGCTTGTAATCGCACTTTTTGCTTGTAATTGCATTAGAGAAACCAAAAAAATTCTATATAACGAACTACGTGAGGAACTGAATCCCAAGAAGGGATATGTAGGCATCCATTTCGGACTCGGTCGCACTATTAGCAAAACCCATATTTCCTTCTAAAGAACTACGTGAGGATCTGATTCTCAAGACGGGATACGTAGGCATCCATTTCAGACATGGTTGCATTATTACCAAAATCCACCATTACCTTGTAATATGAACTACGCAATGACTTGATTCCCAGAGAGGGATATGTAGGAGTCCATCTCGGTCACACTATTATAAAAATCAATGAACTTTGTTTCCAAACTATGTCTTGACCTGATTCTCGAGATGAATATGTAGACGTAGTTCGAGCTCGGTACACCAAACAAAAAACCAAAGGAATCCCTAGGAAGTCTTTAAGACATCCAGGATTCGAAAGATCGCCCTACAAAACATAAACTGGGGCAGAATTTTTGTGAGGATCTCAAAAATTCCATCAACAGATTCGGCTCAAAGGATCAGCCGGTTCAAATCTACAAACTGGGGAAGAATGTTTTGAGAAGATCTCAAAAAATCTACCTACAACACCGACATAAAAGTTATCGGTCTAAACCCGCAATTGGGCAGAATATTTGACAGTTACTCAAAAATTCCTTCAAGGAAATAGGCACAAGAGTCATTCGATCCAAACCTGCAACTGGGGTAAATTTTCAAGGGGATCTTAAAAATTTAACCAACGACAGACAGAGAAAAAGTAGAGCGCCAAAGACGACCGAAGAACCTCACGCAAGGCGTATATGTCATGACACTAAGTTAACAATAGTTTAGATATATAAAATACTTTAATCAAAATTTTGTTTTCCAAAATATTTCCAAATATTCTATTTTAAAAAGAAGTACATGCTGAGACTTGTGGCCCTCAGATGAACGGGTTCGTCTTGGCCAAAAATAATTTTAGGGTTGGCAACTGCTGGATGACCATGGAAATTGATTGTAGTCGATTCGTGCAAAGATATCACCAATGCAAAGTCCACGTAGATCTAATCAAGGTCCCACCAAATGAGCTTAACGTCATTGGACCCATAGAGCCATCAGTGTCTAACAGACATTACTTCATCCTTGTCGCCACAGACTACTTCATAAAGTGGTTTAAAGCAACTTCTCATAAGTCGATAACAAAGAAAATAGTAGCTGACTTTGTAAGGAACAATATCGTATGCTAATTCAACATTCTAGAGTCGATCATAACAGAAAATGGAGTGAATTTGAACAGTCATTTAATGAAGGATAATTGTGACCAATTCCATATCAATCATTGAAATTCAATCACAAACATACTGCAGATGAACGGAGATGTATATGCAGCGAACAAAAATATCAATAGGATATTAAGGAAAATGATCGACAACTACAAATATTGGCATAAACATCTGCCCCATGCATTTCTAGGATACGGAACAACCACTCGAACCTTAATCGGAGTAACTCCATACTTATTTGTCTATGGCATCAAAGCGGTGATACCAGTCGAGGTAGATATACCCTCACTCAAAATCAAACAAGAAGTAGAACCGGACAACGCAGAATGGGTCCGAAAAATATATCCATAGATGGATTTGATCGATGAGAAAAGGATGGTTGATATATGTCAGGGTCAACTATCTCAACAGAGAATGGCATGCACATTTAACATGCGGGTAAGAACCCAAGTCTTCCAAATGGGGCAACTAATACTCAAGCGTGTATTTCCACAGCAAGATGAGTACAAAGGGAAGTTCACACCCAACTGGAAAGGGCCGTACATGGTGCACAAGGTACTATCAGGAGGAGTTGTCATCCTCGCAGAAATGGATGGACAAGAATGGCCCAAAGAAATCAACTCAGCAATCACACTATACTACGCCTGAAGACACGCTCCTTAGCTTGTGATAATTTGTTTGTAATCGCATTTTTCTTTTGCTTGTAATTGCACTTTTTGCTTGTAATTGCATTAGAGTAACCAAAAAAATTCTATATAACGAACTACGTGAGGAACTGAATCCCAAGAAGGGATATGTAGGCATCCATGTCGGACTCGGTCGCACTATTAGCAAAACCCATATTTCCTTCTAAAGAACTACGTGAGGATCTGATTCTCAAGACGGGATACGTAGGCATCCATTTCAGACATGGTTGCATTATTACCAAAATCCACCATTACCTTGTAATATGAACTACGCAATGACTTGATTCCCAAAGAGGGATATGTAGGAGTCCATCTCGGTCGCATTATTATAAAAATATATGAACTTTGTTTCCAAACTATGTCATGACCTGATTCTCGAGATGAATATGTAGACGTTGTTCGAGCTCGGTCGCACCAAGCAAAAATCCAAAGGAATCCCTAGGAAGTCATTAAGACATCCAGGATTCGAAAGATCGCTCTACAAAACATAAACTGGGGCAGAATTTTTGTGAGGATCTCAAAAATTCCATCAACAGATTCGGCTCAAATGATCAACCGGTCCAAATCTACAAACTGGGGAAGAATGTTTTGAGAAGATCTCAAAAAATCTACCTACAACACCGACATAAGAGTTAATCGGTCTAAACCCACAATTGGGCAGAATATTTGACAGTTACTCTAAAATTCCTTCAAGGCAATAGGCACAAGAGTCATTCGATCCAAACCTACAACTGGGGTAAATTTTCAAGGGGATCTTAAAAATTTAACCAACGACAGACAAAGAGAAAAAGTAGAGCGCCAAAGACGACCGAAGAACCTCACGCAAGGCTTATATGTCATGAAAAATATATGAATAGATGGATTTGATCGATGAGAAAATGATGGTTGACATATGTCAGGGTCAACTATCTCAACAGAGAATGGCATGCACATTTAACATGCGGGTAAGAACCCAAGTCTTCCAAATGGGGCAACTACTACTCAAGCGTGTATTTCCACAGCAAGATGAGTACAAAGGGAAGTTCACACCCAACTGGCAAGGGCCGTACATGGTGCACAAGGTACTATCAGGAGGAGTTGTCATCCTCGCAGAAATGGATGGCCAAGAATGGCCCAAAGAAATCAACTCAGCAATCAAACTATACTACGCCTGAAGACACGCTCCTCAGCTTGTGATAATTTGTTTGTAATCGCATTTTTCTTTTGCTTGTAATCGCACTTTTTGCTTGTAATTGCATTAGAGAAACCAAAAATATTCTCTGTAGCGAACTACGTGAGGAACTGAATCCCAAGAAGGGATATGTAGGCATCCATTTTGGACTCGGTCGAACTATTAGCATGACCCATATTTCCTTCTAATGAACTACGTGAGGATCTGATTCTCAAGACGGGATACGTAGGCATCAATTTCAGTCATGATCGCATTATTACCAAAATCCACCATTACCTTGTAATATGAACTACGCAATGACTTGATTCCCAAAGAGGAATATGTAGGAGTCCATCTCGTACTCGGTCAGACTATTATAAAAATCAATGAACTTTGTTTCCAAACTATGTCTTGACTTGATTCTCGAGATGAATATGTAGACGTTGCTCGAGCTCGGTCGCACCAAACAAAAAACCAAATGAATCCCTAGGATGTCTTTAAGATATCTAAGATTCGAAAGATCGCCCTACAAAACATAAACTGGGGCAGAATTTTTGTGAGGATTTCAAAAATTCCATCAACAGATTCGGCTTAAAGGATCAGCCGGTCCAAATCTACAAACTGGGGAAGAATTTTTTGAGAAGATCTCAAAAAATCTACCTACAACACCGACATGAGAGTTAACCAGTCTAAATCCGCAATTGGGCAGAATATTTGACAGTTACTCAAAAATTCCTTCAAGGCAATCGGCACAAGAGTCAACCGATCCAAACCTGCAACTGGGCAAATTTTCAAGGGGATCTCAAAAATTTAACCAACGACAGACAAAGAGCAAAAGTAGAGCGCCAAAGATGATCGAAGAACCTCACGCAAGGCGTATATGTCATGACACTAAGTTAACAATAGTTTAGATATATAAAATACTTTAATCAAAATTTTGTTTTCCAAAATATTTCCAACTATTCTATTTTAAAATGAAGTACATGCTGAGACATGTGGCCCTCAGATGAACGGGTTCGTCTTGGCCAAGAATAACTTTAGGGAAGGCTACTACTGGATGACCATGGAAATTGATTGTAGTCGATTCGTGCAAAGATATCACTAATGCAAAGTCCATGTAGATCTAATCATGGTCCCACCAAATGAGCTTAACATCATTGGACCCATAGAGCCATCAGTGTCTAACAGATATTACTTCATCCTGGTCGCCACAGACTACTTCATAAAGTGGGTTAAAGCTACTTCTCATAAGTCGATAACAAAGAAAATAGTAGCTGACTTTGTAAGGAACAATATCGTATGCTAATTCAAAGATTCCGTAGTCGATCATAACAGAAAATGGAGTGAATTTGAACAGTTATTTAATGAAGGACAATTGTGACCAATTCCATATCAATCATCGAAATTCAATCACATACATACTGCAGATGAACGGAGATGTGTATGCAGCAAACAAAAATATCAATAGGATATTAAGGAAAATGATCGACAACTACAAATATTGGCATAAACATCTGCCCCATGCATTTCTAGGATACCGAACAACCACTCGAACCTTAATCGAAGTAACTCCATACTTGTTTTTCTATGGCATCAAAGCGGTGATACGTGTCGAGGTAGATATACCCTCACTCAAAATCAAACAAGAAGTAGAACCGGACAACGCAGAATGGGTCCGAAAAATATATGAATAGATGGATTTGATCGATGAGAAAATGATGGTTGACATATGTCAGGGTCAACTATCTCAACAGAGAATGGCATGCACATTTAACATGCGGGTAAGAACCCAAGTCTTCCAAATAGGGCAACTAATACTCAAGCGTGTATTTCCACAGCAAAATGAGTACAAAGGGAAGTTCACACCCAACTGGAAAGGGCCGAACATGGTGCACAAGGTACTATCAGGAGGAGTTGTCATCCTCGTAGAAATGGATGGCCAAGAATGGCCCAAAGAAATTAACTCAGCAATCAAACTATACTACGCCTGAAGACACGCTCCTCAGCTTGTGATAATTTGTTTGTAATCACATTTTTCTTTTGCTTGTAATCGCACTTTTTGCTTGTAATTGCATTAGAGAAACCAAAAATATTCTATGTAGCGAACTACGTGAGGAACTGAATCCCAAGAAGGGATATGTAGGCATCCATTTCGGACTCGGTCGCACTATTAGCAAAACCCATATTTCCTTCTAATGAACTACGTGAGGATCTGATTCTCAAGATGGGCTACGTAGGCATCCATTTCAGACATGGTCGCATTATTACCAAAATCCACCATTACCTTGTAATATGAACTACGCAATGACTTGATTCCCAAAGAGGAATATATAGGAGTCCATCTCGTACTCGGTTGCACTATTATAAAAATCAATGAACTTTGTTTCCAAACTATGTCTTGACTTGATTCTCGAGATGAATATGTAGACGTTGCTCGAGCTCGGTCGCACCAAACAAAAAACCAAAGGAATCCCTAGTATGTCTTTAAGATATCTAGGATTCGAAAGATCGCTCTACAAAACATAAACTGGGGCAGAATTTTTGTGAGGATTTCAAAAATTCCATCAACCGATTCGGCTCAAAGGATCAGCCGGTCCAAATCTACAAACTGGGGAAGAATTTTTTGAGAAGATCTCAAAAAATCTACCTACAACACCGACATAAGAGTTAACCGGTCTAAACCCGCAATTGGGCAGAATATTTGACAGTTACTCAAAAATTCCTTCAAGGCAATCGGCACAAGAGTCATCCGATCCAAACCTGCAACTGGGCAAATTTTCAAGGGGATCTCATAAATTTAACCAACGACAGACAAAGAGCAAAAGTAGAGCGCCAAAGACGATCGAAGAACCTCACGCAAGGCGTATATGTCATGACACTAAGTTAACAATAGTTTAGATATATAAAATACTTTAATCAAAATTTTGTTTTCCAAAATATTTCCAAATATTCTATTTTAAAAAGAAGTACATGCTGAGACATGTGGCCCTCAGATGAACGGGTTTGTCTTGGCCAAAAATAATTTTAGGGAAGGCTACTACTGGATGACCATGGAAATTGATTGTAGTCGATTCGTGCAAAGATATCACCAATGCAAAGTCCACGTAGATCTAATCAAGGTCCCACCAAATGAGCTTAACGTCAATGGACCCATAGAGCCATCAGTGTCTAACAGATATTACTTCATCCTGGTCGTCACAGACTACTTCATAAAGTGGGTTAAAGCTACTTCTCATAAGTCGATAACAAAGAAAATAGTAGCTGACTTTGTAAGGAACAATATCGTATGCTAATTCAGCATTCCAGAGTCGATCATAACAGAAAATGGAGTGAATTTGAACAGTCATTTAATGAAGGACAATTGTGACCAATTCCATATCAATCATCGAAATTCAATCACATACATACTGCAGATGAACGGAGATGTATATGCAGCGAACAAAAATATCAATAGGATATTAAGGAAAATGATCGACAACTACAAATATTGGCATAAACATCTACCCCATGCATTTCTAGGATACCGAACAACCACTCGAACCTTAGTCGGAGTAACTGCATACTTGTTTGTCAATGGTATCAAAGCGGTGATACGTGTCGAGGTAGATATACTCTCACTCAAAATCAAACAAGAAGTAGAACCAGACAATGCAGAATGGGTCCGAAAAATATATGAATAGATGGATTTGATCGATGAGAAAATGATGGTTGACATATGTCAGGGTCAACTATCTCAACAGAGAATGGCATGCACATTTAACATGTGGGTAAGAACCCAAGTCTTCCAAATAGGGCAACTAATACTCAAGCGTGTATTTCCACAGCAAGATGAGTACAAAGGGAAGTTCACACCCAACTGGCAAGGGCCGTACATCGGGCACAAGGTACTATCAGGAGGAGTTGTCATCCTCGTAGAAATGGATGGCCAAGAATGGCCCAAAGAAATCAACTCAGCAATCAAACTATACTACGCCTGAAGACACGCTCCTCAGCTTGTGATAATTTGTTTGTAATCGCATTTTTCTTTTGCTTGTAATCGCACTTTTTGCTTGTAATTGCATTAGAGAAACCAAAAAAATTCTATGTAACGAACTACGTGAGGAACTGAATCCCAAGAAGGGATATGTTGGCATCCATTTCGGACTCGGTCGCACTATTAGCAAAACCCATATTTCCTTCTAATGAACTACGTGAGGATCTGATTCTCAAGACGGGATACCTAGGCATCCATTTCAGACATGGTTGCATTATTACCAAAATCCACCATTACCTTGTAATATGAACTACTCAATGACTTGATTCCCAAAGAGGGATATGTAGGAGTCCATCTCGGTCGCACTATTATAAAAATAAATGAACTTTGTTTCCAAGCTATGTCTTGACCTGATTCTCTATGTAGACGTTGTTCGAGCTCGGTCGGACCAAACAAAAAACCAAAGGAATTCCTAGGAAGTCTTTAAGACATCCAGGATTCGAAAGATCGCCCTACAAAACATAAACTGGGGCAGAATTTTTGTGAGGATCTCAAAAATTCCATCAACAGATTCGGCTCAAAGGATCAGCCGGTTCAAATCTACAAACCGGGGAAGAAGTTTTTGAGAAGATCTCAAAAAATCTACCTACAATACCGACATAAGAGTTAACCGGTCTAAACCTGCAGTTGGGCAGAATATTTGACAGTTACTCAAAAATTCCTTCAAGGTAATCGGCACAAGTGTCATCCGATCCAAACCTGCAACTGGGGCAAATTTTCAAGGGGATCTCAAAAATTTAACCAACGAAAGACAAAGAGCAAAAGTAGAGCGCCAAAGACGACCGAAGAACCTCACGCAAGGCGTATATGTCATGACACTAAGTTAACAATAGTTTAGATATATAAAATACTTTCACCAAAATTTTGTTTTCCAAAATATTTCCAAATATTCTATTTTAAAAATTTGTCTCTCATAATAATGGGATCGAAAGAGGGGTCGAGATCGAAAAATAGACAAACAACAAGTGGGGTGTCGGTGACACAGATCGACCCCATAGAAAACTTATCTTTTTGTGATTACAGGTCACCAAAATGTCGTCAGGAGGACAACGGGTTTTTCTACTGACTTGTTTATTCATAAATCAAACAAGTACATAGAAAACACTCCGACACCGAAAGACAACTGTCTAGCCCCAAGAGCCACCGACAAAGGAAAAAGAAGTAACCCGATTCGGAGAGTCCATAAAATGATAAAGAAAGGCAATCCAGCCATGAGAGCCGCGTTAGAATCATAATGATGTAAACCTAGTCGGAATGTCGCAATCTTTATTATTAAAGCCAAGGTGATGTAAATCCAGTCGAAAAGGTTGCAGTACTCACTCCGAAGTCAGAATGATGTAAACTCGGTCAGAAGGCCACAGTCTTTATTCTAAAAGCCAAAGTGATGTAATTCTAGTAAAAAAGGTTGTAGTCTTCACCCAAAAGCCCGAACGATTAAAATCCGGTCAGAAAGCCACAGTTTTGTTCCCGATAGTCAAATTTCATGTCGAGAGGGACATTCATACAAAATTACATGCCGAAAGGGTCATTCATACAAACTGCCGAAAGGGACATTCATATAGAATTGCATGCCGAAAAGGCCATTCATACAAACTGTCGAAAGGGACATTCATATAGAATTACATGCCGAGAGAGCCATTCATATAAACTACCGAGGGGGCTATTCATACAAACTGTTGAGAGGGCCATTCATATAAACTGCCAAGAGGAACATTCATGCAAACTGTCGTGAGGGGCATTCATGAATAATGCCAAGAGGGCCACTCATATAGACACCGCCGAGCGGGACATCATATAAATACTGCCTAGATGGCCATTTATATAAACATTGCCGAGAGGGCCACTCACTGTCGAAAGAGTCGTTCATACAAACACTGCCGAGAGGGTTATTTAAAAAATCACTCCCAAGCAAATCAACAGAACTAGACAGTGACACAAGTGGCATTCTCTCAGAAAATATTCAAGTCAACAGAGCCAAACGGTGTTGAAGGTGGAATTTGCTCAAATAATGAAGTCAGTAAAGCCAGACAGTGTCGCAAGTGGAATTCTCTCAAACAACATTCAAGTCAACATAGTCAGCAGAGCTAGATGGTGTCGGAGGTGGCATTCGCTCAAATAAAAAAGTCGACAGAGCCAAATGGTGTCGGAAGTGTCACCCGCTCAAAAGAAGTCACCCAAGAGTGTACGACAAACAAAGCCACGCATGTATGAAAAATATAAATAATCAACACGCAGGTCTCAGCACATGGAAATGGGTTAAAGCTACTAGAGGTGGAAAGAAAAAAAACCAAATCCAGATCCATGCGGAGCAAATGTGGTACTTATTCTTGGACATCCAATTGAAGATATGTGCCAATGAGAGTCAAGATCTGCACATGATCTTGAAAATTACTCCGTGCCGACCTAGCTCGCAAATCAAAAAGATTTTTACTTTTAAAAAAAACCCGTAATCAGTCGAGCATATACCGAAAAGGTCAAAGGGATTTCCACACAAGGGATATCCTTTTCGATCCACCGAGTCGAACTACAGGTGACATGATTCCCAAAAACCGGGGATATGTTGGATACTCGATCATTAGTAGTTTAAACCAATGCAAGCATCTTTCTAGTTTGATACTTTTTGCTTTATTAGCTCTTTAGTAGTTTAATTGAGTCGAACTACAAGTGGCCTGAATTCTTATGCAACCTGAGTTTTTTATGAAACCCAGAAATGGGGGTTCGACCGCAATTTTCAAAAATTCCATAAAAACAAGAGGTATTTTCCTATTGGTCAGCTAAAAACTAGTTCAGTCAAATTTCGCATAACATACAATAGATACAGTAGAGACTGATTCACTTGCCCTCCTAAACATCTTGCAGGGATCATGGATTATTCCATGGTAACTGAAGGACATAGTTGAATACATTAAGGAGGACATGAGAACAGTACAGGCTCAGATCATGCATACTTTCAGATAAGGGAACAAACTTGTAGATTTTCTTGCAAATCAGGCACTGGACAATGCAAATGTTGAGATAGATAAATTCATACACATGCCAGCAAAAGGAAGAAGGATTATCAATATGGATAACTCACAGATTCCTCATCTAAGGATCAGAATAAGGAAGATAAATTAGATATGAAGATAGAGATATTCATATTCATGTTGCAGTTTTGCTGCAGATGCCAAAACCTAAAGAAATTATCAAAGATGGAAGTGCAGTTCATATTTCAAACTAGCATAGATTATTATAGTGAAACGGTTTTTGCACAATTTAATTTTCTTATTTTAGAGATCATCATGTAATGATATTATGTTACTTTCCTGTAGTTATCAATAAAAAAACCTCTAATGGGCATTAACGAACCTGTTAGACTAATGTTTGTTTTTAAAAAAAGGTTGATGTGTCAAATCAACCCCCAAGCGATCTAGTTTATGGGTATAAAAGCAATAGCAAATCCGATACAAGTCTGAGAAAAGGGGAATGAAGGACAAAAACCAATACATAATCTAAACACGTCTCTCAAATACGAAATAAAAAATGTGATAGAGATAAAGCATCCAAGGGTATGCTGAAGATAACATCCTCACCCTGAATACTAAGGATCAGCTGCTCGAACTCATCCACGTGGTCTTGAGATAGTAGTCAGGTCTGTATCTGCATCAAGGAAAGATGCATCAAGTGTAGCATGAGTACACAACGTACCCCGTAGACATCATAGGTCGACAATGGCAGAAGGTACATAATCAGAGATAAATACCAAGTTGACACCAAGTAATCCTATACTAATCAGGTCAATAATCCACGTAAGGTCACATAGTCCACAAAATAATTCATAGAGTTCACATATTTTCTTATTTCAATATGTCCATACTCACTTACGTTATTAACTCATGTATCAAGTTGCAAGTGTAATCCTGTCATGCCTCGAAGTTAGTCAAGTTATCAACAATCACTTCAAATACAAGTTCATCCACAAGTAATCAATGAAATGACATATATATGAATGATATGAATTCAACGCAGATGCCAAGTACCTTTATCAATTGGGATACAATACGTCAAGGTTTTATTATGATCTGTACACCCATGGGGGACCCGTGAAGTCCATATATCTCTACACTCTGAATAACTCGTCGAATCACGGAGCCCAGCTCTTGGCTGTAATAATATCATGTTGTAGGTATGCAACTCATTCTCCGCATATCAATATCATCTCAGTGTTGCCATAATCTCATGAGTGTTCTTACATTTCCGGCCTTTTGGGCCCACAGCATATCCATACCACTCTTATATCAATAACAGAACCATGAGTGTATGAATGCAAATGATCATATAAGGCAAGATATCATGATACAATGAGATGCAACCTAAGAAGAGATGAATTATCACATGCTTCCAACACACATACACAGTCCAAGCACAATCCAAGATATCATATCGAAAACATGTGTGATGAGTAAACATATCAAGCAACTATGGTGACAAGCCCAAATAATCAACAGTTGGAACTAGCACGAGGCTGATTTCCCAAACCCCATTATCACAATTCAATACCGGTACCCCCTTAAACGTTCATCACAACCGTTTGAGAGGGACTCTCAAACACGCCCAATATACCTCAATATTTATAACTAATTACGCACTTCTATCGCAGTCTCAAAAATCTAAACCATAGCCTACCTCGGGGCCAAACTAGAGCGCTACACGATCAAGCATCAGTGACAGCCTTGCCCTTCCTTAGCGCCTCGCAATGGTCAAAGTCTATCCACGTATACATATTATACGTTAATATAAAGCTTACGCAACATACAAGGACATAAATCCTTCAAACAAGACTTTAAGATACCAACCCGACCCATGTCACCAAGTTTCAAACTTTAATAACTGAAAACCACGAATACATACTAAGTAGTTATATCGTTAAGTTAATTGAAAAACTATGCACATTTGAACCCTCAATTGAACTATACTCAAAAAGTCCCAAATTGAAACCCCAGAAATTTTCCCAATTGAAATTAGGCTTCTGTTCTTAAATTAAGGATTAAAACATTATAATCTAACATATTCCAACACTAATTCATGATATTAACACAATTTAATCCATAAAAAACTCCATTAATCGATAACCTAGCTCTCTTAATCTCATAAGAACTTGCACATCACTTTTCCCCAACTTAATACCACACTTATATCACCATTAATGTACTTAGAAACCTAAACTCGAACCACAAAGAAAGAATTTCTTACCCCAAAGATGAAATTGCGCTTAAACCCTTGAAGAATGCTCTCTAGCGACACTGGATTCAAGGTATTCGAAATTGGAAAAAGAAATTTGACCCAGGAGATTTTGTAGGATACCTGATACAGTACTTTCGTGTCAGTGGAATCGACTCCACTGTAGCAAACCCGCTATGGTGAACCAAGCCATCGTTGAGACGGTGTTACTTGACACCTCGCATCATTGCCACATCGAACCAAACTCCACAAGAGCGAACTCGCTCTTGCTGACAGACCCTCCACCATGACGGAAATCCAAACTTCCCCAAATCCTGCTTCAGCGAGCCAATCTCTCGCCGAGACGGACACGCCACAGCAGAAATTGGTTCCACCGAGGCATACACCAGACACCAAATATGGGAAAATAATCCCAAACTTCTATCGAATTCCTGAAATAGTCCCGAGACCCCCAGACACAAATTAAACATGCTCATCTAAGGTAAACAGTGCTACGAACTTGCTCGTACCCTCAGATTTCACATTAAACCAAGCTAAGGCATACTTTTCTAAAGAATCGTCCGGAAAATGAAATATCCAAACTTTACAAAAAGGCCACAAAATACATTTGATTGTCTCAGAAAGAAAACCAATGACTCGATTAATTCATAAATGACCCTCCAGAACTTCAGAAGCGACGGAACTTGGAAATAAATCCATCTAGCCAAAAGTCAATCTTGAGTCAAACTAACTAACTATGTTTCTAGTTTTGAGTTTTACATCCGAAACTCATATAAATAGACATCTGGATCCGTTCCACCTATCCCCGTACATCACAAACCGCACATAGAGTCTACGGAAAGGGTCATATAAGCAAATAAGGGTCTTTATCTAAAAATGACCAAATGGATTGTTACATTTGATACCAATTAAAACAACGTTTGTCCTTGAACAAAGAGAAACGAACATAGATAAACGAATAGAGGGAACGTACCAGAAGTAGCAAACAAGCCAGGATGTATGCTCTGCATGTCGAACTCGGTCTTCCAAGTCACCTCATCGACAAGATGATGCCTCTACTGAACCTTCACAGAAGCTCTTTCCTTCGATCTCAACTTCCTCACATGCCTGTCTAAAATAGCCACATGCTCCTCCTCCAAATCCAAATTCTTATCAAGCAATACGGAGTCCCACTGAATGATATAAGAGCCATCGGCATGATACTTCTTCAGCATAGACACATGGAAAACAGGATGGACCCCTAAAAGACCCGGTGGAAGAGCCAACTCATATGCAACCTCCCTAACTCTCTATAAAATCTCAAATGGTCCGATATACCTCGAATTCAACATCACTCTCTTGTTGAATCTCATCACACCCTTCATGAGTGAGACATCAGAAAAATCTTGTCACCAACCATAAACTCTAAGTCTCGGACCTTCCAGTCCGTATACTCCTTTTACCTTCTCTGCATTGCCAGGAGCTTGTCCTGAATCACCATCACTATCTCTAATGAATCCCTTAACAAATTATTACCCCAATGATGGACCTCAAACACATCAAACCAACCAATGGGAGATAGACATCTCCTACCACACAAGGCCTCGAACGGTGCCATATCGATATTGTAGTAATAGATGTTGTTATACGCAAACTCTGCCAAGGATAAGAACTGGTCCCAATGATCACCAAAATCAATCACGCAAGCTTATAACATGTCCTCCAATACTTGAATAGTCTGTTCAGATTGACCGTCGGTGTGAGGGTGGAACGTAGTACTGAGGTCCAAGCGAGTACGTATGTCTCTCTACAATGTCCGCCAGAAATGTGAAGTAAACTGAGTACCCCGATCCAAGATAATAGAAATAGGAACCCCATGAAGATGAACTATCTCCCGAATGTAGATCTTAGCCAACTTCTCTGCATTATAAGTCATCTAGACCGAATTGAAATGCGCGGACATGGTCAATCTATCAACAATGACCCAAATAGCATCAAACTTGCCCAAAGTATTGGGCAACCCAACAAAGAAATCCATGGCAATCCTCTCCCACTTCCACTCAGGACTAGGCATCCTCTGAGACACACCATTGGAATGCTGGTGCTCATACTTGACCTGCTGACAATTCTGACACCTAGATAAATAATTAATAATGTCTCTCTTCATCCTACCCCACCAAAAATATTGCCTCAAATCACGAACGATCTTAGTAACACTTAGATGAATCAAATACCTAAAGATGTGAGCCTCTTCCATAATCAATCTAGTCAAATCCCCAACATAAGGCACACACACTCTACCCTTAATCCTCATAACACCCTCACTATCAATCATGGCCTCCTTGGCCTCACCACTCATCACCTTAACTCGAATCTTGCACAACATCACATCGTCATACTAGTGAGTCTGGATTTGATCCAAAAGATATGAACTCACCTCCACACAAGCCAGAATCCTAACCGGATTCGAAATATCAAGCCTCATAAAATGATTGGCTAGATACTGGACCTCCAATGCCAAAGGACCCCCTAAAATATCAAAATCAGCTAAACTTCCCGTGTTGACTGCCTTTTGACTCAAGGCATCCGCCACCACATTGGCCTTGCTTGGATTGTATAAAATGGTCATGTTATAATCCTTCAATAACTTCATCCACTGGCGCTGCCTAGAATTCAAATCCCTCTTTTTAAACATGTGTTGAAGACTGCGGTGGTCGGTATACAACTCATAATGAATGCCATAAAAGTAATGCCTCTAAATCTTAAGAGCAAACACAATAGTAGCCAACTCCAAATAATGAATAGGGTAATTCTTCTTATTCACCCTCAACTACCTCGATGCATAAGAAATAACCTTACCCTCCTACATCAACACACAACCCAACCTAATACTAAAAGCATCACAATACATAGTAAAGTCCTTTCCCTCTATCGGAAGGGATAAAATCATGGTTGTGATCAAATGAGTCTTGAGCTTTTGAAAGCTCTCCTCACACTAGTCGGACGATTGAAATGACACTTCCTTCTAAGTCAAACACGTTAAATGTGAAGCGATAGAAGAGAAACCCTTGACAAACCGATGATAGTAGCTAGCAAGAACCAGATCTCTGAATATCCATTATAAAAGTGGCTCTAGGCCAGTCCCTAACTGCCTCTATCTTCTTAGAGTCAACCATAATCCCATCCTTGGACACCATAAAGCTTCTTCTCCTTCAAAATCCCAAGGACCACTCTCAGATGTTGCTCGTGGTCCTCCCGATTCTTCGAATATATTAGGATGTCATCAATAAACACAATCGCAAAAGAGTCGAAGTATGGATTAAATATCCCATTTATAAAATCCATGAATGAATGATGTGGGGGCATTGGTAAGCCCAAATGACATCACCAAAAACTCATAATGCCCATAAAGAGACCAAAAAGCCATATTGGGAACATCCTTGGCCCGGATCTTCAACTGATGATACCCAAATCTCAAATCAATCTTTAAAAACACAGAAGCACCCTAGAGCTGATCGAACATGTTGTCAATACACGAAATTGGATACTTATTTCTGATAGTGACCTTGTTCAATTGTCTATAATCAATGAATATATGCATAATTCCATCCTTCTTCTTCACGAACAAAATAAGAGCACCCTATGGAGATAAACTCGATCGAATAAAGTCATTACTCAATAAATCCTGAAGCTTCTCCTTCAACACTCTCAACTCTGCTGGAGCCATACGATATGGAGGAATGGAAATGGGTCAGTACCCGGCTCAAAATCAATAAAGAAGTCAATGTCTTTATCTGGCGGCATACTTGGTAAATCTGAAGGAATGAACTGTGCGAACTCAAGTACTACCGGAACAAAATCAAAGAAAGGAGTCTTTAGACTCGTATCCCAGTTATGAGAAAGATAATCCAAACAACCCCAATCTACCAACTTCCTAGCCCGAATATAATAAATGACCTTCCTAGGAGCAGGGCTCGGAGCACCTCTCCGCACTAACCTCGGAAGGCCAGGATTAGCTAGCATGACTGTCTTGGAATAGCTATCCAGAATCGCATGATATGGTGATAGCGAATCCATAACCAGATAACATCAAAATCCACCATATCTAATATAACAAAATCTACCCAAAATCATAACCCATAAAAGTAACTACACATATGCGATATACACTATCTACAATCACATAATCATCGACTGGTGTAGACACACGAATAGAAATATCAAGCATATCACAACACATCTCCACGATAGCAAAAAAGTAGGCAGACACATAAAAGAATCTAGACCCTGGATTAAATAACACAATAGCAGCTCGATGATCGACTAAGATGATAATTATGAGGATTGTGTCTGATTTCTCAGACTCGACCATACCAGGGAATGCATAGAAATAGGTGCATCATATCTCGGACTGAGTACCCTACTGGACACCTTATCCCAAATGAGCTCTATCTCTCCTTGATTGGGATCCACCATGGCCAGACTGATGGCCACTATAGCCCGGCTGAGATACTCCCCAGCTACCCTGACTACCATCACTGGATATCTATACTGGGGTACTAGGTACATGAAATGCACTCGAAAACTGTCTAGGCAATCTCTCTTGAAATGCCCAACTCTCCACAACTGAAACATGACATGTTCGCTGAGGGCTACTAAATAGAGATAGAAAAAATGATCCACCCTAGTCTAAATATCTAGATTGAGAACCCCTCGAAGACTAGCCCCCACTAAACCAATAATAATATGTAGAGCTGCCTGAACCGGTCGATTAGGCTGTTACTGCTGATAACTCCACTAATACACACAACCACGGGATGTAGAACCACTTAACTGACCATATCACCTCACATTTTATTGGGCTCATATCTGGATAAACTGCCTCTCACAGACTCCACCATCCTGGAATGCTCTGCCACAGTCTCAAAAGAAGCTCCCAAAGCCACCAACTACAGCATAGCCAACTAAAGCGGAATACACAAGCATCTAACAAAACATCTCACTCACTCAGCCTTAGTACGGAGCAACGGTGCTGCGTAATTCAATAAGGTATGGAAGTGAGTCTCATACTGTGCAACTGTAGAATTTCCCTAACCAATCTTCTAAAACTCATCACGCTTGCGCAATCACAAGCTCAAATGCACATATTTCTCCAAGAAGACCCTAACCCAAGTCAATGGAGGTGTCACTACAGGCAAGCAATCAACATACACCTTCCACCACTCCTTCTCATCTCCTCTAAGCTTAAGGGCCACAAAACTGACTCTGTGTGACTCAACAATAACCAAGGTATGAAACCTCTCATGGCTGCTCATAATGAACTCATATGCACCCTTCTTGGGCTATCCAAAGAACTCAGGAGGCTTCGTGTTTGAAAAATGCTCCCAAATGTTCTCCTCATTATGGGTCATAGCTTTCCCTCCAATAGGCCAGGGACCAAACTTTGGAGCATGAACCTCATCGATATGGGGCACTGACATCATTGTTTGTTGAATATTGGGTGTATGAAACTCGGGGTCTTAGTCTTCCCCCCTCCCGCACGAGTCTAAGAACCACCCATAGTAGTAGGATATGGGTTTATCTGAGAAAACCGTCGAGAATACTCAATAACCTGACCAATGTGCCCTATAGAACCGTAGTAGAAATAAATCCAGGTTGATCCTAGGCCTGGCCCCATCTCCTCATCTAGAAAATTATCTTGAGGCTCAATATAAGGCTTTGGGACTCTGATCTAGCACAAGCATGACTGACTTTCTACTCTCCGCCCTAAGTTGGTGCTGCAACTCAGGCTCTACTTCAGCCTCAAGAACATCCTTTACCGCAATCATGCACTACTGGTGCTGGTGTCAGTACCTGTGTCGATGCCTCATCTATCACTGCATCGGCACGAGTCCTCACCATCTATGAGTGAATAGAAACAATTGTCAAATACCAATTTGATTCAACTTAGCACAAAAGGAATGAAGAAAGTGAAATTTCCTAAATGTCCCATAGCTACAGAAGATAACTATGGACATCTCCACACTAATCCATGAGACTCTACTAGACATTACTCTTGTACTTAAGATCGTTTAACCTACGACTCTGATACCAACTTTATCAGGACCCCTTTTTAGGAATCATGATGGTACCTACATAATCCTATCATATAGATGAACTACACCCAAATCATTAACATAATATAACATAAGCAAAGTGGAAGAAAACAAATACTATATAAACTATCTCATAATATAAATACGGAAGAAGTAATGAGTCCAATGGGTCAAAACAACCCCCAAGAAATCTAGTTTGTGGGTATAAGAGCACTAGCAAATCTGAGAAAAGGGGCACGGAAGCTAAAAAAAATACATAGTCTAAACATGTCTCTTAAATATGAAATAAAGACTGTGATAGAGATGGAGCATCCAAGTGTATGCTGGAGATAACATCCTTACCCTGAATACCGAGGTTGAGCTGCTCGAACTCAGCCATGTGGTCTTGAGCTAGCAGTTGGGTCAGTATCATCATAAAGAAAAGATGTAGTAACTATTTCATGAGTACACAACGTACCCACGTAGACATCATAGGATGACAATGATAGAAGGTACATAATCATAGATAAATACCAAGTTGACACCAAGTAATCCTATACTAATCAGTTCAATAATCCAAGTAGGGTTACATAGTCCATAGAATAATTCATAGAGTTCACATAGATCCTTATTTCAATAAGAGTACATACTCACTTACGTTATTCAGTATCCAAGGCTCAACACTAACTCAAGTATCAAGTAGCAAGTGTAATTCTTCCATGATTCGAATTTAGTCAAGTTATCAACAATCACTTCAAATACAAGTTCATCCATAAGTAATGAATGAAATGACATATTTGTAATTACCCATATGGTCATTTTTAGCTAAAGACCCTTATTTGCCTATTTTATCCTTCTCGTGGTCTCTATGTGGAGTTTGTGATATGCGGGAATGGGTGTCATGGATCCCAAGGTATATTTTCATGAGTATGATAATGTGAGATTATGCAAGATTCTTGATAGGGTGATGAGTGGTGAGGCCAAGGAGGACATGATTGATAGTGAGGGCATTTTGAGGATTAAAGGTAGAGTGTGTGTGCCTCATGTGGGAGATTTGAATAGATTCCCACAGTTCTAGGTATTTCATTCATCTAGGTGCAACTAAAATCTATCGTGATTTTAGGCAACACTACTAGTGGAAGAGGATTAAGGAGACATTGCTCATTTTGTGTCTCGGTGTCAAAATTGCCAGTAGGTCAAGTATAAGCACTAGCATCCCAATGGTTTATCTTAGAGGATACCTATTCCCAAGTGGAAGTGGGAGAGGATCGATATGGATTTTATAGTGGTATTGACCAAGACTTTGGGCAAGTTTGAAGCGATTTGGGTTATTGTTGATACATTGACCAAGTTTGTGCACTTCATTCTAGTTTAGACTACGTATAATATAGAGACATTGGCTAGGATCTACATCCGAGATATTGTTCGTCTTCATGGGGTTCCTATTTCTATCATTTCGGTCAGGGTACTAAGTTTACTTTGCACTTCTGGCGGAATTTGCAGAGAGATTTAGGTACTCGTTTGGATCTTAGTATAGCGTTTGACCATCAGACCAACGGTCAGTCTGAGCTAACTATTCATGTATTGAAGGACATTATGAGCATGCATGATTGATTTTAGTGGTCATTGGGATAATTACGTACCTCTGGACCGTTTGAGGTTCTTTAGGGAGTGGGAGAGGTGGAATATGAGTTGGCTCTGCCATCGAGTCTTTCAGGCGTTCCTCCAGTTTTCCATGTGTCTATGCTGAAGAATTATTATTTTGGTGGTTCTTACATTATCAAGTGTGACTCAGTATTGATCTATCAGAATCTAGAGTTCGAGGAGAAGCATGTGGTTATTTTAGATAGGAATGTGAGGAAGTTGAGATCGAAGGAGATAGCTTTGGTAGAGGCATTACCCTATCGAGGAGGCAACTTAGGAGACCGAGTCTGATATACGGAGAATATATCCTGGCTTTTTCACTACTTCTGGTATGTTTCCTTTGTTTGTTCTCTCCATTCGAGAATGAATTTTGTTTTAATTTGTATATGATGTAATGGTGGTTAGTTTGACTCAAAGTTGACTTTTGACTAGATGGGTTTGTTTTCGGGTTCTATTGCTTTTGGTAGATCCGGAGGATCATTTATGACTTAGTCGAGTCATTGGTTTGCTTCCCTAGCCAATCAAATGTATTTTGTGGCCTTTTTTTGTAGATTTTGGAGTTTTTGGTTTGTCTCGGATAATTATTTAGAAAAGTATGTCTTAGATCGGTTATATGTGAAATCTGAGGGTATGAGCGAGTTCATAGCACTGTTTACCTTAGACGAGCATGTCTTGTTTGAATCCAGGGGTTTCCGAGAGTGTTTTGAATGTTAGATGGATGATTTTCTCTAAATTTCCTTTGCTGGTGTCTGGTGTCCGCCATGGTGGCACTAACATTCACTCCGGCTGGTCTACCTTGATGAGAGGTCGGCTCCCCGAAGTAGAATCTTGGAGTTGGGAGGTTTTCGCTGAAGCGAAGTTGTATCCACCGCGGCGAGGTATGAGGTGTCAAGTGACCTCCGCTCTGATGAAGGCTTTTCCACTACGGCGGAGTCAATTTTGCTGGGGCAGAACACTGTTTAGGTATCCTATAAAAAAATTTATGTCAGAACTTTCTTTCCCAAAGTAGTCAATCTAGATACCAACACCATTTGGGAGTATAACAAGAGTCTTAAGAGCAATTTTAATCCTTGGGAAAGAGTTTCATTTATTATTTATTTAAGTTTATGATTCTAAGCTTATTAATTGTGGTTTAACATATTATTTGAGTTGGGGAAGATGAATTATGCATGTTATGAGCATAAGAGAGCTATCTGAGTGATTTTAATGGAGATTTATGGATCAAATGGTGTTTATATCATGAATTATGATTGGATTACATTTGATTATCATGTTATACGTCTTAATTTGATTGTAGAAACATGTTTTCAAATGGGGGAAATTTCTAGGGTTTCAATTGGGGCTCTTTGATTATTATTGAAATGAGGTATCAAATGTGAATAGATTTTCAATTAACTCTAGGATATGACTACCTAGTATGTAATAATGGTTTCGTGTAATAAAGTTTGAGTCTTGGTAACGTGGGCCCGGGATGGATATATAAAGTCTTGTTTTTGTGGTGTTAACTTTATATTAACAATGTGATACGCGTGACTAGACTTTGATTATCACGAGGCGCAAAGGAAGGTCAAGGCTATCACCAAGGATTGATTTTGTAGCACACCTGCTCGGCTTTGAGGTAGGCTACGGTTTAGCTTTTCGAGACTCCGATAGAAGTACATAATTAGTTATAAATATTGAGGGGGTATTGGGCATTTTTGGAGTCCCACGCAGGTAGTTGTGATGAACGTCTGAGTGGGTATCGGTGTTGAACTGTGATGATAGAATGATTTTGAGAATCATCCTTATCCTAGTTTCGATTGCTGATTATTTGGGCTTGTCGCCATATGTGGGCTTGTCTCCATGTTTTCTATTAATTATTTAGTCATCACACATGCTTTTGAGAAAGGTACCTTGCATATGCATTGCATTCATATATGGACTTCGCGGGTCCCCCATATGTGTATGGATCATAACAAAACCTTGACGTACTGTATACCAGATTAAGAAAGGTACTTTGCATATGCATTGAATTCATATCATACATACTTATGCCATTTCATTGATGAATTTTGATGTACTGTGTATTGAGTGATTATGAACACAATTATTGGATTCTGAACTTGAAAGGTTATTTATTATTACTAATATCTGATATATTGTTGCACTCTGTGAACAACATGTTGACTATGTGACATAATTAGTTTATTAAACTGGTAGCATATGATTAATTGGTGTCAACTTGGTATTTATCTCTAATTATGTATCTTCCTTCGTTGCCGACTTATGATGTCTACGGGGGGTACGTTGTGTACTCATGCTACACTTGTAGCATTCTTTTTGGATGCAGATTCGGTACCTTCCACCTCCACAGGAACACGTGGCTGAGTCCGAGCTGTGATCCTCAGTATACAGGGTGAGAATGCTCTTTCCAGCATGCCCTTGGATACTCTATCTCTACTTATTGTCTTTTGTTTATATTGGAGAGACATATTCAGACTATATATTCGATTTTGGCCTGCGTGCCTATTTACTTAGACTTATGTTGTTTTGATTAGTGCTATTGTATGCCCAGACTAGATCTCTTGGAGGTGTTTTGGATGTTTCAGACTATAATTTTCTTCCACGCTATTTATGAGATATTTTAGTATTTGTATTCTTCTGCTTTACTTATATCATATTTTTGGAAGTGGTTCGCCTACCGGGGGGATTATGTAGGTGCCACCATGACTCTTGAAAAGGGGTTGTGACAAATTTGGTGTCAAAGCCCTAGGTTAAAAAATCTTAAATACAAGAGCAATGTCTAGTAGACGTGCAGATCGATGTGGAGACGTCCGTACTTATCTTTGAGAGGTTGTGGGACATTTAGTAAATTTCACTTTCTTCATTCCTTTCGTCCTAACTTGAATAAAATTGCTGTCTGGCCCTTGTTAACCAATAACAACAGAAGCAGCTATAGATCCTGCAGTAGTATCTCCACCAGCTTCTTATTGGCATCAAGCCAGCCCTTATTCCTTTCACAGATGGTGAGGACTCATACTGATATGGCGAGAGATGAGGCATAGATATTGGCATCAGCCGTGCATGGATATGGTAGAGCACGTACTCGGGGCTGGGGTAGAGCTGGAGTGGCAGCACCAACTAAGGGCATAGTATAGAGAACTGGTCAGGCTCATACTAGGCTCATACTAGGTCAGAGTCCCCAGATCCTTATAACGAGGCTCATGATGATATGCTAGAGGAGGAGGTGAGACCATCCCAAAATCAACCTGGGTTTATTGCTATGATGGTGCTACATGATACACTAGTCTAGTTCTTGAGTGTTCTAAATGGCTTTGCTCAGACATATATACATCCTACTACCCCGGGTGGTTCTCAGACCCATACGAGAGGAGAGCAGACTTAGACCCCCGAGTTTCGTACACCCAGTATTCAGCCAACAGTGATGTCAACACCCCGTATAGATGAGGTTCATGCTCCAAAGTTCGATCCCCATCATATTGGTATGACAGTTATGACCCGCTATGAGCGAAAGATTTGGGAGCACTTTCTGAATATGAAGCCTCTAGAGTTCTTTAGTCAGCCTGACGAGGACGCGTATGAGGTCATAGTGATCATCCATAAGAGGTTGCATACTCTTGGTATTGTTAACACTCATGGAGCCAGTTTTGTAGCCCTTCAGCTTAGAGGTGATACGAAGCAGTATTGGAGGGCATATGTTGATTGTTTGCCCGCGAGGACTCCTCCATTGTCATGGGTTAGGTTCTACAAAGTGTTTCTTAAGTAGTATGTACCTTTGAGATTGCGTTTGAGCAAGCGAGATGAGTTTCAGAATATTCATCAGGGAAATTCTATAATTGTACAGTATGAGACTCACTTTCATGCCTCATCACGTGATGTATTTCCATTGCTTCCTACTGAGGCAGAGTGAGTAAGATATTTTGTTAGAGGGTTATCTATTCCACTCCAGTTGGCTATGTTACAGTTGGTAGCCTCTGAAGCCTCTTTTGAGATTGTGGCAGAGCATCCTAGGATGGTAGAGTATATGAGGGGAAATATGCCCAGACAAGAGCCCGATAATAGGGCTAGGCACTTTGGGCAGTTTAGTAGTTCTACTTCATGTGGTCATGGTTATCAAGAGAAATATCAGCAGTTGTAGCCTAGTCGACCGGTTTAGCCAGCTCTTCAGATTACCGATGGTGAGGCTCATTCTTCAAGCGGTTCTCAGTCTAGATATTCAGACCATGATGGTTTGGGTATGAATTGGTTATCACCATATCATATGATTCTGGATTGCTATTCCAAGATGGTCACGCTAGCTATGCCTGGTCTTATGAGGTTAGAGTGGAGAGGCACTCCCAGCCTTGCTCCTAGGAAGGTGATTTCTTATATTCAAGCTGGGGAATTAGTAGACCGGGGTTATTTGTCTTATCTTGATCATATTCGGGATACTAGTGTGGAGGCATCCTCCCTTGATTCTATTTGGGTAGTTAGTGAGTTTGCGGAGGTATTTTCTTTAAATTTATCGAGTATGCCACTGGACAGAGACATTGACTTCTATATTGATCTCGAGCCGAGTACTCGACCTAATTCTATTTTTCTGTATCGTATAGTTCCAGTAGAGTTAAGAGAGTTAAATGAGCAACTTTAGGATTTGTTGAGTAGAGGTTTCATTCGACTGGGTATGTCTCTGTGGGGTGCTCATATCTTGTTCGTGAAGAAGAAGGATGACACTATGCTTATGTGCATTGATTATAGAAAACTGAACAAGGTCACTATTAGAAACAAGTATCAGATTTCGTGTATTAATGACCTGTTCGACCATCTTCAGGATGGTTCTATTTTTTCGAAGATTGACCTAAGGTTCGGGTATGATCTGCTGAAGATCCGGGCCGAGGATGTACCCAAGACGGCTTTCCGGACTCTTTATGGGCATTATGAGTTCTTGGTGATGTCATTCGGGCTTACTAATGACGCTGCATCATTTATGGACTTGGTGAATGGGATATGCAAGTCGTACTTTGATTCTTTTGTCATTGTGTTTATTGATGACATTCTGATATATTTGAAGAGTCGAGAGGACCATGAGCAGCACCTGAGAGTGGTTCTTGGGATTTTGAAAGAAAAGAAGTTGTATGCTAAGTTCTCAAAGTGTGAAATTTGGTTGAGTTTTGTGGCGTTCTTGGGGCACGTGGTGTCTAGTATGGGATTATGGTTGACACTAAGAATATAGAGGCAGTCAGGGACTAGCCTAGAACAACTTCGGTGACAGAGATTTAGATTTTTATGGGTCTTGTTAGCTACTATTGATGGTTCGTCAAGGGATTCTCTTCTATTGCTTCTCACTTGATGAGTTTTACTCAGAAGGAGTTCCTTTCCAGTGGTCTAATGAATGTGAGCAAATCTTCCAAAAGCTCAAGACTTTATTTACCAAAGCCCCGATTTTATCCCTTTCGGTGGAGGGGAAGGACTTTACAGTGTATTATGATGCTTCTAGGATTGGATTGTGTGTTGATGTAGGATGGTAAGGTGATCGCTTATGCATTTAGGCAGTTGAAGGTTCATGAGAAGAACTATCATGTTCATCATTTGGAGTTGGCTGCCATTGTGGTATATTTGAAGATTTGGAGGCATTATCTTTATGGTGTTCATTATGGTGTGTATACCGACCACCGCAGTCTTCAACATGTGTTTAATTAGAGGGACTTTAATTCTAGGTTGCGTCGATGGATGGAGTTGTTGAAGGATTATGACATGACCATTTTGTATCATCCGGGCAAGGCTAATGTGGTGGCAGATGCTTTGAGCCGAAAGGCAGTTAGTATGGGGATTTTAGCTTGTTTGGATATTTCTGAGCATCTTTTGTCATTAGAGGTCCAGTTTCTAGCCAACCATTTTGTGAGGCTTGATATTTCAAATTCGGGTAGGATTCTGGCTAGTGTGGGGACGAGGTCAGCTCTTTTGGATCAGATTCAAGTGCACCAGTATGATGATGTAGGGTTGTGCAATATTCGGGATAAGGTGATAAGAGGTGAGTCCAAAGAGGCCATGATTGATAGTGAGGGTGTTCTGAGGATTAACGGTAGAGTGTGTGTGCCTCGTATGAGATATTTGACTAGATTCATTATGGAAGAGACTCATAGCTTTAGGTCTTCGATTCATCTGGGTGCTACTAAGATGCATCGTCATTTGAGGCAACACTACTGGTGAGGGAACATGAAGAGAGACATTGTTGATTTTGTGTCTCGTTGTCAAAATTGCTAGCAGGTCAAGTATGAGCACCAGCGTCCCGATGGTGTGTCTCATATGATAGTCGTTACTAAGTAGAAGTGGGAGTAGATCACTATGGACTTTGTGGTGGGATTGCCCAAAACCTTGGGCAAGTTTGATACGATTTGGGTTATTGTTGATAGATTAGTCAAGTTTGCACATTTCTTTCCAATTCAGATGACGTATAATGTAGCGAAGTTGGCTAAGATCTACATTCGAGAGATTGTTCATCTTCATGGGGTACTTATTTCTATCATCTCATATTGGGGTACTCAGTTTACTTTGAACTTCTGGCGGACTTTACTGAGAGAGTTAGGTACTCACTTGGATCTCAGTACAACATTTCACCCTCAGATGGATGGTCAATTCGAGCGGACTATTTAGGTATTGGAGGACATCTTACGAGCCTATGTGATTGATTTTGGTGGTCATTACGATCATCAACTACCTCTGGTAGAGTTTGCGTACAACAATAGATATCACTCCAGTATCAATATGGCACTATTTAAGGCATTGTATGGTAGGAGATGTTGATCTTCTATTGGTTTGTTTGATGCATTTGAGGTTCGTCCTTACGGTACTGATTTGTTGAGGCAGCCCTTAGAGAGAGTGAAGGTGATCTAGGAGACAAAATGAGTATGCGGACTGGAAGGTCTAAGATTTATAGTTCATGGTTAGTGATAGGGTTCTTCTGAAGGTTTCCCCATGAAGGGTGTGATGAGATTCGGCAAGAGAGGGAAGTTGAGTCTGAGGTATATCGAACCATTTGAGGTTCTTCAGACAATGGGAGAGGTGGCATATGAGTTGGATCTTCCACCGGGTCTTTAAGGGATTCATTTAGTTTTCCATGTGTTTATGTTCAAGAAGTATCATGCCGATGGTTCTTGAATTATCCAGTGGGACTCAATACTTCTTTATCAAAATCTAGAGTTTGAGGAGGAGCCCGTGGCTATTTTAGACAGGCATGTGAGAAAGTTGAGATCGAAGGACATAGCTTCAGTGCAGGTTTAGTGGCTGCATCATCCCATCTTAGAGGCGACTAGAGAGACCGAGTCTGATATGCGGAGTAGATATCCTAGCTTGTTCAATACTTCAAGAATGTTTCATTTGTTCGTTCTCTCCGTTCGAGGATGAATGTTGTTTTTATTACTATTTAATATAATGACCCATCCGGTCATTTTTTAGATAAAGACCCTCTATGTGGGGTTTGTGATATGCGGGTGTGGGTATCACACATCTCGAGATCTATTTTCATGAGTTTCAAATGAAAAAGCGCAAGTTTGGAAACTTAGAGTTAGTTAGTTTGACTCGAAGTTGAATTTTGTCTAGATGGGTTCATTTTCGGGTTTCATCGCTTTCGATAGATCCGGAGGGTCATTTATGACTTAGTCGAGTCATTGGTTTTCTTCCCGGAGCAATTAGATGTATTTTGTGGCCTTATTTGTAAAGTTTGGATTTTTTGGTTTGTCTTAAATTATTCATTAGAAAAGTATGCCTTAGATCGGTTATATGTGAAATATGAGGGTATGAGCGAGTTCGTAGAACTATTTACCTTAGACGAGCATGTCTGGTTTGAGTCTGTGGGTTTCCGGGAGTGTTTAGGGTGTCAGATGGAGGATTTTGGCAAACTTTCCTTTGCAGGTGTCTACCGCGGCGGCACCAGCATTTTCTCCAGCGGGTCCACCTCGGTGAGAGGTCGGTTTGCCAAAGAAGAATCTGGGAGTTGGGAGGTTTCGGCGAGGTATGAGTTGTCAAGTGACCTCCGCTCCGGCGAAGACTTTACCGTTGCAGCGAGTTCACTCTAGCGGAGTCGATTCTGTTGGGGCGAAACATTGTTTAGGTGTCCTATAAATTTTTTTAGGTCAAAATGTTATTTCCCAAAATAGACCATCTCGATACCAGCGCGGTTTGGGAGTATAACCATAGCCTTAAGAGCAGTTTCAACCCTTGTGTAAGAGTTTCCTTCATTACTTGGTTTAAGTTTATGGTTCTAAGCTTATTAATGGTGTTTAGCATATTATTTGAGTTGGGAAAGATGAGTTATGCATGTTTTGAGAATAAAGAGTTATATATGTGATTTTAATGGAGATTTATAGATCAAATGGTGTTAATATCATGAAAGATTGGATTATTTTAGATTATCATGTTATAAGACTTAATTGGATTGTAAAAGCATGTTTTCAATTGGGGGAATTTTTAGGGTTTCAATTGGGGCTCTGTGATTATTGTTCAATTGAGGTATCAAATGTGAATAGATCAATTAACTCTAGGATATGACTACATAGTATGTAATAATGGTTTTTGTGTAATAAAGTTGGAGTCTTGGTAGCGTCGTCCCGAGATGGGTATTTAAAGTCTTGTTTTTATTGTGTTAGCTTTATATTAACGATGTGATATGCATGAATATGCTTCGATTATCACGAGGTGTAAATGAAGGGCAAGGCCACCGACGATTGATTTTGTAGCGCACTTGATCGGTTTTGAGGTAGGCTACGATTTAGCTTTTTTAGAGTTCGATAGAAGTACGTAATTAGTTATAAATATTAAGGGGTATTGGGCATGTTTGGGGTCCCACTCAGGTGGTTGTGATGAATGTTTGAATGGCTGCCAGTGTTGAACGGTGATGATGGGATGATTTGGAGAATCAACCTTATGCTAGTTTCGATTGCTAATTATTTGAGCTTGTTGCCACATGTGGGCCTATCACCATGTTTGCTATTGTCTGTTTATTCATCACACATGCTTTCGAATGATATCCTGATTTGACTTGGATTTGCCTATGTGTTGTTGAACTCTTGGAAGCATATGGACATCATCTCTATATTTGATTGCATCTCATTATATCATGATATCTTTCCTTGTGTTGTCATTGCATATATACACGCATGGTTCTTTGACTTGATGTTAGAGTGGTATGGATATGATATGGTCTAAGAGATCGAAAAGGTAAGAGTAATATTAGATTATCACACTTTAGATGATATTGATAGGCGGGGAGCGGAGTTGCTCGCTTGCAATATGATTGAGACTCAACAAATGAGTCATGGGCTCTAGTTAGATTTGTGTATGAAATTCAAGCTAGCTAGGAGCGGTATATAGACTTCGCGGGTCCCCCATGGGTGTACGAATCATAATAAAACCTTGATATAATGTATACTAGGTTGAGAAAGGTACCTTGCATATGCATTGTATTCATATCATACATACTTATGCCATTTCATTAATGAATTATGATGTACTGTGTATTAGGTGATTATGAACACAATGATTGGATTCTGAACTTGAAAGGTTATTTCTTGTTACTGATATCTGATATCTGATGTACTGCTGAACTCTGTGAACAACATGTTGATTATGTGACGTACTTGGGTTATTAAGTTGTTAGCATAGGATTAATTGGTGTCAACTTGGTATTTATATATAATTATGTATCTTCCGTCGTTGTCGGCCTATGATGTCTACGGGGGGGGGGGTACATTATGTACTCATGCTATATTTGCTGCATTCTTTTAAGATGTGGATTCAGTACCTTCCACTTCCGCAAGACCACGTGGCTGAGTCAAAGCTATTTTCTTTAGTAAACAGGTGAGGATGCTCTTTCCAACATGCCCTTGGATACTCTATCTCTACTTTTTGTCTTTTGTTCGTTTTGGAGAGACATATTCAGACTAGGTATTCGGTTTTGGCCTGTGTTCCCATTTACTCAGACTTATGTTGTTTTGTGTAGTGCTCTTGTATGCCCAGACTAGATCTCTTGGGGTGTTTTTTGATGTTTCAGACTATCATGTTCTTCCGCATTGTTTTATGAGACAGAGATTTTAGTATTCGTATTCTTCCGCTTTACTTATATCATATTTTGGGAATGATTTGGGAAGTTGAGGTGCCTACCGGGGGGATTATGTAGATGTCATCATGACTCCTGAAAAGGGGTCATGAAAATATATATGAATCATATGAATGCAATGCATATGTCAGGTACCTTTATCAAGTAGTATATAGTAGGTCAAAGTTTTATTATGATTCGTACACCTATGGGGGATCCGCGAAGTGCATATACCCATTCGCTCTAGAATAACTCATCGGATCACGGAGCTCAGCTCCTGGTTGTAATATATCATGTTACAGGCGTACAACCCAGTTGCCCACATATCAATATCATCTCAGTTTTGCCATAATCTCATAAGTATTCTTACCTTTCCGGCCTTTTGCGCCCACAACATATCCATATAACTCTCATATCAATATCACAGAACCATGAGTCTATGAATGCAAATGACAATATAAGACAAAATATCATGCTACAATGAGATCAACCATATAAGAGATAAATTATCACATGCTCCAAGAATCCAATTCACATATACAATCCAAGTATAATTCAAGATATCATATAGAAAGCATGTCTGATGAGTAAACTTATCAAGCAACTATGGCGACAAGCCCAAATAACTAGCAGTCGGAACCAGCATGAGGTTGATTCCCCAAACCCTATGATCACAGTTCAACACCCGTACCCCTTCAAACGTTCATCTCAACTGTTTGAGAGGGACACCCAAACACGCCCAATACCCCTCAATATTTATAACTAATTATCTACTTCTATCGAAGTCTAGAAAAACTAAACCGTAGCCTACCTCAGGGCCGGACAAGAGCGTTATATGATCAAGCCTCGGTGATAGCCTTGCCCTTCCTTTGCGCCTCGCGATGGTCGAAGTCTATCCACGCATACATATTATTCGTTAATATAAAGCTTACACAACATACAAGGATATAAACCTTTCAAACAAGACTTCAAGATACCAACCCGGGCCCACGTCACCAAGATTCGAACTTTAATATTCAAAAACCACGAATACATACTAAGTAGTCATATCCTTAAGTTAATGGAAAAACTATACACATCGAACCCTCAATTGAACAATAGTTAAAGAGTCCCAAATTGAAACCCTAGAAATTTCCTCCAATTGAAAATAGGTTTCAATTTTAAATTAAGGCTTACAACATGATAATCTAACATATTCCTACACTAATTTATGATATTAACACAATTTAATCCATAAAAACCTCCATTAATATATAACCTAGCTCTCTTAACCTGTGCACATTACTTTTCCCCAACTTAATACCACACTTATATCACCATTAATGAAAATAGAAACCTAAACTCAAATCACAAAGGAAGAATTTCTTACGCAAAGGTGAAATTGCTCTTGAATCTTTTAAGAATGCTCTTTGGCAGCACTGGTTTCGATGTATTCTAAATTGGAAAAAGAAATCTGACCTAAGAGATTTTATAGGACACTTGATACAGTACTTCTGCCCCAGTAAAATCAACTCTGTTGGAGCGGACCTATTGCGGCGAACCAAACCCTCATTGAGACAGTGTCACTTGACACCTCACCTCAATGCCATTGCAAACCCAACTCCGCATGAGAGGACTCGCCCCTACGGATAGACCCTCCGCCATGGCGAAAATCCATACTTTCCCAACTCCCGATTCGGTGAGCCAACCTCTCGCCTAGGCGGACACATCAAAGCAGAAATTAGTGCCACCGAGGCAGACACCAGACACCAGATATGGGAAAATGGTCCCAAACTTCCATCAAACTACTGAAACACTCCCGAGATGCCCCAGAGACAAACCAAACATGCTCACCTAAGGTAAATTATGCTACAAACTTGCTCGTACCCTCAGATTTCACATTCAACTGAGCTAAGGCATACTTTTCTAAAGAATCGTCTGGGAAAATCAAATATCTAAACTTTACAAATAAGGCCACAAAATACATCTAATTATCTCGAGAAGCTAACCAAAGACTCCACTAAGTCATAAATGACCCTCTAGAACTACTGAAAGCGATGAAACCCGAAAAAAACTCATCTAGACAAAAGTCAACTTTGAGTCAAACTAATCAACTCTAAGTTTTTAGTTTTGGATTTTAATCTGAAACTCATATAAATGGACCCATCCCCGCTTTACAAACCCCACATAGAGTCTATGGGAAGGGTTAGATTAGAAAATAAGGGTCTTTAGCTATAAACGACAAGATGGGTCATTACAGATAATGACAAGATACCGTCTAACTTGGGTCTTTGTTGTTCCTTCTTTTTCCTCTCCCTGCATTACGTCGAGATGGGCCCATCATATCATTTATCCAATATCGTTCCTATTTTGCCAAGTTGGGCTACGACCCAAGTCAAATGATATTCTTAATCGAGTTCGATTGAAAGGGAAGTTAATATTTGCGTGAATGGCCAGGTATGGGTGAAAATAGCCAACTGGTGGGCTTTGGTAGGCCCACCAGCCTAAACTCCCTCCTTTTCATATCTTATATTATATTATATTGTATGTGTATGTATATCTGTATCACAAACATACTTCGGTAATATTATAACCTTTATTTACGGTTACAAATCTAGGATAGGCAAACGATATGAATATTGTTTAGTGTAGATCGCCAAAAAAGATTTCAAAAACACTTGTCTAAAAAATCTAGAAATTGTATAGAAAGGGACTGTTTTCATACTAAAAGTGAATTATTTTTGGATAACAGAATTTGGTAATAGACAGTTGATTTCCTAAGTTAAAATTGAGAATGATTTTGGGCTTTAATTTTATGACTTTGGTCTAAAAATGGAATTACGGCCTTTGGACTTGAATTGAACAAATTGTGGACATTTGAAGGACCCGAATTGGGCCTGAGTGATTAAGGTTAATAGGCTGCTGGAAATTCTTTTTGAACTTAAGTCTTGGACTTAAAATATACATTTTATAGTTAATTGGCGGGCTAAGCCCAAGCAACTGATTTTAGACTTTTAAACCTATCTTGGATTTGAGATTGGGTTAAGAATTTTGGAATGTGGGATACGATTTGACTTCGGGAAAGTATAGCATGCAAAAGAAATAACTGAAACAATTTTCACACTATCTCTTTTCAAAAACTAAATCTTGTCATTTCAAATGAGTTATACTATTACTAAAATCATGAAAAGATTTTTAAAGATGCAAGTGCAATTTAGACAATATTATTGGACTAAATATACAGTTTTACTCAAATTCACATTTGGGTGTCCTTAGTCTAAAAACAAATTGACTAAACTACCCCTTGCATACTATTTTGGCGGAAGCCTAACTCTTTTGTTTTAAAAATAAACTCTTGAGTTTTGAATGAATGAAATGACAAGTATTTTGCGGATGTTTAAACACTTTAAGCAATTTGAATCATTTTAAGCATGCTATAGAACCCGTAGGTCAACCGTATTCTACGGATCCTTAATACTACCTCGACTCTAGTTCAGATAGGATTTTTCAAATATTTTGAATAAACTCTTTCACATTGATTTTCCTAATTTACCTATAAATTAGGTGGCGACTCTAAAAATATTATCCGACGTAGAGCACTATCCAAATTCATAGTAACATAAGCTCTACAGGAAATTCAACTTCCCTTTCCGGGGACAACCCAGTAAGATTTTCAGGAAAAATATCATGAAATTCATGTACAACCGGTATATTCCTAAGAGTTGGACTTTCTATGTGTGTATCAACTATGTGAGCCAGATAAGCCTCACAACCTTGACTAATCATCTTTATTGGCACAACAGCGAAAATAATATTAGATGTCAATGATCTTTCACATTGAACAATGATGTGTGGATATGTAGGATATTTAAAAGTCACACTATTCGACCTATAATCAACTATTGCATGATATCTATGAAGCCAATCCATATCGACAATGACATCATAGTCTTGGAAAGGCATTTTAATCAAATCAGCAGGGAAGACTAGATTTTGAATCATGAAGGGACAAACTCGATAAATCTGATTACAAACAACCTGATGACCCAAATAACTTTTGACAAGCACACCACAGTCAAGTCTCACAGATTTCACATTTTCAAGAAAAACAAGTGATAAGCAAACATAGGAATTTGTAGAACTACGATCAAATAGTGTAATAATACATAATCCAAATAAGTAAAATTTACCAACAACCACGTCTCACCCTTATTGGTCATCCCTCTGTCTCATAGCATTAGCTCGTGCAGTAGCCTTGACCCACTAGCTTGATTAGCTCCACCCTTACCTACTGCTTGTGTGTTTCTAGATCTTGTAGCTCTACTCCCTTGAGAAGGAGTAATGTTAGGTTTCTGAACTGAGGCTTTAGTATGCAGTGAAAAAGTAGGGTTAGGATTAGGACAATCCTTCACTTTGTGATCAAAGCTCCCACAAGTGGGTATACGAATCTTTCCTTGGCCATAATCTAGAGTGCTTCCAGTAGAAATATTTGATCTATTTTGATTACGTTGAGCTGACTTGTGAACACTACTAGGCTTGGAATTATCAAACTTCCCCTTTTTGGACAGACTAGCATAATGTGAATTAGCCTTTCTGAACCTATTTTCATTTCTACTAGCTTGTTCCTTGTCAATT
The DNA here is from genome assembly GCA_029783415.1 of Anisodus acutangulus. Taxonomy (NCBI): domain Eukaryota; kingdom Viridiplantae; phylum Streptophyta; class Magnoliopsida; order Solanales; family Solanaceae; genus Anisodus; species Anisodus acutangulus. The sequence continues at coordinate 24,353,697 of CM056496.1, forward strand.
CTTTCCCAAGTAAGAGTAGTTGTAACTAGTTTGAAAAATTTCTCATGTTGCATGACCTCTACACACTTTCGGATAGAATCATTTAACCCATCTTTGAATCGCCTGCACTTATCTTTTTCATCCTCTATAATACCTCCAGCATAACGAGAAATCCTGAAAAACTTTTATTGATATTCAGAAATAGACATACCCTTTTTCTTTAAATACAGAAACTCATTTTTCTTAACATCACGATAAGCAGGTAGGACATACTTCATACAAAATTCTTTAACAAAATTATCCCAAGTAAGCACTGGAGGTTTTTCATTGGCATATGGTATACTTACCCACCAATCATAAGCATCTTTTGGAAAAATAAGATAGCATACTTAAATTTAGCAGCTTTTGAACACTCTAACTGCTCAAATACTCTCTCCATGCGCTCAAGCCATTTTTCAGCATCAGTAGGATCCACAGTACCTTCAAACTCAACTCCAGCCATTTTTCTCATTTTCTCAAAGTTCATTTCATTAGGATTGGACATGAGGTGTGTCCCAATCTTTCACCCTGATTATTTCCCACATCAAATCCACTAGTGTGAGGATAATTAAGATAAAAAAAAATTCTCCAACCTTTTCTTGTAAATGAGGTTGGAAAATAGAGTTATTTGAACCCTAACGAACGGCCTCATAGGTCTATTAGAAGAAGAGACCATAATTTAATTCCTACATAAGGGAGATCACATTGCATTAGGGACATGTACATGATGCATATGCACAATACACAAAATAAAGCATGTTAAAAAGAAACAAGTCACAACAAAAGTCCTAGAATCACAAACATAAAGCTCTGATACCAAAACATGTAGCAACCCCTTGAGAGGATGCCACTTATGAGACAAAAGATGATTCAATACTTACAATGTTCAGAAGATATTAATTTAAAAAGATATTTATAATAATTTAGTAGTGGAAATAAGCCCATGTGAGAAAGGTTTAGAAGTGCAACATTTTTTTTCCATAAATACACTTCCTAAAATCCTATAAATGAAATACAATATAAGAGTATTAATTTAATGTCATACCACCCTTCCTGAATAATTGACACGTTGAAGCAATTTCCTACCGAAATTATATTTTTCATTCAACATTTCTGCAAGTTCATAATGCAGATGAATTTTAAACTTGCATGTATAAAAAGGAAAACTAGTTTCCTCCTTTCTACATATTTATAAGATAAAATATAAATTTATAATATCACAAGACTTGGGTTATTAGCACACCTTAAAACAACAAAACAAGTCACCAAATACAAGTTACAAACTTATGGTCTTGTGATCAAACAAGCCTCCAAAATTACATACATAAGTGTGGCATATGGATCATGTACAAGTCCCAAAACTTTACAAAACCTAGATGCATATCCAAATATGATCTCCACAAATTCTCCCAAAAAGTCTACTCCAAATGGTCATCTTCCAATCTCTTCTCGCACATTATCTTTGATAGAAAATAACTATTTCTAAGCATAAATCTTAGTGACGTATAAACTTAGGTTTGGAGCCATTAGATTCTCCAATTTCCTTATTAGTCATTGGTAGCTCAAATGAGGCATAAATATAAATCCAGTAAAAAAATATATCAAGTATCAAATATCAAACCTTGAAGTGTTACCAAATATCCATATCAATGTTCAAAGATTCAAGTTTCAAGAAAGCTTATAAAATCCATTCAAGAGAGTTTTTCAAATATCAAATTTTGCCCAATATGTACGTCATGCCATCACACTAAGCATAATCAAATATCAAGATGGACTGAAGCCCCAAATCAAGTAGGGTCGAAACCCAATAATCAATAGAATCAAGAACCATATTAAGAATGGCTTTCTAGTTCGTACTTAACACGGACAAGTTCCATGATTAAGACGAACCACAAATCCAAAGTTAAAGATGGAAAAAGATCTGAATCAAGAGGCATGCCGAGATGAGTGACAAATTCACTGCCACAAGAAGGATAAAGTCCCAACAAGAATACAAAATGATCAAGCAATATGTACAAGTGGGCGATTTAGCGAATATTTTACAATACATGAGATAATACCAATACAAGTATATAAGGTGAAGAGAAAGGAAACAACAAACAAAGATACTTACATATATTCCAGCAAGTAAGGATTTTTCAAGTTTATATTTATACACAAACCTTGGCATTTTTACCACAGAACAAGTTATACCACAACTTGAGGAGTTCAAATCGTCTACACCAAAGACCAAACAAATTTGCAACTTCCTCAACCGATTCCTCTTAGCTTGTACAAGAGTATATATATACCTTAAACACACAAACAAGTATATATTTAAGTTCAGTGATTGTATCATGTCAAACTAAACATGATATCGGTGAAAATCACCCTAAATCATCAAAACAGAAATTTTGGACAGTACTACTATCTTGTATTGTGGTTCAGTTTTGAAGAAGTAAAAGGAAAAACTAAACTTTGTGGTCTTCATGAAAGTTGTAGATATAAGTATTTGGTTTCCAGTTAAATTTCAATCACCTCAAATTCAGTTTCGTATAAAATGTTATGCTCAAAATACTAACAGTAGTACATGGAGGATTTGTAAAACAGAAATCTGGGCAGTACCTGCCCTGTACTTCATCACCCCTTTTCGGATAAACACAAGCAAAACTAGGTTTTGGAGATTTAACAAAAGTTGTATATATGTGAAATAGATTTCCAGATGATCTTGGCTCACTTAAAATGGAATTTTATACAAGAAGATATGCTAAAGATACTAACAGTTGTCCAGTGTAAAATCGGGTTTAGTAACTTACCACAAAAGAGAAGAGTAGCGTGTGGTTTAATAAGAACAATTCTTGATTGTTGATTTATTTGAAAAACCTGATGGTTTTAGTGTAATATTTCTGAAGATAAGAAGGAGAGAGGATTAGGGATTTCTTTGACCGGAAGGAATGAAAATGAGAAGTGTTGTCACAAAAAGGGATTTATATAACTTGGATAAAGATCAAGAAGTGGGCTGGCCCAAAATTCTTAATTCTATTATATTTCATACTAATTTAACAAAAATGATAATAAGGGTGTTGTACATAATAAAACCATGACACCTTATAAATATGACAACAATATAAAATAAGCAATTTTCAAATATCATCAAATTCAAGTTTAGGAAGTATGAAGTAAAATATATATCCTTACTATAAAGATATGGTGAATTGAAAATATATATATTAGTCTAAAAATTTTAGGGTGTTACAAGTATTACATATTTCTATCACCCATAGAGGCCTACGTCGTTATATACGTGATATTTACAAGTATGGTACCAATGATCAGTTGGTTATGATAATGATGATGTTGCCCACATGGGCGTATGGTGTTATATATGCAGTCTATATGTATAAATTACAGATGTGTACTAATGAAATTTCTCACAGAAGCCCGCGGCATTATATACGTGATTATATTATATTTATGTATATCATAGGCCACAGTGGCACGTTCGAGTTACAGGTTGATCTTCTTGACTCTTCTCTATTTATGTTTTACTTATGCGTTCCTGCCTTACATACCCGGTACTTTATTCGTACTAACGTACATTTTGTTTGGGGATGATGCATTTCATGCCAACAGGTCCAGGTACACTAATTTACGACCCCGTAAGTAGGATCTCATCTTAGTTGTGGTATTGGAGCACTCCACTTGTACTAGAGGTGTTGGTCTGAGTCGGTATGGTCTTATGTACGTGTTATGGGTATGGAGGAGCCCTGTCCCTACATTTTGGTTATGTTATTCTACTCTTAGAGGCTTGTAGACTTGGGTATTATGTACAACAGTTTTGTATGGCCTTGTCAGCCTTCCTGTTGGTTTGTTGATGATGATTATGGTCTTATCGGCCTTGTTATGTATAGTTAGTCATGAGGTCTCATCTTGTTGGCTATTATGTTCAGATTTCTTTATGATGTTCATAGTATATGAAGCGTAATAAAAGTGGTTATATAACGTTGTCTAAGATGAGCAATGTTTAGAATGACTATATGACGATTCTCAGATACTAGTTGGAGGGTCATTGATCTGACATACACATGTTCATCGATATGGCGTAAGCTCCACTTCTTCTTGGAGTTGAGTCAGGTCATGCGCTTATATGTACAGAGATTATGGGTAGGTGTCACGGCACCCTTTTAGGAATCGTGGTGGCACCTACATAATCCTACCGATAGGTGAACCACTCCCAATCATTCGCAAAATATGATATAAACAAAAGCGGAAGAAATACAAATACTATAAACATTGTCTCATAATATAGCGCGGAATAATCAATAAGTCCGATACATCTAAAATACCCCCAAGTAATCTTATGTGGGCATACAAGAGCACTAACAATACAATACAAGTCTAAGAAAATGGAAAATGGGCACGCAGGCCAAAACTGAGTATATAATCTGAAGCATGTCTCTCAAGTACGAACAAAACACAGTAAATAGAGGTAGAGTATCCAAGGGTATGCTGGAGAAAGCATCCTCACCGTAAACACTGGGGATCAATAGCACTAACTCAACCACGTGGTCCTGTGGAGGTGGAAGGTACTGAATCTGCATCCAAAAAGAATGCAGCAAGTGCATCATGAGTACACAACGTACCCCGTAGACATCATAGGACTACAACGATGGAAGATATATAATCAGAGATAAATATCAAGTTGACTAAAAATAATTCTATATTAAGAGTTTAATTAGCCAAATACGTCACATAGTCATCATACTGTTCATAGAGTTCAACAATATTCAAGTATAAAATAGCATGTACAATCCTTTCAATCTTTGAATCTAGCCAAGTTATCTGCAATCACTCAAATACAATTCAACCATAATTTATCAATGACACTGCATAACAATGTATGATATGAATGCAATGCATATGCATGATACCTTTTTCAACCTGGTATATAGTACACTAAGGTTTAATTATGATTCGTACACCCATGGGAGACCCGCAAAGTCCATATATCGATCTTAACCAACCAAAATTCCACACACGAATTTGACTAGAGCCTATGACTCATTTATCGAGTCCAAATCATGTTGCAGGCATGCAACTCCGCTCCCTGCATTTCAATAACATCTCAATGTGCCATAATCTCATAGTGTACTTACCTTTCCGATCTCTTGGACCACAACATATACATACCACTCTCATATCAATATCATATAACCATGAGTGTATGAATGCAATGACAATTTCAGGCAAGATATCGTGATATAATGAGATACAATCAAGTATAGAGATGATATATCACATGCTTTCAAGAATTCAATAACATGTAGGCAAATCCAAGTTAGAATCGGGATATCATATCGAAAGCATGTGCCATGAGTAAATAAATAATGGCAAACATGGCGACGAGCGCAAATAAACAGCAGTCAGCACCAGCGCGAGGCTGATTCCCCAACTCTACCCATCATCATAGTATAACACTGGTACCCACTCAAACATTTATCACAATCGGCTAAGTGGGACCCATACACACACACAATACCCCTCAATATTTATCGGAGTCTCAAAAAATAAATTGTAGCCTACCTCAAAGCCGAGTAGGAGTGCTACAAAATCAAGATTAGTGATTGACTTCCCCTTCCTTTGCGCCTCGTGATAATCGAAGTATATTCACGCATATAATATCGTTACCATAAAGCTAACACAAGATAAAGTAAGGCTTCAAATACCTATCTCGGGCCCATGCTACCAAGACTTGAACTTTAATACACAATAACCAAGATTACATACTAGGTAATCATATTCTTAAATTAATTGGAAATCTATACACATTTGAACCCTCAATTGAACAACAATAAAAAAGACCCAATTTGAAACCCTAGAAATTTCCCCCAAATTGAAAATAAGCTTCTATGATCAAATTAAGCCTAAAACATGAATATCTATCATCATCCAATCCTAATTCACAATAATAACCCCTTTTATCCAGAAACCTCCATTAAAATCAACAACACAACTCTCTTATTCTCATAAACACTTGAAATTCATTTACCCCAACTTAATAGCATGCTAAACCACCATTAAAGAGCTTAGAAACATAACTTAAGCCATAAAAAGGGTGGACTCTATTACCTCAAGGTTGGAATCGCTCCTAAGGCTCTGAAAATACTCCAAGGCGGCGCTGGTTTTGAGGGTTTCCATTTTGGGAAAGGAATTTTCTGACCTAAGGAATTTATAGGAATCTGGTACAGTGTTTCCACCCCAGCCGAATTGACTCCAATGGAGCGAACCCGCTGCGGTGGAAAAACCCTTCGACAGGGCGATGGTCACTTCATACCTCACCCCTCGCCACGGTGGACATGACTATGTCAATCGTGAACACTTTATGGACAATGTCATTGAATCTGAAGTGCATGTATCATCGTCGTTAACTCTTATTCATGGTCTGAAAGGAATCTATACTTTCTCACTACTCGTAATTATAAACAACTTCCTGTCTTACTTCTTTTGACAGTTGTTCACTCATTTTCTTATGTGTCATACTCGTCCTCATTAAAAAATATTCTGGTATACATGCGTACTCTCAATCGTTGCTCCTAATTTCAATCCTTGGCTTTACTATCCCTTAAAGGATGATTTATTATCTTATTCCATACGTGAAAGATTCCGAAGAAGTTTTTATTACATAATGTTTTCCTACTATATCCAAACCTAGTCATTATATTTAGATTTGAATTCCTTCACTTGCCTCATGGCTAAGACTTTCTGTCAATGGCTCTTCGGGAAAAGATTTCCTTGATCTCGTTAAGTTGTAAACCTATTACTTTATCTATCTTGTAGAATTTTTGGTCAGTTCAACAATGCTCATACACATTTGTATTTGCCTGGCATTTTATCTTCATTATAATGTCATTATCTCCTGACATATATCTTTAATGCCTACCTTGTATCCATAGGCGTTATTGGCCCCTTTTACCTGTTTAGGTGCTGATCTCGAGCTTTACTCACTGTTACTTCCCTTACATACTTTCTGAGATGTATGAATGCATATGTTGTGGAATCGATGCTTCGTATATTTTGATCCAATTCACGGTGTTACATGATCTTATGACTTGTCAAGCTTTCTTGTATTATCATTATTAGATCACCCATCGACCGACTGCTTATTGTCTTACCTTTACATTTCCATTTCAAATTTCCTTGGGGGGTCTCTTATCTTAAAGTATTTCGCATACTGTCTCCCTGAACATTAGAGGTTCATCACCTTTGGCCGAAGAGTTCTTATTGTCCCTTCTCTACCATTGGTCCTTACGTTGTTGTGGAGTAATAATACCTTTGTGAAACCTGCATAACTATAATCTCATTCACATTTATCCTTCTTGTCGTAATCCTTCCTTCTACTTATCATTAAAAGAAAAATATTTCTGCCTTGATACTTGATCATACCATTCCATTCATACTTATTAACTGGTTCCATATTTCTTACAACCACTCTCAATCACTGGTTCCATATTTCTTACAACCACTCTCAATCATTCACAAAATATGATATAAACAAAATCGGAAGGAATAAAAATACTATAAACATTGTCACATAATATAACTTGGAAGAAATAATAAGTCTGATACATACAAAATACCCTGAAGTAATCTGGTCTAGGCATACAAGAGCACTAACAATACGCTACAAGTCTAAGAAAATGGGCACGTAGGCCAAAACTGAATACATAATTTGAAGCATGTCTCTCAAGTACGAACAAAAGACAGTAAATAGAGGTAGAGTATCCAAGGGTATGCTGGAGAAAACATCCTCACCCTGAGCAATAGGGATCAACAGCTCTAACTCAGCCATGTGGTCCTATGGAGGTGGAAGGTACTGAATTTGCATCCAAAAAGAATGCAGCAAGTGTAGCATGAGTACACAACGTACCCATATACATCATAGGCCGACAACAATAAAAGATACATAATCATAGATAAATACCAAGTTGACTACAAATACTCATAAACTAAGAGTTCAATAAGCCAAATATATCACATAGTCATCATACTATTCATATAGTTCAACAACATTCATGTATCAAAAATCCTGTGTAATCTTTTAAATTTCTGAATCTAGCCAAGTTATCCGCAATCACTCAAATACAAGTCAACCACAATTTATCAATCATACGGCATAAGAATTTATGATATGTATGCAATGCCTATGAAAGGTACCTTTTTGACTTGGTATACAGTACGTCAAGGTTTAATTATGATTCATACACCACTGGGGACCCGCAAAGTCCATAAACCGCTCCTAGCTAGCTGAAATTCCATACAAAAATCTGACTAGAGCCCATGACTCATTTGTCAAGTCCAAATCATGTTGCAGGCATGAAACTCCTCTCCCCGCATTTCAATATCATCTCAATGTGTCATAAGCACATAGTGGTCTTACCTTTCTGATCTCTTGGACCACATCATATCCATACCACTCTCACACCAATATCATAGAACTATGAGTGTATGAATGTAATGACAATGTCAGGAAAGATATGGTGATATAATGAGATGCAATAAAGTATTGAGAAGATATAACAAATGATGAAAAGAAGGCCGGAAACTTAAGTTTCCAACATGAGTTGCGAGGTGATTTGCTAGGAGTGCCGAAGATTGCTAACTATCATATGGTGACATGCCTAACGTGGAATGGAGTATGAAGTGGAATTGAAAAAAAGACTTGAAGATCCAAGCCAAGTGACATTAATTTTCTGCTTTTATGTAGGTCTTATCCGAGACCAACTTTTAGCTTATTTTAATTCCTAGCTTAATTTCCTTATAGCTTAATTACTAGGCCGTGTAATAGGATGAGATGACTAGGCCGAGATCATCTAGAATGAGAAGCTTCCAACGTGCCCTAAGGAGGTAATTCATGAACTAGCTAGTTCATACACTTATCTACATGGATGACACAAAAGGGTGGCCTAGATAACATGAAGAGTTGGGCCTTTTCCCTTCTCCAAAACCGGTCAAACACATTCCTCTTTCCCATTCGGTCGAGTGCCACATTTGTGTCTTTCTTGTTTCCTCTTCTAGAAGGTATAGAACTAGTATAAATAGGAGATGTAATTGATGTAAAGGGACATTGAAGTTTTATGAAATATATTTGAGTTTACTCAAACTTGCTAAGTTTTCAACTTTTGTATTGTTATCTTAGTGGGACCTTTTGTGGTCCAACCCTTGGTCCTTTTGTGGTCCGAGCCCCGGTGCTTTTATGGGCTACCCCTTGGTCCTTTTGTGGTCCAAACCCTAGGTGTAAGTCTAGTTAGAACTTTTGTGATCTAACTATACCCAATCCAAGGTTCTATCCAGTTACTTGTTACAAACACATTGAAGGTCTTCTCGACCTACATTACCTTACCCGCACATGAATTTGTTTATCAATTTCGTGCCCCATCCTTTTCCAAACTGCCTAATTCCTTGTATCCAAATACACTCCAACACTTCCCCAACTCACACCTAAAAGGTCGTCAACCGACTCCTCCCACAAACACCCGGAACCCCTAACAGGTTCTCCACCGTCCCAATCGCACCCCTATTCTGCCAACCTCACTGTCCCGGCCAGTTTCCACCACCTTACCACCACCCAACCACCAAATACCAACCACCAATATAACCTACAATGTGTTTAGTTCATCTCCTCCAAACGCCTTAGCCCAACACCCTCCAAATTCACATGCACACCCGCTACCAAACACACACTGCCCGGAAACCCGCCTACCTCCATTTGGCCCCCATTTTCATATCCACCCGGTCCCAATCCAACTCTGAACCACCTAACCATATGATACCATCCTTATATACATTATTTTGGTATCAGAGCAAGGCCTTCCCATCCCACGCCTTGATGTTATGGCAAACATAAAGGAAAAACTATGGAGTATCATAACAGACCTATTTGTGGAACAAGCGCAAATCTTGAGAAAACAATTTGTGGGGCGTGCCGCGAGCAATAATGCTGAGTCCAGGGTTGTACAAAATAGCCAAAGTCATGAAAGTGAAGAATATCAGGAGTGTAGGGATTCCTTTATTATTGAGGAAGAGGAAGATGTTGATCTTGCGAAGGAGGGTGGAAGTGTAGTACTCCGATGTGTGTTTATTGTTCAACTTGAAGAATAGGAGGAGACACAAAGAGAGCAACTATTCTACACTCGATGCAAGGTAAAATACAAGGCATGTGATATGATCATTGATGGGGGAAGTTGTGCCAACATGGCCTCCATAGAAATGGTGGACAAATTGAAATTGCCTACCCGCAACCATCCTAAACCATATGCTCTCCAATGGTGAATGAAGACAAAAGGCTAAAGGTAATGAAACAATCTCTGGTTAGTTCTTGGGTTGGTAAGTATGAAGATGAGATATGGTGTCACATCCTATCTATGGATGCTTGTCATGTTTTATTGGGTCGGCCATGACAATTTTATTGGAAAGTGCAACATGATGGAGAAAATAATGTCTATTCTTTTCAAAAGGATGGTAAGAAGATCCGGTTGGTACCATTGTCACCTAGTGAGGTGAAGAAAATGAAGACCCAAATTACCAAGCACCGCAAGAAGAAATCCGAGACCCTCTTGCTTGATGCGTGGGAGATCGAAGAGGAGTTGAAGAAAGGGAGTCCTATATATGCATTGAAGTGCAAGGATAAGAAGAGTCTTGTGGGAGATGCGGTTGAGGATGCCGACTTGAAAGAACTCTTGAAGAAATTTGAAGATGTATTTCTGGATGACCTTGCACCCGGATTACCACCAATAAGAGGTATTGAACATGCTATTGATATTATTTCTGGAAGTTCATTACCTAATCGTCTAGCCTATAGATGCAATCAGGAAGAGGCAAAGGAATTGCAAAGACAAGTGCAAGAATTATAAGACAAAGGCTTTGTCCGACAAAGCCTTAGTCCATGTGCGGTACCCGCCCTATTGGTGCCAACTAAAGATGGAACTTGGCGCATATGTATCGATAGTCGAGCAGTCAATAACATCACCGTGAAGTATTGGTTTTCTATGTCGAGATTGGATGATCTTTTGGATGAATTGAGTGAGGCCAAGTTGTTCTCCAAGATAGATTTGAGGAGTGTCTACCATCAAATGAGGATACGAGAGGGAGATGAATGGAAGACGCCTTTCAAAACAAAGTATGGCTTGTACGAGTGGCTTGTGATGCCATTTGGTTTGTGTAATTCTACCAACTCTTTCATGAGGCTCATGCACGAGGTGCTACGACCCTTCATGGGTAAATTTGTTGTGTTTTACTTAGATGATATCTTTATTTATAGTCAAGATAGGAAATCTCACTTGTCGTATCTAGAAACTATATTTGAGAAGTTAAGAGAAGTAAAGTTGTATGGCAAGTTAGAGAAGCGTGCTTTTATGATTACTATTATCCCATTCTTAGGATATGTAGTATCATCTGAGGGCATTCATGTGGATTCATCTAAGGTGGAAGCTATCCGGAGTTGTCTCGAGCCTACGAATGTAAGTGATGTAAGAAGTTTCCATGGTTTGGCTTCTTTTTATCGCCGTTTCATTCCAGATTTTAGTACCCTTGCTGCCCCTATCATTGAACTAATGAAAAAGGGTTAGTTTAAATGATCCCAAGGACCACAAAGAGCTTTTGAAACCTTGAAGGGAAGGTTATGTGAAGCACCGGTTCTAGCCATTCCAAACTCTGAGAAACTATTTGAAGTTGAATATGATGCTAGTGGGGTTGGTATTGGTACCATCTTGATTCAAGAAAAATGACCTATTGCTTTCTTTAGTTGAAAATTTGGTGGTGCACTGCTCAATTATTCTACTTATGACAAGGAGTTTTATGTTATTGTGAGATCCTTGGTCCAATGTGAATATTATTTGAGGCTGAAACATTTTGTCTTATATTCGGATCATAAATCCTTGAAGTATTTACATGGGCAAATAAAGTTGAACCCAAGACATGCTAAGTGGGTGGCGTACTTGTAAACTTTCACATTCTCTACAAGGCACAAAGATGGCAAGTCCAACATAGTGGCGGATGCACTTTCCCGGAGGCACGTAATGTTGACCATGATTGAACAAAAACTTATGGGATTTGAAGTGCTAAAGGAATTCTATGAACGAGATCCCGAGTTCAAAGACGTAATGATAGAATGTAATAATGGAGTTCATGGTTCTTATTCCAAAGTAGAAGGTTTCCTTTTCAAAGAAAACAAATTATGTGTGCCCAAATGTTCCATGAGAGAACTAATTGTACATGACGTGCATTCGTGTGGACTAGCTAGACATTTTGAGTTAGTGAAGACTTTGGAGATTCTACAAGAACACTTTTACTGGCCAGGATGGATAAAGATGTAAATGGAGTGGTAAGTAGGTGTCCACTTGTCAAAAGGCTAAAAGTCTCTTCGAAAAAGGATTGTATACTCCTTTACCGATTCCGGAGCGACCATGGGAAGGTGTGAACTTGGATTTCATCCTCGGCTTACCAAAAACACAATGGGGCAAGGACTCTATCATGGTGGTTGTGAATAGATTCTCGAAGATGGCTCACTTCATTACTTTTCACAAGACCGATGATGCAACACATATTGCGGACTTGTATTTGAAGGAAGTGGTAAGATTTCATGGCGTTACTAAGACTATTGTTGTATCTGATAAGGATGTGAAGTTCCAAAGTTATTTCTGGAAAATACTATGGAGACTTCTTGGTACCAAGTTGCTATTTAGTACCTCCCATCATCCTCAAACAGATGGCTAAACGCAAATGACTAATAGAACTCTTGGCACACTATTGAGAGGATTGGTGAGCAAGACCACCAAGGATTGGGACATCAAGTTGGCACACGTAGAATTTTCTTATAATCAGAGTCAATCTTGTACAACGGGTAAAGCTCCATTTGAAATTATTTATGGCACTAACCCAGTTTTACCTATTGATCTAGTTCCAATCCCAATGAAATAAATCCTTAGCTTCACGGCTAAAGATCGCATTGAGGCCTTCAAGAAGTTACATGATCAAATTCGAGCACAAATTCAGAAGGCCAATGCCAAGTACAAAATGGATGTGAACAAGTCAAGGACTCAACCACAATTCCAGCTCGGAGATTTTGTTTGGCTACACCGAAGAAAGGAAATATTTCTCAACAAGAGGAAGAACAAGCTAATGCCAAGGGCGGATAGTCCTTCCAAGATATTGGCAAGGTTTGGGGAAAGGGCCTACAAGGTAGAACTTCCGGACGAATATGAAGGTATTAATGTTGGAGACTTATCACCATACTTATATGACGAGAATTTGAGGGCAAATTCTATTAAAGAAGGGGAGTATGATGAAAAGAAGGCCGAAAACTTAAGTTTCCAACATGAGTCGCGAGGTGATTTGCTAGGAGTGCCGAAGATTGCTAACCATCCTATGGTGACATGCCTAACGTGGAATAGAGTATGGAGTGGAATTGAAAAAAAAAACTTGAAGATCCAAGCCAAGTGACATTAATTTTCGGCTTTTATGTAGGTCTTGTCCGAGACCAACTTTTAGCTTATTTTAATTCCTAGCTTAATTTCCTTATAGTTTAATTACTAGGCCGTGTAATAGGATGAGATGACTAGGCCAAGATCATCAAGAATGAGAAGCTTCCAACGTGCCCCAAGGAGGTAATTCATGAACTAGCTAGTTCATGCACTTATCTACATGGATGACATAAAAGGGTGGCCTAGAGAACATGAAGAGTTGGGCCTTTTCCCTTCTCCAAAACCGGTCAAACACATTCCCCTTTCCCATTCGGTCGAGTTCTATGTTTGTGTCTTTCTTGTTTCCTCTTCTAGAAGGTCTAGAACTAGTATAAATATGATATGTAATTGGTGTCAGGGGACATTGAAGTTTTATGAAATATATTTCAGTTTACTCAAACATGCTAAGTTTTCAACTTTTGTGTTGTTATCATAGTCAGACCTTTTGTGGTCCAAACCCCCGTCCTTTTGTGGGAAACCCCTGGGTCCTTTGGTGCTCCAAACCCTCGGTGTAAGTCTAGTTAGAACTTTTGTGATCTAACTATACCCAAGATAAGGTTCTATCCCATTACTTGTTACAAACACATTAAAGGTCTTTTCAGCCTACATTACCTTACGCGTACACGAATTTGTTTATCAATTTCATGCCTCATCCTTGTCCAAACCGCCTAATTCCTTGCACCACAATACACTCCAACACTTCCCCAACTCACACCCAAAAGTTTGTCAACTGACTCCTACCATAAACACCCGAAACCCCCGACCAATTCCCCACTGTCCCAATCGCACCGCTATTCCGCCAACCTTATTGTCCCGACCAGTTTCCGCCACCTTACCACCACCCAACCATAAAATACCAACCACCAACATAACCTACAATGTGTCTAGTTCATCCCCTCCAAATATTTGAGCCCAACACCCTCCAAATTCACCCTCACACCTCCCCACCAAACACACACTACCCGGAAACCCGTCAACCTCCATTTGGCCCCCATTTTGGTATCCACCCGATCCTAATCCAACTCCGACCCAACTAACCATACAATCCCCTCCTTATATACATCACCACATGTTTTCAAAAATTCAATAACATGTAGGAAAATCCAAGTAAGAATCAGGATATCATATCGGAAGCATGTGTAATGAGTAAACAAACAATAGAAAACATGGCGACAAGCCCACACATGGTGATGAGCCCAAATAAACAGTAGTCGAAACCAATACGAGGTTGATTCCCCAAATCTACCCATCATCATAATTCAACATCGGTACCTACTCAAACGTTCATCGCAACCGGCTAAGTGGGACCCCCACACACACCTAATACCCCTCAATATTTATAACTAATTACGTACTTCTATCGGAGTCTCGTAAACTAAATCGTAGCCTGCCTCAAAGTTGAGTAGGAGTGCTACAACATCAAGTCTCGGTGATTGCCTTGTCCTTCCTCATCGCCTCATGATAATCAAAGTCTATTCACACATATAATACCTTTAATATAAAGCTAACACAACATAAAGCAAGGCTTCAAATACCTATCCCGGACCAATGCTACCAAGACTCAAACTTTAATACATAAAAACCAAGATTACATACTAGGTAATTATATCTTTAAATTAATTGAAAATCTATACACATTTGAACCCTCAATTGAACGATAATAAAAAACTCCCAATTTAAAACCTTAGAAATTTCCCCTATTGAAAACAAGTTCTATGATCAACTAAAAACATGATTGTCTATCATCATCCAATCCTAATTCACAATAATAACCCTTTTTAAGCCATAAAAGGGGAAGAATCTATTACCTCAAGGTTGGAATTGCTCCTAAGGCTCTGAAAATACTCCAAGGCGGTGCTGATTTTGAGGGTTTCTATTTTGGGAATTTTCTGACCTAAGGAATTTATAGGAACCTGGTACAGTGCTTCTGCCCTAGTGGAATCGACTTCACTAAAGTGGACCCGCTGCGGTGGAAAACCCCTTCATCAGGGCAGTGGTCAGTTGACACCTCACCTCTCGTCATGGCGAATATGACTCTAAGCGGCAGAAACCACCTATCTCTCAACTTCCGCTTCGGCGAGCCAACCTCTCGCCGAGGCGAACACGCCAGAGCGGATACTAGTGCTGCCATGGCAAGACCTCTATCAAACACCCGAAACACTCTCGGGACCACCAGGACACAAACCAGACATGCTCGTCTATTATAAACAGTGCTATGAACTTGCTCGTACCCTCGGATTTCACAAATAACCTAGCTAAGGAATACTTTTATAAAGAATCGTCCGGAAAGAACAAATATCAAAATTTCATAAATAAGTCCATAGAATATATTCGATTGCCTCAGGAAGTGAACCAGTGACTCGACTAAATCATAAATGACCCTCCGGAACTACCAAAAGCGACCAACGCTAGAAACGAACCCATTTTTTCAAAAGTCAATTTTGAGTCAAGCTAACCAACTCTAAGTTTCTAGACTTTGGGTTTTTCATCCGAAACCCATATAACTAGACCTCGAGATCCATGCCACCTATCCCAGTGCATCACAAACCGCACATGGAGACTACGAAAAGGGTCAAATAAGCAAATAAGGTCTTTAGCTAAAAATGACCAGATGGGTCGTTACTGTAGGTCGGTGCCCTATCCCAACAACATATCAGTTTTATTATTTCCGCTATCTTAGAATCTTCATAGACGTCTATGGTTATGTTCTATCAAGTAGAGGTGTATCTCCAATTATACAGACAGAGAATATTATAGTTCATGTTTACGGATTTTCAAACTTTATTATGTCATGTACTTCCATACAGGTATGTAGTACTTGAATATAAATCATGGTCCATCCCATTCATATTTAGGGTATGACAGAGTGATATCAGAGCATCGGGTGCCAGCCACGCCTACCAAGTTTGGGGCATGACAAAAGAACACCCAAATTTCTTGCTAGGCTTAAATAAAATCTAAATTCCTCCAAATTTTAGATCTCAACTCCTTAGATGATAAATAAAAAACCCAATAACTTAGAAGATCAAAGGAACTCAAATTCAATCAAATCCACTTGATGTTCTTCAAGCTTTGAATGTTTTAACTGGTGATTCAACCCAAAACAACTACATATGGCTTGAAATTTTAGTATGTGATAGATTCAATCTCTAGGAACTCAAATCTATCATCAACGCTCTCAAATCCAACAACAGAATCAATTTTTTTTGGGAATCTTCAGATATTTTGTGGATTTTCAAAATAGAAGAAGAACCAAGGATTAAGAATTTTAGAGACAATCATTTAGCCTAAGCTTTGATACCAAATTATACGATTCTTAAAGGGGAAACTCTAGGATTCGAGTGCGGAAATTAAAGGATAGAAGATTGACACAATCAATGGCATCCAAAGCAACCTAAACTATATGAAAGCTTAGAATTCAATAAAATAAATCAAATCAAACATCAATCAAGATAGAAGCAAGACAAGAATTGAAATCAATAGGCAACCAAATGTATATTAAACCAAAGACATCCTAAATATTTATCAATAAAAGCACCTATACTATAAAGAGATTCCACAAGTGAGTGATCTCATATGAGAACCATGATCAAGTTCAATAGACAACCAAGGAATTCACCCTAATTGTGCTATCACTATAATCTAACACCAATCATAGCTAACACTACAAAATAGCTAATAAGAGAATTAATCTCAATTCATCATTCATTAAAATCTAGCATATGAAACAACAAGTATAGTATTTTTACTAGATAGGCTAAGAAGACTACTGATTATTACCAAAATACCCTTAATGAAATAAGGGTCGTCTTAGTCTTCTTAGGGATGATGGAAGTATATTTTGAAGATGACCTCTTTGCATAAATAACCTCTTCCACCAAGCTATCTTTCGTATCTTGAATGTGGTTATCTTGGAGTCTACCACCCAAGCAATCATCCGAATGTCGTATGCCCTCTTATGTGGGCCCTCAATTGACTCCAAATGCCCTATCTCCATCATCAAAGGGCATGTGGCATGGAAATACATGCTTGAATCTCCATCACGAATCGTAGCCCTCATAATTTCCCATGAGCTTCCTAGTATGATATCACTAGCCCTCATATCAGTAACCTTGTGTGGATCATACTTGGACAATGAAACGAATTTGATGTAGTATTTATGTACGCTCATGTTATTCTGTTTGAGCCTCTTAAATTCTAGGGCCTTGACCTCCCTGACCCTTAATGGCAGGAAGTTTTCAATAAATGCATCTGTGAATTCATCCCAAACTGCAGGTGGCACATCTTCACCTCGGGATTGTTCCCACATCTCATACCAAATAATTGTGATTTCCTGCAACTGATAGGTTGCAAACTCTATCACCTCTATTTTGGTGGAATGGATAGTACGAAAGACCTTCTAAATCCCATCAATAAAATTTTGTGGGTCCTCGGTCTTGCTGAACCTTGTGAACACTGGTGGTTTCATGCGAATGAACTCTATGATCCTGGAATTGGATGACCCTTCACTAGCAACATTATTCGAAGTCGCTCCCTGACGTTGAGCCTAAGTGGTGAAAATTTGGGTGAGCAACTGAATTGCACCTCTGACATCCATATATGCGGAACTTAGTGGCAAATTGATTGTGGGGCATTGAACCTGATACAACTCCATAAGCCTGAGAGTTCACTTCTTGGGCAGCATTAGTAGCGTCCCTCTTGCCGGTAGCTAACTTTCTTTTAGTAGGAATTTTTTAAAATATGTAATACACACTAGTAAGATGAATATCCTGAATGTATAGCTCTAATTGCACGATCTAGAGTATGAAAGAAGTGAGACGATCCTAGATGTCTTGGTGAACAACTGTTTATATGTGTGGCACAAACACACACATAAAAGCGACTCCACTGGACACGATTTCATAGATTCCTAAGACACTTAAATCTAGGCTCTAATATCAAGCTATGTCATGCCCCGAACTATGGCCTTGGCGTAACACAACACTCGATTCTAGACAGCGTATGGCCAAGCGAACCACATGGCTTGCTGGATCAACATGGGCATATAATATCAATAAATAATAATTTAAAACATGAAAATCTGAATACTAAAGATATATTGTCTAAAAATATAATAGCGGAAATAATCTGAAAACATAATAAGTCTAAATATTTGAACATGAGTCTGACTACTAAAATTGTTTTACCGTGACAAGGCCCCCGACATACCTTTACTACATGACATGACATAAAATAAATAAAAGATAACACTGAATGAAGTGGGGCTCACCAATAGGTGATACGTAAGAATCCTAGTGAACTGATCCATTGTTATGTAACTCTGTACCTGCATTGTGAGATGAAGGCCTATGGAAAAAATGGACATAAGTACATTTAAATTGTACTTGTATGTAAAGAAACTGAATGAATAAGCAAGGCACATGAAATAATAGGAACTCAAACTCAAATCGTAACATGAGCATGAGCATGTATAATATCTTACATGAATATAATAAAACATGGTAAATTATTTTAAGTGGAGAGCTTTAGTATAACCGACATGAAATGACCGTGTGAGAACGTGGCATCTGATCTCTGCCTGATCAGCTAAGCCATCTCATACCTTATCGGGGTATGAGACATGAACATGACATGAATGGATCCAATAACCTGTGATGGGTAACATGAAGGAATCGTCCTAACTGGGCGGAGTGATCCTTATCCTACATTGGCATACGTAGTTTCATGTATTAAACATTCTCAATAATTTTTGTTACTCCCAAAATATGAATATAAGTGTCTTAACAGCCTATGGATTACATAATCATAACTTATAAACATGATTTATAAATATAGTATAACATGTGTGGTTGTAATATTAATTGCAAGATACCTGAAAACATGTGAAGTTCATATAATGGAATGATATTGGTTCGGTTCATGTCATGCATTCAAGAACCCATGGAATTCAAATTATGGGTGTTCATGGATTACGAACGGATTCAGGATAATCATGGTATATAGTTGTACGTGTATTTAGGGTCATATCTGCTAGAGAAAAAACCCTAAGTCTGAGAAAATTCATATTTCATAGATGAATGTGGTGTGGGAAAGAACAAATATGTTCCAACACGTGGATAGAAGCCCTACATGCATGTAAACATTCCAATCCAACGAATTATCTAGCTTCTCTGACGAAGAACACCCAAACCCTAGCTTTGTATTATTGGAGAATGATTACTTGTTTATCCTATGTTTTATTTAAGAAGCATGTTAGAAATCATGTATTTAGCTCTAGGATTGATTAGAAATCATAGAAATGTTCTTACCTTGATGTGGGAGGTTGAGAGGAGAGAAAAATCATCCTTCGAGGGTTTTCTGTGAAGTTAGAATGTCTAATAAATGAAATTTTGAGTTAAGTATTGAATTTATAGCATGGGGAATTTTGGACTGACTGGCTCACCGATCGATCTCCAAAGAGAGGGGTGACCTCACTATGGGCCTCGCTCAGCTAGATCCTACATTACTTTGAGCTTCGCTCAGCGAGCTCACCCCGCCAAAATAAACTTAGTTGATTTTCTAATTTTTTTTCACTTTTGTACCCTATAACTCGTTGAGTGAGGGATATGGAAAGCTCTTGTCTCTCTCTAGACCTCACTCAGTGAGCTCCCCTATCTATTTCATACTTAGCTAAAATTTTGCATTTTTCTACCTTGTCGACAATGTTTAGTAAAATGGCCATAATGCCTAGCATAGAGCTCCAATTGAGCTGGTACATATATGGTTTGAAAGATATTTCAAAGGGATTCAACTTTCATATTTGTAAGTTTTCTCTAATTCTCAATGGATGTTCACGAAAATAGGCTGGAAGGCAGATCTATCGTAAATTTAGTTGATTCTATTGAATCTTATGCATTTTAGTAATCACCTTGATTTCAAAATCACTATTTCCACCCAAGCTCATCCATATGGGACTTCATATAGATAAAATTTCACATTAATGCCCATTTAACATATTCACACCTAACCCAAATTTACGGGGTGTTACACTTTAATTGCTTCAGAGTTTCTTCAAGTTCGATTCTGTCCCGAAGAGGTGTGGCTAAGATTTTCTATATTTCATGTCCTACTTTTTCATTCCGCAATGAGAGAACATGTTCCTTGAGTCCCTCGATTTCTCTTCTGATGTTTTCATTCTCTTATTACAGAGTTAAATGGTTTTTCTTGAGGATTTTGTATTCATACATCGTTTATTTTCTTTCGATGTGTCCATTCTCCAACATATTCAAGACAGTTTGAGTTACTCCTTCCAGTTTTACTATGGAGTAATTGATAATTTCTTCTCTTATTTCTGAGGGAGACTTCCTGTTGATATCTTCATCTGCCTTATTGACTTTTGAATCTTTCGCAGAGTCATGATTTTCTTCTTTAATATTTAAGTTGGACTTGAGGGTGAGATTTCCTAGGTTTTCAGCAGAGAGTTGACTTATGTTGTTTAGATCAATCTTACAGATGTCATCTTCTATCTTGTTGCTGGAATCTTTCCTAGACTTTTCGTGCTCTCTTATGTTTTTTTCCGAGGATATGTTTCTTGAGAACTTCCGTGGGGGAGTTTTAATCATAGATTTATTTCTTGTATCCGAGAATAGGGACTATTTTTTCTTCTTTATAAATTTCATGAAGAATGTGACATATTTGTTTTGCACTGCTATGTGAGAGGATTTGGTCATGGACAGCAGGAGGAGTACCTTTGATAAGGAATTGTTTTGCCTTTAAGTGTGATCAAGAAAATTTCTAATTTTTCTTGGTTGTAATTGAGGTTGATTCTTCACCTTCCTAAATTAGTGTCCAAGCATCAAAGTCTTGAGAGATAGTGAATTCTTCTATTCTTGATTTCCACCATTGATATTGTTTCCCCTCAAAGTATGTTGGTTTTCTTATTGATTCTCTACTTTGAAACATAGGATGTGTAACCATTTTTCAAGGTAGTAGCCTTTATAGAAAGGTCTAGCTCTGATACCACTTGTTAGGATCGGGCTATATCTATGCGTTCCAAGAATCAGATTCTTAGAAAAATTTGCATACGAAGGTAATGCAATGGAAATAATAATCAACAAAAGAATATTACGTGGAAAATTCCTTGCTCAAGGGAGTAAAAAATCATGACCTATCTTCCTATTGGATTTTTTAAAAATCTTCACTATAACCGAGTTGGTCAAGATTTTTTCTTTGGCACGTGCTAGCTCGCGGTCAAGAGTTTTTCTTTCTTCCTGGAAAATAGATAAGCAGATGTATTCTGACATTTCAAAAGTATTTTATGAAAAATCTATCTCGGATAGATTACATTCATTTCTTGAACTTTTCGTTGGTAATCCCGGACACCATTAGCAGCTGCACCACCAGCTAGAACAACCTCCTCAAGCTCGCGCACACTTTGGGTAAGTTTTTCAACCTCTGCAACCTTTTGGCGATGCATTCTGTCTAAAATTTTATTTTGTTCCTGATGTATGTTTTTGAAACAGAATACGTGGAAATAGAATGCAACTAAACACTAAGGGTGGCTGGTGACGGTCCGACTCGACCGACGACTCTCGCCCGCGCGCTCCCGGTCCCTCTCGACCCGCAGAAAAAAATGGTGGTAGGACTCGAACTCAGGACTGGACAATGTCTTGTCCCGCCAGACCCGAGCCCGCCCCAGGCCCGCCTGACCCGAGCCCGCCCCGAGCCCGTCCCGATCCCAACCCCGCCCGATTTCTCCCCCTTTGCAAATATGCCATTGCACCAAGATTTTGGCCGTTGGGCAACGGCCATTTTAGGCCTCCCCCAACCCCCCCCCTACCCATTAATATTTATTTTTAACCCATAAGTTATTATATTTACACTTTAACCCAATTTTTCAACTATAAATAACTCATTTTCTCTTCATCTTTCTCACAAATCTTCCTACAATCTCTCTAATCTCTCAATATATCTCTCTACAAGTCTACATTGTTTGCTAAATATTCAATTTTATTTATTCATTTGGGAATTGGGAGTGAAGTTGGCAACTAGCTTGAGGATCTTCCATCGAGCAAAATTTCAATTTTCAACCTCTCGATTACACGTCGACGTTACGTCGGCGTTTGGTACATTAGTTCCTTCATTAAATTATTATTGTCTGTTTATTTTATTTAGCGCACTTAATTTTATTATCTTTAATTATTTATTATCATAATTAAAATGGAAGGATTAAAAGGTATGTTTAAGGGTAAGGGTAAGGGTGCTTTTTCTAGTAGGGGCAACCAGGGCAAGGGTACTTCTTCTAGTCATCTTATTCCTACACAGGATGATTTTGTTGATACTCAACATTTTCCTACAATACCATTAGATTTAGACGAGGAGCTATTTTCTGGAACTCAAGAAGACTTTAATTTAGACGATGATCTAGATGATACACCCACTAATGTTGATGACAACACACCCACTAGTGCACCTTTAACTGAAATACCCCCTATTCCCCCTAGTATGAGGCGAGGTCCAGCAAAACGACCATTAAAATCAGATGCATGGACATTTTTTGATAGGGACGTAGAGAATCAAGTAGCTATATGTAAAATTTGTAAAAATATTTTAAAATTTAAAACTGGAAAAGGTCACGGTGGGACGGGGGGTTTAATTAGACACGTAGTAAGTGCTCATCCAGCTAGGTATGCCCAATACCAGGCTTCAAAACCGGGTGCGCAAACTCCCGCTCCATCGGGACAAGGTTCACATCACGTCTTGTCGGGACCAAGTCTGAGGTCAAATTAACCCTATGACGGGGGGAATTGTAGGCCCTAAATACAATAAACATAGAGATAGGGAAGCAATATCAAAATTAGTTGTTGTGGAGGGTTTGCCTTTTTCATTTTCTTCATCTCCCGGTTTTATTCATTACATTAGAGATATATATAATTCTGCTTTTAATGGTTTTCCTAGATCAACTGTTAAGAGAGATGTATTTAAATTCGCGCATGAATATCAACAGTATTTACGTTATTCATTATATCATTTTAATGGAAAAGTATCTATCACGTCTGATATAGGTCGTAGTACTAACGGCCATGATTATTTAATTGTAACTTGTCATTGGATAGATTATAAATGGTCTATGCAAAAACGTATTTTAGCGTGTAGATATATAGATGATAGGCACACTGGTACTTTTATTGCAGATAATATTTATCAAGTGTGCCATTATTACGGAATAACCGATAAAATTATGACTATTATATTAGATAACGCTTCTTCTAACAATTACGCAATTACAATTTAAAAAAATAGTTTAACTCCATCTTTTCCAGATCATTTTCATATAAAATGCGCGTGCCGTATATATAACTTAATTGTAAAAGGATGGTCTATCACTTTTTGAAGACATTCTTAGTAAAATACAATTTGCTATAAACTTTATTTTTAAAAGTAATAAAGTACAACGTAGAAAAGAATATAAAAAAACTTGTCACGATTGTGGACTATCTTATAAAAACATTCCACAAGAAGTATCCACTAGGTGGAATTCTTTATACGAGCAACTACTTGTTGCTTATGACTATAGAATACCTATAACTTTATTTTTTAACTCTCATAATAAAAATCCAGCTGATATGATTTTAGATAGTGATTGGGTAAAAATTTCCGAACTTATTGTATTTTTAGAGAAATTTTTTCAAGCAACAAAAGAATTTTCTGGTATATATTATCCTACTATTTCAACTATGTTGTTTTATATAACTCTAATATTTTTATTACTTAGTGAATATATGGAAAAACCAGCTTATGAGGCAGCTATTAAAAAAATGTTTGTCAAAATAAAAAAATATTTTTTTCTTATTCCCACTATTTATATTATTGGTTCTGTATTAAATCCTACTATTAAAATAGACGGTACTAAATCACTAATTGAAACTATTTACGATTGTATAGAAGTACTACCACCTCCAAGTCCCAAAAATCTAAATCACCCACCACCTATTGAACAAACTAAAGAAGAAGTGTTGTCTAGCGTAGAACACCAATGCAAAAAAATATATAGATTTTATCAACAAGAAAATGCTAGTAACTTACCGGCTTCCATACCATCTTCTTCATCTTCAACACAACCTCACAAAAGACATGTTGTTTCTGTGGCTAGTATTGAAAGCCTCAGAAATGGAATGTGCGGCCGTACCTCTACTACTAACCAAATTAGCGAGTTGGATATTTTTATTTTGCAGGGTTCTGTACCGTATCAAGAAGTTATCAATGAAGATGGACATGAAGACTTGCTGAAATACTGGAGGAGGAATGAGAAGACTTTTCCGACACTTTCATTGATGGCCCGAGATGTTTTGAACATTCAAGCGTCATCAACTGCGTCTGAAAGCGCTTTTTCTGCCGGCAAATATCAAATAGGAGACCACAGACACTCATTAGCCGGAGATAGCTTGGAAACTGCAGTATTATTCAGAGATTGGATACGAGCGGAGCGGAGAAGGTGCGGTCAACCGGAGATCAACGAAGAAGAAGATGAAAACTACAACTAAATCTTAACCGAAGGTAGTGGAAGCGACGTGGATCAATTTGACCAACAAATACCAATTCCAACCGAAGAACCACAGGAAATCATCAAGCAATCAGAACAGGTTTTTTTGAGAATGTAATTTTTTTAATTGCAATTTTATTATGTAATTTGCAACTTTTGGACAACACCACAAAGTTGCAATTTAGATTTTAGACAATTGTATTTGTATTACAAAAAAATCATGTCTATTAAATAATATAATAGGCACAAAAACAGCCTTGGAATGTTTTTATTACACTATGTTATCTTGTTTATTGAGTTTTTTTATACATATGTTATTTAAAAAAAAAAAAAAAAAAACCCGCCGGACCCCGCCCCGACCCGATACCGACGGGATCGGGACGGGACTGGAGCAAGTCCCGCCAGACCCGACCCCGACCCGGCCCGCCATACCCGAGCCCGGCCCGCCATACCCGAGCCCGGCCCACTGGCCACCTCTATTAAACACTAAGGTGACATTTGTTTCAATATGGGTGACAAAACATTTCATGAAATTCTTTCAGTTTCTGAAATAAAACTCTTAAACAAATATTTCATGAAGAGAATTTTCCCAAAAACTAGAACAAATATTTCATAAAAATTTTGAAACATTTTTATATAACAAATGCCACCTAAATGCTCCAATGTTTTAAGCAGCAGAACCAACAGTTGTATCATCAACATACTTGGCATATTTCAATCTGTTTCATCAGCTCTTGATTCTTATTCTGAAGGTCATCCACCATAGACGCCTTTGCTAATGCTGACTGCACAGTTCTTTCGGCATCAAGTAAAGCTGCCTCTTTTGACTTGGTAAGACGGTCCAATGCCTTATTATCATCTTGTAGTTTCGCAGTCTGGAAAAAAGATAAAGAAAAGAGTAAGAAATCATCCACATATGAGACTGAGATTTACAATCATTTATAGACATGAAACGCAGGCAGACACCTCTTGACGAGCAAGTTTAAGTTCAGCCTCCAAAGGTGCAAGGATGGCCTCAATTGGTGACATATCATCATCCTTATGAGCTGCATGGACCCTTCGAAGAGTGGCTTCCGCTGCAAATTGAGCTGCCATGGATGCTTTCTTTTCATCGTTGATCTTCTTGATTTCAAGATTCTGTAAAGCAAGAAAAATATTTGAAGTTATAAAATAGTTTACTAAAATAAGAAAAGAATCTATAATAAGAAGATTTTGAGTTAGAACCTTGCTTTCTAGAACTGATTCTGTCAACTTAAGCTTCTCATCAACCCTTGACAACTTGTCAGTGAGCTGAATTATAGGTTATAGGACAAGGAAAAATACCATATGAGCTTTTGTTCTTTGTGACTATGAGTAGCTTTACAGTCACTACAGCTGAAACAATCAGATATATCCAAATCAAACCAACACGCAGATATTTTATGCAAAAATGGAGCTTAAACGTTGTTGCCGAAATTATAGCACAAATGCAATCATAATCGAGATGTCCCCATTCAACGAGTAGATTGCACTTTCTCAAATTTACAGATCATGCGTGAGAGCATGAGCCACGACCTTCTCATTACAGATATGCTCCCAACCTGCTACCCCCTATCCCACCCCCAGAAAGTAAACATGACCCAAAGAGCATTTTCATGCAGCTTCCAAGTGATTTGGGAAACTTCACAATAGTTCATCTTCTTCTATAAATCTCTTGGACATTGCATCAATATTTAGATCTTCGTACAACATATATTTAACTTTCCAGGCTCAAATAAAACATCTTTGAAATATCCTTTCATTCAAGAGATTAAACAGAACTTATCAAGTTTCCCGATTCTTCAAATAGAAATAACAACAAAAACTAGTAGCAAATCCAGTTAAATAACAGAAAATCATTCAAACAAGATTAAATTTGTACAAGTAAAGTACCTGCTGGTTTTTAAAGGATCACACATATGCAAGCGAATGTGACACAATTGAAATGCTACAATTTAACTTTTCACACTTGTAGGACAAAACAGATACAATAAATCCTACATTTTGATGTATATAAGGAGGGGAATATGTGGGATAACCAAGGGGTGTCTAGGATCACACACCTACATTTTGCTTATCCCACGTGTCTAGAACACCCCCTCCAAAAAAGGATCGAGGTTCGGACCACAAAAGGACCAACTAAGATAAGCAACACAAAAGTTGAATAACTTAGCAAATTTAGTAAAACTCAAATATATTTCATATAACTTCAATGTCTATTTACATAAACGACATGCCCTATTTATACTAATGTTTAGACCTTTCTAGAAGAGCAACTAGATACACATACAAGCACTTCGGCCGAATGGGAAAGGGGGAAGGTGTTCGGCCCTTTTGGGGGAAGGGAGAAGACCAACTCTTCATGTTATCTAGGCCACCCTTTTGTGAAATCCATGTAGATAAGTGCATGAACTAGCAAGTTCATGAATTATCTCCTTGGAGCACGATGGAAGCTTTCTTTTCTAGATTGTTCTTTGGCCTAGTCACCTTATCCTATTACACGGATTGCTTAGTCATCTCATTCTATTACAAGGCCTAGTAACTAAGTTAGAAGGAAATTAAGCTAGGAATTTAAAACAAGCTAAAAGAAAGTGGTCTCAGCCAAGACCTAGATAAAGGTCGAAAATGTTGTCTTCTTGAATCTTCAATTCCTTTCTTCAATTCCACTCCATACTCCATGCCACAATAAGCATATTATCATAGGACGATCGACAATCTTTGGCACTCCGAGCATTTCACCTCGCGGCTCATGTTGGAACTTTAAGTTCACGGTCTTTTTTCATCAATCTCCCATTCTTTAATAGAATTTGCCCTCAAATTCTCGTCATCTATGTTTGGTGATAAGTCTCCAACATCAAACGTTGAACTAATACTTTCGTATTCGTCCGGAGGTTCCACCTTGTACAAAGGATCCGAATACAAGACAAAAGGTTTTGACTTCAAATATTGCCCCCAATGGACCAAGGATCTTACGACATAAAATTCTTTGTCATTGAGTCGTTCACCACCCAATGTTTCACTAAACAATGCAATGGACCTTTTGTTTTGAATTAAGAAGGTTCCAACACCAATTCCACTAGCATCACATTCAATTTCCAATAGCTTCTCACGGTTTGGAATAACTAAAGGCGGTGCTTCACATATCCTTCCCTTCACGGCTTCCAAAGCTCTTGGTGTTCCTTCGGACCATTTAAACTCATCCTTTCTCATTAGCTCAGTGATAGGGGCAGCAAAGGTACAATAATCTCAAATGAATCGATGAGAAAAATAAGCCAAACTAAGGAAACTTCTTACCACACTTACATTCGTAGGCTCGGGCCAACATCGGATAGTTTCTACCTTAGATGGATCCACATGAATGTCCTCGGATGATACTATGTATCCCATGGATGGCCTTGGTACCTCATGTATGGGCCTCATGAAAGGGCTCAGAGCATTACACAATCCAAATGGCATCACAAGCCATTCGTACAAACCATACTTGATTTCGAAAGTCATATTCCATTCATCTCCCTCTCGGATCCTCATTTGATGGTAGACACTCCTCAAATCTACCTTCGAGAACAACTTGGCCCCACTCAATTTATCCAAAAGGTCTTTCAATCTCGGCATAGGAAACTTGCACACCACGATGATGTTATTGGCCGCTCGGCTATCCATACACATGCGCCAAGTTTCATCTTTCTTTGGAACCAACAAGGCGGGTACCGCACATGGACTAAGGCTCTCTTGGACAAAGCCTTTGTCTAGCAATTTTTGCACTCCTTCTTACGACTCCTTAGCCTCTTTCGGATTGTAGCTATGGGCTCTTATTGATGGTAATCCTGGTGTAAGATCATCCAGAAATACATTTATCAAGAGTTCCTTCAAGTTGGCACTTTTGACCGCATCTCCCATAGGACTCTCCTACTCCTTGCACACCAATGCATCTATAGAACTCCCCTTCTTCGACTCTTCTTCTATCTCCGATACATTAAGCAAGAGGGCCTCAGATTTTTCCTTGCGTTTCTTGTCGTTTTGGATCTTCATTTCCTTCACCTCACTAGGTGACAATGGTATCAACTGGATCTTCTTATCATCCTTTTGAAAAGAATAGACATTCTTTTATCCAACATGTTCTTCTTTCGTATCAAATTGCCATGGTCGCCCCAACAAGATATGATGAGCATCCATAGGTACGACGTCACACCATATCTCATCTTCATACCTTCCAATCTGAAAACTAACAAGAGTTTGTTTCATTACCTTTAGCCCTTTGTCTTTTTTTAGTCATTGGAGAGCATATGGTTTAGGATGGCTACGGGTAGGCATGTTCAATTTGTCCACCATCTCCGCGGAAGCCGCATTGGTACAACTTCCTCCATCAATGATCACATTACACACTTTATCATTCACCTTGCATCAAATGTAAAATAGTTGTTCTCTTTGTGTCTCCTCTTGTTCATCAATTTTAACATTTAACACACGTCGGAGCACTAAACTTTCACCCACCTCCGCAAGATCAATATCTTCCTCTAGGTCCTCCTCGACTTTGGGTTCCTCAATAACAAAGGAATCCCCCACTCTTCATACTTCCACCTCGACATACTTCTGACCTTGTTTTACAATAGTGACCTTCCACACAAGTCACTTTTTTTTAATTTGCCAAATATGTGGAAACACTTGGTGTCATGTATAGTTATATAAGAACTATGTTGTAGAGATTTATTATGTAGGATAATTATAGAGAAAAATAGTTAAATGAGCCTATAATGTTTGATCGAAATCTCAACTACACATCAAATTTTTGCGGGGTATTATTATTTTAAAAGTGAAATATATTACTCCCTAAATGCTTAGGTGGCATGAGGTGACAAAGAAAATATATAAAGGTGGTGGTGATGTTACGACATTTCTTCAACGGCTAAATTTCGGAGAGAATCAGAAATAAGGATTAAGCAAATTTCTATTTCGCAACAGCAACGAAGATTAAATCCTAAAGAAAATATAACAACTAAAAATTACACCATCAAGCTAAAAATCCTAAAATCAAAACACCAATAAAGATTAAATCTACAAAATATAGCCCTAATTCATGAAATCTAACCCTCAAATAATAAATAACCTTCCTTGCCTCTTGAGTGCATAAACACACAAAATATGGCCATATCTGGCCCTTCTCGAGTGAGTTCCTGCAAAAGACGAAACGAAGAGGCAAAATTAAAAGATTTGTCGCCGTGGTTCGCTGCTTCATGCCGGATTCCAACTGATTTTAACCGGAGCAAATATAGAGTGAAGAGAACAGTAAAGGGGAAGAAGGGGGAAGGAGTAGAGGAGCATGGTGGTGGCATTTGGAATCGCGGCTGGTGGCGTTTGGAGGATCGTCGTCGACGTCTTTCGATGGGGGTGGTAAGGTGGTGGAAGAAACGAGATGAGAGAAAGAAATAAAATTAGAAAAAGAGATGAGAAAGGAATGGTCTTAGCCTTCTACAAGAGATGAATTGATCTTCAGGTGGGCAATGGTCTTAGCCATTGGAAAAGAGATGAGAGAAAGGAATAAATTTTAAGATTAAAAGGAAACGAAAAAAGGAAAAAAGGAAAAAGGAAAGAATTGGAATAAAAAAAAATTTAAAATAGAAATATACATGTTGTGGCGCGTGTATATCATTATATAACATATATTTTGGTATGGCCTTTTAGGGGGTGTAAATTTCTATTCAATATAATTCAGAGGGTAAATAATTCCATTTTAAAGTAATTCAGGGGGTAATAAGACCTCGCGTTTGGTGTGTAGTTAGAATTTTGGCCAAATGTTGGGTGCTCATTTGGCTATTTTATATAGAGATTATTTCTTTAGGTATTTCGTTAATTACACTAAATTGAATATATAAAATATTGATTAAATTATTTATTTATTTTTTAAAATAAAAAGTAATGAGTTTATAATTGTATCCTTGGATGCTTGACTTTCATTGATTTTTAGAAAAAATATAAAGGTAATATGTTTGGTACTTTATCCTTGTATAAGTAATACATGGATTAGTATTCCATATTATTGGTGGTCGACCGGCCGTGATCTTCTTAGAAAGGTTCGAGAGTGAGCATATCTGTCGGGACTCGAAAGATGGTGAACTATGCCTGAGCGGGGTAAAACAAAGGGAAACTCTAGTGGAGGCCTGCAACAATACTGACATACAAATCGTTCGTCTGACTTGGGTATAAAGGCCAGCAAAACCACAGCCAACGGAACGGGCTGGGCAGAATCAACATGGAAAGAAGACCATGTTGAGCTTTACTCTAGTACAACTTTGTGAAATAACTTGAGAGGTTTAGTGTAAGAGGGAGCTTAATGTCGAAAGTGAAATACCACTACTTTTAACGTTATTTTACTATTATATGAATCGAAAGCAGGGCACTGCCCATCTTTTTAGACTAAATGCTTGCTTTTCAGGAAAATTCGGGCAGAAGATGTTGTTAGGTGATAAGTTTGGTTTGGGTAGCACATTTGTTAAAATATAACGTAGGTGTCCTAAGATGAGATCAATGAGAACAGAAATCTCATGTCGAACAGAAGGATAAAATCTTGTTTGATTATGATTTCCAATATGAATACAAACCGTGAAAGCGTGGACTAATGATCTTTTAGACCTTCGAAATTTGAAGCTAGAGGTGTCAGAAAAGTTATCACGGGGATAACTGGCTTGTGGAAGCCAAGCATTCATAGCGACATTGCTTTTTGATCCTTTGATGTCAGCTTTTCCTATAATTCTGAAGCAAAATTCACCAAGTATTGGATTGTTCACCCACCAATAGGGAACGTGAGCTGGGTTTAGACCGTCGTGAAATAGGTTAGTTTTATCCTACTAATGACAATGTCAAAAATAGTAATTCAACCTAGTACGAAAGGAACTATTGATTCACACAGTTGGTCATGACAGAATTTAGATACGACATTAACCAACATCACCTATATGTGTCACCTACGTATTTCACCTATAAGATTCACCTATGTGTTTTACCTATATATTTCACCTATGCGGTTAACCTATATGTTTCACGTATGTGCTTCACCTTCTAGCTTAAAAGGTGGAGGCCATATAAGGTCAAGTTGATCTTTTCTTTATCATGTTTCACCCTCTCAACTTAGAGATCAACACAAGATCGACCCGCTCTCCTCCATAAGCTTCCTATGATTTTCTCTTCTTCAAGATTCAAGGTAAGTTTAGGCTAAGTTTAAGCTCGTGTTTTCCTTTTCCATTACTCACGTGGTGCTTGTATTGATTATTCTCCAATTATAGTTGTTCGAAGGTTACTTCAAGGTGAAGTAAAGTAAGAAAATCATATGATTTTGGTAGCATAGGTAAAATATTTTGTCTACGATAATTCATGAGCTCGTATGAGCGTTTAAATTATGTTTTAGGTAAGAACTCATGGGCCGGTGATTGGAAGCCGTGAGTTCAAGTTATAGTAGTTGTTAACACCTAAGTTTTACTCTCTAATAATTTTATTTAATTATTTAAATTTCTTGAATCACAAACGAAGTGAAATGAGCACTTTATTAGTCAAAAATGATTTTACAAAATTGTTTCGGTGACATTTTACCATTTCATTATGGAAAATATCATCAGGTATATTATTGTATATCAACTTACATATTACATATATCTTTTTTTTCTTTTGAAGCATATTTATCAAAATTAAATTCAAAATGGTGAAAAAAATTATTTAATCAATTGTTTAAACTAAAAATGATTAATTGATAAATAGTTTACTCCATCAAATTAGGAAATTCAATTAACTAAATAGAAAAAGCAATTTCCAAATCAACTTAGTTTTAATTTTAATTATTACCAAAACTGGCTATAATTAAAACGTCTATTTGATTTCAGCTTAATTTTGGTCATAATTGAAATGATTTGAATATATTTTAAACTAGCTCGTGATCACATTTTGTACAATTAACCAGTTTTCTTTCAAGACTTTTTTAAAAGAGTAGGGCTGAAACCCTTTATTCTTGGCCGAACCCGATCTAACGACGGATCGACCTAGCCCATCGCATTGGCTAAAGGAGCAAGCCTTATCGCCCTTTTCATTTGGGAAAAATTAGGCAAAGGTTCCGAAACCCTAGCCGCAACACCCCTTTCCCTCTCTCCTCATCATCGTTGCCAAAAATGGCAAAGACGCAGTGTACCTCAACCTTTTTTGTGTTGTGCATGTCCAAATAGGGAAAAGCATTGAATGCTCTGCCTTCTCTCACCTCTCTCCACCATATCTCAATCCAAAACAAAGGTAAAAATGTCATCTCTATCCCTTGTTTTCTTGCGCAACCAAGGACGAACTCTTAATGAGTTTTTTCCGATTGGTCTTTTACGTACACAAATTTGTCATTGGGTCTCAACATAAATCTTTCAAAAGAAAAGATAAATCAAAGAAATCAATTTTAAATGGAAATATGAAGGCTATGGGGTTCTATATAAATAACCCAATTCCCACTATTTGAACGATAGTTGAACAACCCAAAAAGAGTTTTCGAAGCAAGAACAATTAAATTTTAAGATTAAGAGAGGGATGAAGGGGGAGATTTACGTAACTTACGTTGAGTTTTATCTTGGATGAAGGGGGATCTTCTTGGGAGGATTTGGAGGTGTTTTGGGTGTGAAAGGGGGAGAAAAATGAGGCTCAAGGTTGAGGGAGAAGCTTAAATAGCAAGTTGGAGCAGTGGCACCACCTCACTTGGGCATACTGGCTCGCTGAGCGAATCCCAAAGCGACCTACCACCTTGCTATGGAGATGGCTTAGTGAGCTCCCTTGTCTGCTTGCCCGACAGTCTGCAAAGTCTGACAAAACCATGAATATTTCTTTTCTCTGATGTCATATCGATACCATTTAATGTGATGAAAGATATAGTCATAGACCTTTAATTTAATTGATGGATCACCTTGTAACTCCAAGTATATTGGGAGAAAATCATTGTGACATCTGACCCAAATTTCAGCAAAATTTGGTGAAAAGTATTTTCTTCGATTCGATTAACCCCGAATACTTACAAAATTTACTTAACACTTCAATAAACCTCTCTTAACCTTGTAGAGGGATCTTAACCTCTCCAAATTTACATTAGTTAACTCACGATGCAATCGACATCAAAAGTATGGGGTGTAACACTTTGGGACTTCATCATTGTGACTGACCTAAACCCTACTTGATAAGGCCCATCAACGTAGATTATGGTTTGAGGTTGATTAAGAATCTTACACCTCCTCACATATTTAGTTTTCTTGTAGGATTATAAAGTATCTTGATAAGTATGGTGCAAGTTCCTGATAAATATGGCATAGAATTCTGCTGCCTTGGACACCAAGCCTTTTCCATAAAGACACACAAATCCTAGTCGATGCATGATTTATTTGGAACATGTT
The DNA here is from genome assembly GCA_029783415.1 of Anisodus acutangulus. NCBI lineage: Eukaryota > Viridiplantae > Streptophyta > Magnoliopsida > Solanales > Solanaceae > Anisodus > Anisodus acutangulus. The sequence continues at coordinate 24,388,148 of CM056496.1, forward strand.
CTTGGACCTCGTTCAACCACCTAGTACTCCAGCCTCTGAATCTTCTAATTGTTCTGAGCTGGAATATGTTCAAATACATGTTCCATAGATCTACTCTCATATGCACATCATCTAACTCTGACCTGCTTCTGAGATGTTGGATGGAATATGTTGACAGGCTTGTATCATTCATCATATGTTTTATCTGCAGCTCTTCACCTAATTTCCAAGCTCGATTCATTCATCCATGTACCACATCCGGTCCATTCATCCATTTACTTTGAATGATCCACTCATGCTCTGACTGTAATGATTCCATGAGATAGAACATTTTTCATACCTATTCTATTCATCATTGATCTGCTCTGTAGTTGAGTCATCTCTACGTCTGATGTACTCAATTGTGTCAATCTCTGTGATATACCGACTCTTTAGACCTAGTTTATTTAACCACTCCACTGTTTCTCCTTATGATCTTCTCACACATTTGTCATTCATTCCCTGCACCTGATGACCTGGTTTTGTATTGACATACATATTTGCAATCTGTGTTTATGTGTCTAAGTCTATCTCTGCAGCTAGTTTGTAATTCTTCTTCTGCTTTCACTTGATTGATTCACATCTCTTTCCTCTGCACCTGTCTCTTGTGAAAGAAAAAGTCCATGGACCTAATTCATTCACTTTACACTGGTTCTGACTTGGAAAGTCTTTTACCAAACTAGGTCCTGCAACCCTTTCTTATGAAAGACATTTGGACATATTCTATTTACCTTGTGCATTCCTTCTCTCTGTGTCTAGCTTAGTTCACTAATCACATAGCTAAGCTTGGTTTATGCGTCTTGCATATTTACTTTATCAATCATCAAAACTGTTTGCCACAATTCATATGTGTTAATGTCAACAAATTCCCCTTTATTGATGATGACAAACCCCATTTTCTTCACGTCAGAGGTAACATGTCTCGTACACTCATAGCATCGAGTTTGAACTAAGATTAAACCATGTTAGCGAATGAGGCATAAAGCAAGTAAGCACATCAAATCAATTTTCCCCCTTTTGGCCTCATTATAAAGTTAACTCAGATTGTAGCTAGTAATTAGTGATAGTTATTAAACTCATGGCCACTTAGGCTATCACATATACGCAAAATAGGAATCAGTCACTCAATTAGAAAAAAACATTCATATCACACAAATAAGGCACTGATTTGATACAATATTGAAAGCAGAAGACAATAAAAGCAACAAGAAATTAAAAAGATAGATAGATTGACATAAGAAAGCTATCAATTGAGAACTAAGGCTCTAGATTAGCCAAAACTCACAATTAGATTAGACAAACAAGCACCAACCTCTTAGGATGACCAATAGGGAACTATTGTCCCTAGAAATCAATCCTCACAAACAAAGGAATAATCAAAAGCTTCAACAAACTCTCAAACACTCAAACTCTCAAAAGATTATCAATAATATCAATATTCAAAATAGTCTACCTAATGAAATAACAAGTCTAGTATTTATACTAGCTAGGATAAGAAGACTAAGTTAGTTATTTAAAAAATACCCTTAATGTAATAAGGACCTTCTTAAGTCTTCATTTGGAGATGATGGCTTGTATTTATGGAATAGTCTCTTTGCATGCATGACCATCTTCTTCTCTATTTTGGCCACCTCGATGCTCTCCCAAGCCCAATAAACTACACACCTTAGTCGAAGTTGTGGGTCTTGGCCAATTCTTTATTGCCTCGATCTTCTGATTATCAACTTTGATGCCTTTGTCTGAATATGACCCAAAAAGCCACGGAGTTCAACCAGAACCCGTATTTGGAGAACTTAGCGTACCACTTGCGATCCTGGAGTGTTCGTAATACTGCTATGAGATGATCCATATGCTCTGCTTCTGAGCAAGAATACACCAAAATGTCATCAATGACTACTATCACGAATATATTTAGAAATGGCTAGAACACCCGATTCATCAAATCCATAAAAGTTGTCGGCATATTAGTTAAACTGAAGACATAACTAGAAATTCATAATGGCCATATCTGGCCCGAAAAGCTATCTTTGGAATATCCTTCTCCTTAAATCGGAGCTGATGGTATCCAAATCGATGATCGATCTTGGAGAAATGTTTGGCACCTTGCAATTAATCAAACAAATCGTTGATCTTGGGAAGCAGGTATTTATTCTTAATAGTCACCTTGTTCAGTTGACTGTAATCAATACATATTCGCAATAAACTGTCCTTCTTACGATGGAATAATAATGGTGCACCATACGGGGAAGCACTAGGCCTAATAAGGCATTTTCCAGAAGATATTTTAGTTGTTCTTTCAATTCTTTTAGCTCAGTAGGAGACATTCGATACGGAGGAATAGATATAGGTTGGGTATTTGGAAGCACTTCAATAGCAAAAGCGATTTCCTTTCGGGAGGAATACCCAGAAGTTCATCAAGAAATACATCAAGAAATTCACTAACGATAGGAACTGACTGAAGGGATGAAAGATTTGCCTCCGCATCGTGAACCCGTATGAGATGATAAATATATCCTTTCGAGATCATTTTCTAAGCCTTCAGGTAGGAAATAAACCTCCCTTTAGGCGCTGCAACATTGCCTTTCCATTCAATGACGGGCTCGCCTAGAAAATTAAAGCGAACAACTTTTGTCCAATAATCCACATTAGCATAACAAGAATCCAACTAATCCATACTCATAATAACATCAAATTCCAAAATTTCTAGTTCATTCATGTTGGCTAAAGTATGGAAATCATAGATCCTTATATCATAATTCCTAGACACACGTCTAACAACTACAAGTTAACTCACGGGCGTAGATACTTCAAACAACTTAGGTAATAATTCAGGTTCTTTCCCACACTTACCAGCAACAAAGGGTGTAATATATGACAAGGTGGAACCCGAATCTATCAATGCATATACGTCAAGAAAAGAGATGGATAATATACCTGTAACCACATCCGGAGATGACTCAAGGTCCTGTCGACCTGACAAAGCATAGATGCAGTTTTGGGGATTGCTCGAACTAGATACGATTCCTCTGCCTCTTCCCCTACCAGCCGATGTCTGCATGCCCTTCCCATAAGGACGTATGGATGAAGAAAAAGCTACTACAAATCCTGTCAGCTGCGCCATACCAGCCCAACCTCTTATCGGACAAAACCACATAATATGACAAGACTGCCGACACGAATAACACACATCCAAACCCTGTCGGCATTGCCTGAAATGAGTGCTACTACATTGACTATAATACGGCATTAGTAGCCTCGCCTGACTGGACTCTCCTCTATACTAAGAGCCTAATGCCCGTGAACTCTAACCCTAACCAGAATAAGTGGTCAGATCACGACGCTACCCTGAAACTATGGTAGCGTACTAGACATCAGATAAGATGGGCGCCTTGGAAACTGAGGCGTAAATCCACCTCGGAAATATCTCGTATCACCTAAAAACACCTTTTATGCTGGCCCCTATCATTCTCTTGACTAGCTCGTTGTTGCCTTTTACGGTCCTCTAAAATCTGTGCATAGGCCTGAATGTGGGAGATATTCATATTTGAGTTCAGGGAAGTTGTAGTGAACTCATTCACCAAGTGTGGCCCCAAACCATTAACAAACTGATGTACCCAATCGTTTATATCATCAACAATTGTAGGAGCGTAGCTAGACAAAGAGTTGAACTGCAAACTATACTCTCGGACGCTCATATAACCCTGCTCTAAGTATAAGAACCTATCTCACTTGCCTCGTCAAAGCTCGACCGACAGATACTATTGTAAAAATGCCTCGGAGAACTCCCTCCAGCCCATAGGTGGGGCTTGGGGTCCCCGAGTCTACTCCCAAGTCTCAAACCAAGTCGCGACCACATCACGTAACCTATAGGAAGCCAACTCTACTATCTCGACATCTGTAGCGTGCATAAACTATAAGGTCTGTTACATCCATCTAGAAAATTTTGTGGGTCCGCATTAGGATCTGTCCCTATAAATACTGGAGGATCTAGGTAAACAACATGCTAAACTATTGCACTCATAACCCTATCAGCAACACCAGGAGTCTGACGTTAGGCCTGAGAGGCCACTAGCCTAGTCAACAACTGCACCGCACTCCACATGTCTAGGTCCTGATCAACAGCTAGTGGGGGAGGAACTCGGTGTATATCAGCTCCCCTCTTCCCCTCTTGAGGTGGTAATGGAGGTGGAGTCCTGAGATACAACCTCATTCTGGTGCTCCTATCTTCATGGGATAGCGGGTGGTACCTGACTGTCACCTTCTCCCGCTTTCTCGTATAACCTCTACAAAGCCTCCTATCGTCTAGTATTAGCAGGCATAGTTGAGAACGTAAACAAGATGAAGATTAGGAGTGGACACTTACGATTTAGCTGATCTAGACTAGGAAGAAAAGTAACCATTCTAAATATCATGTAGCCTCTTAGTTATAAGTGCGGTGCACAACACATATATAAACACGACTCTACTAGATACATCTTGTAGACTCCCTAGGACAAACCTGCTATGATATCAAGTTTGTCACACCCCAACCTTGGGGGGAGGGGGTGTCACCCGTTACTCGAAGGCCCGAGCGGACCACTGAAGTATCTAGAACCTGTGATGCAAAACTTAGGCTGACAAGGCCTCTATATAACCATATAAAATCAGAAGATATGACAACCTGCACGCAGAAGAGTCCTAACATGATACATATATACATATAACCACAGTATACCACTAACAAAAGGGGTCGAAAATGCCATGACATATATACACTCACCATACACAAGTCTGCAAGCCTCCAAGAGTGACATAATATATCAATAGATTTGGACAGGGCCCCGCTATACCTAAAAATACTAGTAGTATATATACAACAATACCTAAAGACTCTAAATAGCAACTCCGAAGGAGTGGAGCGCGACAATCACAGCTGAACAGGCAACCTACCGAGGAGGAGCACTTCTCTGTCTATCTGTACCTGCGGGCATGATCACAGTTCCCCAAAAAAGGAGGAATCAGTATAAAAGATGTACTGAATATGTAAGGTAGGTAAAAAAATGAGAACAAAAGATATAACATGAGAGATATGGGTACAAATGTCAACCTAAAACTCATAACCGGCCTCTGAGGGCCTACCTATCATAATCATGAAGATATATGCATGTTTGTAAGATACCGCCCCTTAGTGGGGCCATATAATGTAATATCTAGCCTTAGTGTGGGGCAAATTATATTATAATATTTATCGTACCCGACCTCGATAAGGACTCGGTCATACCTGGCCCAGATGTGGGACTCGGTGATATCAAAACCAACTACAGTGGTGTGCACAAATAGGTTCCATACCTGGCCGACTATAGCACGACTCGGTAAGAAAATAACTACATATAGATAAGTGCGATTCAAGATAGACTCCAAAGGATATCACAAGCAGAGTCAGAGTGACCTATCATCGTTATGCTCTGACTATTGTTATTGGTGCTATGTTCATGAATCTCAATACAATCAATTTTGATCATATAGAGATGTTATGGATTTAAAATGCTCAAATATTAGGATTAATTGTCAAGAAAGGCTTTTCGTTACTCAATTTCACAGGAGGGAACGATATTCAAAAAAATGTTGCGTCAAGTTATGTCATGAAGGAATGTTAAGCCTTACATACCTTATCAAAGAAGTTAGTTATAATCAGCGGAGCGTCGCATGTGATAAGGATGGTTATCTACATCAAATGGAGGATTCGTATCAATACCAAGCTTATATCTTAGATGAATTTCATTTAAGCAATTCGTCGAACGACTTGCGTACATGAAGTTCTAAAGTTACTCTACCATGGATTCTTATTCAACTTAACACCATCATCTTCCCTAACTCCTCTACCCAACTTCACCAACATGATTCAAGACCAATATTTACTTTTCATCTCAAACAACAATACAAAATAACAAGTTGACATAACATCATACTATAAGAGTTGTTTCTCCAAGATCATATTAACTAAACTCCAAAATTCCCAAGTTACTTCCATCAATCAATCAAGCCAAGTTAGAAGAAACAAAAGAACACATATAAGGGATTAAACCTTACTTTAACCAGCCAAGAAGATCTCTACAATAACCTTCAATTCAGTCTCAAAGTAGTCTGCAACCTTGCCGAGCTAGTTAACAAAGATTACAAGGTGTTCTTGATTCTTGGAGGTAGAAATAACCTTACATACTTGTCAGAATATTCTTCAATGTTGTAGGAACCTTTAGGGAGCTTTTAGGAAGATGGTAGGTGTGATTTGGGATGTGGGGGATGAAAAATGAGCCTTTGATCGAGTTATAAAGTCATAAAACCGCCCCATCGCTTCGAGTTTGTGGTGGCACTTACGGTCGCAAGTCACCACTTGTTGCACCGTAAGTCCATCGCATTCTATAGGTAGTAGATAGATCAAAAAGGTCCAACATTTTACCTAAAAACAATGCCGCAAACTGAGTTTGCGGCCGCATTCTATGTTCGCCGAAACACATTTTCTTAAAATACACATAACTCTTTGTATAGAGCTCCAATTGACGAACGGTTTGTTGCATTGAAAAGTAGACTCTCTGAAATTGAATTTATATAGGCTCCATAAATTCTCATATACTAATAGATATACTTCCAATGATTTAGGTCAATATTCTGTCCAAAATTTTTTCTATTTCTACCTGAATTTCAACGAACTTACTTTATTTAATTCGTTTAGCCCCCAAACTCTTATGAAATATACTTAGTACCCATCCAAAAATTTGTTAACATTGTGAAGGGGTCTCAACCTTAATAAACATATGTTAGTTAATACATGCTAAAAATGACGTACAAAATACATGGTGTAACATGTACATGCTTTTGCAGTAGTTGAACTCCATTTTGGGTAAGAGAAATTAATGCTCTTACCCACTCCCACTATAATACACCACCACGATGATGTAATACCCTCATTCTCTCTCCTTTTGCTTTTTCGCACCAAGGACAAAGCTCCGTAATGGTTTTTGTCTCGTTTTCAGTTTGAATCCGTGATTTCTATTGATTCTTCATGAAATTTCAAAAAAAATCAAAAATAATATCTCAAAATCATATATCCCATATTGATTGTGGATGATAATTTGGTCTTTTGGGATGCTATAAAAGGAATCGCTACCTTTCATTACAACTAGGTCATGAACATTCGAATTTTCTCCAAAAGTTTAAGCAAAAGTCTATTTGAGCAAAATCAGAAACCCCCGAAATTTCACTAAGGTTTTCTAAGTCTAAAGTTTTATTTTTTTTCTCATGTGGTCTGAGCTTAAGGGATCTGGAGAAGGCTACCCACTCCGGATTCTCGATCAAGACTACACTCGAAGAAGGTATGTTCGAATTTCTCTCAATCCCTCCTTCTTAATTGTTGTGTAATTTAGATTAAGTATTATCTATGGCTAAGTGTTTAATTATATTGATTAGTCATTATTCAGTTTATGTTAGCGAAGTGAATTCCTAATTAGTGTGATTAGATAAATGATAGTGAATTTGTAGATATCTTGGTTTTAAATATATCAGTCACTAAGATATTTTTAAATGTTTGTTACATAGTGATTATGACTTGATTTGTTAATGTGTGCTCTTGTTTAAGCGGTCACATTTAAGGATCATGACTTAGTTAGAAAAATGCTTAGATATTTGGTTTGTTTTAGTAACTTTATGATCAAAATGTATATGTTAAGGTTTGAATCCAATTCCATGTGATATGTGTTTCCTACGTAAGTATACGTTAGGATGTGGATCATCAGTTAGATAGTTTAGCTTGATTGAGAGGTCATTTTATACTTAATACAGTCATGAATATGCAATTATGATATATCTGGAGCTTTTGCTAGGTAGTACCTAGGTTCTAAGGATCATATGGATTTGGTCTTGTACATAAGTGAAGTTTACATATTTTGCCTGTGGTTTGAGGGCAGTGCTAAAGCATGTTGCTATTATTGAGTTCTTACGTTCCAAATTTAGTATTTCATAGATGTGGCTTTGATTGTAATATGATAGGTGTAACATGTGAGTTGAAGAACCACATTGACTATGCCATGTTTATTTTTTGGAATGTCACATGTCTAAATTATATTATGAGCATTTGCAATTTAATTTGAGGTCAGATAGTTCTGCCTACTAAAAAATAGCTAATGATGTAGTCCAAATGGTATTCTGTATATTTGGTTTTGGTCTGTATGATCTTGCGCAATCTGATATCCTGACATCTTTTTGAGACTAGTCACATGTCACCTTTGCCTATCTAAGTATGAAATGCTTTCCCATAAAGCACTATAGTATATCCTAGGTCATCCTATGTCATCATCTGTCTGACAATGTGTATACTAGCCTCCCCTTTGCATTTGTTGAACTTGTTGGTATCATGATTGAGCATGCCATCAGTTTGTAAGTTTGTCCATATGAATTAGGTTTGGTCAAATCTTGAAGATATCAATATGCCGGATATGGTTTGAGTATGATTATGTATGCCCAGATTTAGCACGTTTAGCCCTATCTGCACCATATTTGTCTTCATACTGGTTGGGTTGATCATATAGTTGTACTCATTTGTTCTAGATATAAAAAATAATCTTCATGCTAGTAAGAAATATCCTCCCATAAGTCCATCTGTAACACATCTTGCTTATTGAATTTATTGAAAATGCTTAAGTACAATCTGGACCACTTTATGTATCCAGAATACTATCTCTAAGTCACCACTTACCTACTTTTATGTCCATGTATACCTCAAATTGACTCCATGATTTATTTTACCATGCCATGTCTAGCACTAGGTATCACTATGTTAGCATTATGTGCCTTTTATGACTTTAACTACACCATATTAAGCATTAGACCTTACTTGTTTATGTTTAGTTTGTTGATTTGGTTTCTAGCAAGTATGTATAGGTGTACCTTTGCAATGTCATTGTTTGTTTAAAGATTTCTAGTTAACTGAGCTGAGCATTAAGTCTGCATAGAGATTCCATGCTAGAGTATATGTCACATGTTCTATCATCTAAGCTGTTGGAAAAGAGTGTATTTGCTTCATCACTAAGAAGTTCTAAGGGGATATATATGCCTTCTTTAAATGACTTATATATATGTAAAGTGACCTAGCTTTAGTGTATAGTTAAGTTGACTGATTATTTCTCATATAGATAAGAAATACTCATATCATGTGATAAATGTTTGACTCACTGTGTGCCGCTTGCTGTAATGCAATGTGACCTCTTGTACCTACTCTTTTAAGCATGTCTTAACCTGGCAAGTTCTTAGATCAGTGTGACTTCATAATGTAATGAATATTTTTCTTGTCCACTATTTAAAATTGAGTGTGCCTGCATGTGTTTCTTGGCTGTGTCATCTAAAATACCATGAATATATGTTGTATTCCTGTTGCTTATTTCCCTTGATTTTTTCTTACTTTTTAGAGGAATATACAATATATACCTCAGTATATAGGGTATAAGAACCTCGACATACACAAGGTGTATACAAATGTTGTATATCATTGTATACCTCAAGATATTCCATGTATATGTTGAATACTTTATGTATACTTCCTTATTTGTATATGATTGAATATGTAGAAGAATGGACCTGTACATGCCTATGTGAAATATCCTCTGGTGGGCCTACTCTCATTTTCTCCTACTTGAATTAGTATTATTTGGGCTGTTGTTGGTATGACGGGCATGTTGTCGTTAGCATAGCCCAATATTAAGTCAAGAGTATATGTGTGTATATATCCAATATGTGTTTGTTTTTCTTCTTTTTCTGTCTAAATTAACCTTAATTCTAAGCGTGGTTGTGTATTATTTTATATTATGATAAATATTGGGTGCGTTCTAACTGCCTCATGTGTTTTCCCCTCCCCATTGCATGACTTGTGGGCCTGGTGGGCCCATACTCTTCCTCTTTCGCGATTGTTTTGAGCCAAATGGGCTGAAAGCCCAACATCTTCTTCATCGAGTCCGAAACTGTTGAAGGCCCAATCATGGGTAAAAATGACTAATATTTGCAAGAAGGCCCATCAATGGGTGAAAATGACTTAGAAATAAAAATAGGACTCTTTATTTTGCGGAAAACTGATGGGCCGATGTAGCCAGCTTTGCTTTCTTTTCATTATTCTTGATTATTATTTGTTGTATTCACTTAATTGTAAAACACTAATATTATTGGAACACGTAGGATAGAAACTAGTTGAGATTATATAGTTGTCATATTTCTACATCTTTAAGTAAAAAATTGATTTTTGCAATGTTGATCTGGTTTTAATAAAATCAAAAAGGGAAATTTCTAACTTAGCTATTTTTGGCTATTTGTATATATATGCTTGTTTAAATTAAATCATTTTAAAATAAATTTTAGATGATTTAAAATGTGGGAAAGACTTAATCTTAAAAGGATTTCTTTTATGACATTATCTAATTTTGAAATAAGCTTGAAATTCTTTTCCAAATTATTTTGATCCTTTTATGACTAAAGTTTGAGAAAAGGAAGAAGGGAACAAAAATGTTGGTTGACCTCTTTTATAAATAAAGGTTCTTTCTGGTAAAATCTACTTTATATAAAATTGAATATTTTTTTAAAAATAAACATTTTATTATTCTTTTCATGAAAACAAAGGAAATAGCATTCCAAAAGTAAATGTTTTACAAAGAGAGATTTTGTGCTCATTTTAAAAAGTGTTGTGTGAAAATGCTAAGTTTTGGCGGAAAATGATTTGAATGACAATATATATTTATAATATTTTAAACATTTTAAGCAAATTAAAGAAAATTTATCATCTAAGACCCGAGGTCAACCATATTTTATGAATACTTAATATCGGAGAACCTAACACCTTCCCCGGAAAATCACCAAAACCCTTACCTCGAACTCTGGTTATATTTAAGATTTTTCCTTTGTTTGAAACCCCCCTTTTTAAAATGGTTTTCCTAGTTTTTCTTATAAATTAGGTGGCGACTCTAAATAAAAAAAATAATCCAAGAGTCCACGAGTTATTCAGTAGATTTTATGTCTCCGTGTAAAAGTGAACAATAACAGATGACAACTCTGTTGTTGGGGATTTCAACTATGTTCTAACCATAAGGGTTTCAATAATAAAGTTTCTTTGTTTATTTGATTAATTATTTACTTTATTGTAAATATCAACTGTCATCTATGCATATCATCTTCCACCTAATGACAAATCACACCACACACTTGCATCAGTGCATGAAAGACGATTATGTGGATTCACAGCCGTCCTCTAGTGAAAAACAAAAATAATTCTATGGAACTTATTGAAGATTTAGTTGGTTCGTTGTTGTCTAACAGTCCACAACGCTTCACCCCAGGCAGTCCACCCGGGTATCCAAGTCATTTGATTATGCCCACTCTAGTCAACTTAGGATAGAGCTAAGCTAATTCCTTACTGATTAGAGCATATTAACCCAGAAAGGGCTTTGAACATTTAAGACGTGTTTGTAACCCATTAGAAGACTACATTTCGTGTCCGCACGGTCATTTGACCTGAGGATACGTTCATCCAGCCATGTGCTATGTGCGAACATGTTTGCTCCATATTTATTAAATAATTATCCGGTGGGCGGGGCCTAACTGTGCGTTGTCAGTGTATGTGTCTATCAACCTCCGCTTCGACATGGTCCTGAAAGCACTCAAATTGCTGAGAGTATGGTTGTTCGACTTAGATGATAAACAACGTAGAGAGGTTACCTGTTTCCTAGGTCATTTACCCTCCCTCATGACTATGACGGGTTGTAAATCACTCATTAAGGTCTTAACCGAATATTGGGATAACGATAGGATGGTATTTAGATTCAGGCTTATAGAGATGACCCCGACGTTGGAAGAGATCCGAGACTGCATAAACAGTAATGGAACCTGTATAAGCCCACTCCAGCCGAAATCATGAAAATGTTATCCTTAGCCCAATCCTCATGGATTTCTGGAGATTCAGTAGCCTTTCGGGATTTATACCAACGATTTGGAAAAAATGAGGGATTTATAAACCATTCTCTAGAATTCCACACTTTCAAATATTGGGATGTTACCCGACCTTTAGTCTTTGCCATTTGTATGTTGGGTACCATGGTGTTCCCTCAAAATATCTATCTTGCCATAGATACCCGAGTCATTTCAGTCACCCATGCCATCTTCTACGGCATAAACAACAGCGGGGAAACCAAATATTTCAATATAGTCCCAGTCATCCTTGCTGATATATACCGGTCTTTGGGTAGATGTAGAAACCAGCTTAGGTACTTTCAGGGGTGCAACTTGTTGTTGTAATGGTTGATCTTAAAACATCTTTGAATGTCCGGAGGACCTCCAGTCTTACCTACTAATAATGGGCAGGATGACCTAAAAAACCATTACCCGGATTTCGCTGATAAAACCAAAAGAGAGTGGTCCTTTTTTTTCGCGAGTCTCAAAGAAGAGAATATACAGTGGAGATTTGCCGATTTCATCTCAGCATGGGTTGTGGTCTGGGGCAGAAAGTGTCCATTCTTTCCACTTATGGGTATTCGAGGGGTCCTCCCTTATGCACCAACCCGAGTTTTAAGATAGTTTGGGAGAAGGAAAGAAATGTTTCAAGTCGAAAGCATAGGCGGGTACGCGATTGATTATGAAGAGGATAATATCCAAGATGCTGGAGAGTACATCTGAGAGTGGAACAACCGTCTTATATGGGAAGTGGGTTTGATTGCCGAGGACTACGAGGAATGGTTAAAAGCAGATTTTGATGGGAAGCTACCCCAGGGATTAATCAGTATCGGCATGTTGATAATAGAGAGTCCAAAGCCGAGATCAAATCCAGAATGATTCAGAAGCGAGCTAATGACAAAGATACTAGGTATTTGGAGAAGATAGAGTTTGATAAGAAAATCAATGCGAGCCTAGACACAGAGCTGGGGTTCGCACATGGATGTTTAGAAGATCTTGATGATCATGTTAAGCTAGTTTTGAATGATACCGCACATATGCCATTTCAGTAGAAGGGGTACATGACAAATGTTTTGCTAATGCAGACACACATTTGGATCCAAACCACGCTCTGACACACCAAGCATGCTCGGACAGATAGAGAGTCATCATCAGCCACTGGAGGACAGTTCTACTGATTTCCATTATGCTTTTATTTATCTGATGTAACCCTTCGGGGAGATTACTATTAATGAAATTTATGATTATAGGGATCATGGTTTGATTTACCAAATTGGCGCAATTCATGCTCAAACGCTAGATAAGCCTTAGTTTAATGAGGTCCAGAGGCGCGTTTCCATTTAATATACTACAATTACTTGATTACGTGCAAAATATTTGCTAGAAAACTCCACTTCTTGAAAAACGAACTCTACTTACCTAATCCATTTACCTCCTCCAGAAAAAAAGATTAACTTGCTGAGATGGGTGATCGACACAGTCTAAGCACCAGCATGTCTGCCATCAATACCAACAATAGAGAAGAAAGCAAAGAATTTCTCAGGGAGAAGCTCGCTGAGTTGGAAAAGAGGATTGCTTTAGTTAAGGCTATACTTGAAGAAATCGACCACATCCTGAATCTGGCGGGAAAGCTAACAAATAGAGTTACCTTATCTGAATACTACAACAACCATCTCTCGGAAGAAGTAAAAGGGATGATGAAAAGCTATGTACCATTTTTAAGAAGTCTGGAGACATCGAGAGCCAAAACACTGGAGGTTGAGTTTGAGAGTCAACCACTTAAGGAAGCTACAACTACTGCATCTGCTACCGCTCTTGAGAGCGATGAAACTCCGCTGACACCAGGCCAGATATATAGTCTAACCTGGTGGGCCGTCGCTCTTAAGGCCTACAATTGTCCTTTCCAGTAACACCAGTACCCATGTTATTTTCAGAGGTCTATAAGATGATGAAGGAAATGGGGACCACACACCCTAGTGACATGAGACTACCTCCGTGCGCTCCAGCATACATGTACAAGAGATGTGTGTTTCATATGAATCAGCCAGGGCACACCGCTGATGAATGTGTGCCCCTCAGAAGAAGAATAGTGAAGTTGATTGACAATGGAATAATTTGTTGCATCTGGAGACCCTATTCCATGCTAACCCGTGACCTGGTTACTGTTATAGGAGGCATCGACTCCAAGATCCATCTGTGGAGATATGACTTCACCATTTTTAAAGACTCCTACACCGAGATCATCAAGAAGCTAGTCAGTGTTGATAAAATTCATCCCATCGAGACCATATGGAATGTTTTATCCTCCAAGGCTAGCGGAGATAGAGGCTGCATGTACTATTCTGGAGTGCTATGTCACATTATTGAGAATGCCAGGCATTCAAGTTCGGGTTGGAGCACCTTACTGACAACAGGGAGATCTAGGTAGTTCTCCCTCACCGTCACTGAAGAAATGTAGGCTAAGGGCCGAACGTGCGTTTGTAAGGGTTACAACAGTCCATGACTTCAAGGAGAAGTCATATTTTGGGTAGATTTAGGCATCCCTGTGAATTAAATGTTATCCCCCCTCTTTATTTGTAAAATAACTGCGTTAGACTTGATGTCTCAATGAGGGATACACAGAAGGCCCATATCGGGCCTGGTCTAGGGTTTTAGGTAGGTAGAAACCTGTGGGGGGAAGGGATTATCTTTTGTAAACTGAAAAACAAACATGCCTGACTTCCCCCGATGGGATACGTATGGAGTCTACTTAAGACTCATTCCTTAATATATATAAATATTTACTTCCTCCTCATTTTCCCATTCTTATAGAAATAGTTGGTTCCAGCTGGCAGACCAATCATTGGGGCTATCATATGAAGCAAGTAAATCGACTTGAAAATTACCCAAAAGCCCTTATAAACCAAAATACTAGAAATAGCGAATCAATCGAATATTCGTATGTGAATGAGTGAACTTATGTGTTTACTTGCAAACTACGTGTTTATTCTTGCATTTTGATTTATCTGACTAACGTAATGACATCATCTACCTTTGAGTGATACTTTTCTTATAGAGGAGGTTAGCTCGTGTCATAGTGTTGTCATATTATACAAGGTCCAAAGCAGCAACAACATCCTTGTTCGACAAAAACCAAAAAGAAGAAGAAATGACTGGTACTTCAGATGAAGAGGGTAATATCAGGAACTCAAGATCTCCCAAACAACGAGAATTAACTCATCACAAGGACGTGAACAAAATTCTGAGGGACCTTCAAGATAAAACTACAAGATTAGAGAAGGCACAGATTGCCAAGAAAAAGAAAACTGAGGAAAGAAGGCCTCCACCACCCTTCCCATCTCTGTCTTCCCTACTGCCAGAACACTTTCCAAACTACCCCACAGGAACTAACCCACACCACATAGATACTTCATACCAAACCCTCAACACAAAACACTACTCAAATGCATGGAACCACTCACTCTGTCTAAGTTTCTTTGACCACTAATCCCACCACACATCAAAAAACCACTACCCATATCCCCTGAAACCACCCAACACGACTTAATGTCTTTTTTCGAACCCCAGTCACTCAAAGTCACCTCTCGCTAGAGTGTGTGAAACTAGATCACTATAAAGATATGAAAAAGGCCTGTAGGGTTGATCAAGATAAGCTTGATGAGAAAATGAAGCTGGAATTAGCTTAGGACATGGAGCAGAGATTGAAAGAAATTGCCGCAAGTGCTGCTTGAGCCGCTCGGAAAGCCACCGGATTGAGTTATGACAATCTGTGCATACATCTGGAGCTAGACCTACCAGAGGGCTTCAAAGTGCCCAAATTTGTAATGTTCAATGGGTCAGGAAAACCGAGGGCCCACTTACGGTTATATTGTTACCAACTGGTGGGAGGTTGAAAAAACACTTGCCTTGATTATGAGGTTGTTCAGCCGAAGCTTAACTGGGGAGGCCTCAGATGGTTAGTCATATATAACATGCGCCGATAGATAAATTGGGAAGACATGGTAGAGTTTTTCATGGAACGATATAGGTTCAACGTTGGAACTGTGCCTGACCAGTAATACTTAGAGAAAATCAAGCAAAAATTAACAGAAAACTACTAGGAATACGCAAGCAGGTAGAGAGTGGAAGCCGCTCGAGTAAAATCACCCATGACAGAAAAAGAGTTGGTCACCGCCTTGATCATAACATAAGTCCAGGATTGTTATGACAAAATTCTCTCCATGGTCGTATGGTCGTTCTCAGAATTAGTAGAGATGGGAGAGGCCATAGAATATGGTCTCAAATATGGAAAGATCACCAGTATGATTGGTAGAGGTTCTTAGTCAAACTCCAGGGGAGGCGTGTGAAAGAAAAAAGGGGTCATGGCAAATGTGACCCGATCGTTCAGCCCCAAATCAAAGAAACGGGAAGAGTCCCATTCACCTATGAAAATATATCAATCACTGCCAAATAGTAGCTACTTAAATACACCATACATCCTAGTCCCTATCTAGTATGCTCAACCTAGCTACCAAACACCCCCAATATTCAAAGCCCTCCGCCTAACTCACAAATGTCCTTACTAGTTTTTCAAACCCCAGTACTTGCTCCGCAAGTTCCACAAAACTACCAAGATCCACAAAATTACCAAGCCAAAAATTACCAGAATCAATCACCTCCAGCTACATATAATGCGCCACGTCCTAAGTTTGAAAAGAAACCAGCTCGAGTGTACACACTATTGATGAAAACACGCACCAGGTTGCTCAAAGAATTCCTTCCTGCTGGTATGATTCAAACAATGCCTCCAAAGCCAGTCGCCCCTGGGAATCATTTCTTTCAGTCTGACCATACATGCTCTTATCACTCTGGCAGAGCTAGGCACAATACAAAAGATTGTATCAACTTGAATCGTAGATTCAAGATTTGATTGATAAAAGAGAGATCTTACAAACGACCGCTTCCAATGTGAATACCAATCCACTGCCTAATCATGGCAATACCGCTATTCATATGATTGAGAGAGAAGAAGACTAGGTAGTGTGTAAGCCTATAAGCCTGACACTCATGGAAGATCTCGAACAAACTGTGGCATCATTTACTATACAAGAGTGTCCTCAGTTCTATTTACTAGTTCCTGGACCAGTGACATCACATGTGGCCCCTGCCATCATAAAACCACCTAGGAAGGAATTCATTGTTAAAGTCGCTATTCACACGACATGACCAGATCAGGGCGATGTTATATACTTGAGAAATTAGCCCAAGGGGACGCCAGGAAAGAAAACATTCAAAGAAAAACAATCACAGAGGGTGAAGCTGAAGATTTCTGGCGCATGATGCAGCCAAAAAATATTCTATCATCGAGCACCTGAAGAAGACTCCATATCAGATATCAGTGTTGGCACTATTACTAAGTTCATCCCATCACCGTTTGTCACTGATGAAAGTGCTAGATGAGGCACATGTTCCTGCCGGCACGAGCAGTAAATATTTGGCCACCATGGTAGCTCATATCTTGAGAGACCATCAGATATCATTCAAATGAGAGGAATTGCCCAAGGAAGGGATGACATATAACAAAGTGTTGTACATCATTGTTGTGCAGAGGAAAAATCATAGCATGAGTCCTCATAGACAATAGGGTCGATCTCAATATTTACCCGAAAACTACACTAGAATAGTTGGGGTATGATGTGGACAAGATAAGGAAGTGCTGCATTAATTTAAGAGAATTTGATAGAGCTCAACATGATTCAGTCGGAGAAGTCGATCTTTGATCCAAATAGGACCAGCTGAATTCACCATAGAGTTCCAAGTCATGTCAATTTCTGCCAACTACAATTTTCTATTAGAAAGACCTTGGATCCACGCGACTGGAACTGTGCCATAAAATTTGTGTAGGAAAGTCACAAAGCGGTGATACACGGGGAAGGAAGTATTCATAACTACCCCAATAACATTATTCGGTAATCGAGGATGTTCCTAAAGGAATAGACATTCATGTGGTTAAACTGGTGGGGGCCGCATACGAGGAAGTCGTGACATAAATCCCAATGCCAGTCGCATACAAAATGATTGCCTCCACGATGCTGTGGAATGGTTTTGATCTAGGAAAAGGTCTAGGGAGAGATCTAAATAACATAACTGAGCTGATCATGATACCCAAAAACTATTTCAAATATGGTGTCAAATACGTCCCCAACTTTAAAAAAGCTTCTGAAGAAAGTGGGAGGACGAAATATTCCCTAAAGTTTCAGAAGCCAATTCTGAACTTGTACTAGTCATTCCCGATGAATATGCCAATGCTGGATGCAAATGATGCCGAGGAAGGGATAGGGATATATTTTCAGAAGAAGATTGGCTGGCAATCCTGGAGGAGCACACTCAAAGAATACAGGACTGAAATGAAAATGAAAGTGAAGCGGCCACTATTCGCGATGCAAATCCAGGCGAACAGCTCTCCAATTGGACTTCCACTCTACTCCTAGTTTCTCGGTAGCCATGATGAGTTTTTTCTAAGCTTTGAAAATTAGTGTAGTGCAGTCGAGGCCTGACTATTGACCATTTACTTGTTTTTCTCGTTATGTTTATTGAAAAATGTAAATGACTCGATGTTGATCCGAGTCAGGACCACAATTTGTGTTAAATTTTGCAAAACAATGAAAGCCTCATTTTATTGAAAATTATTCTTTCATTATATTTACTTTGTATTAGTAATCACGCTTTGCCTTGATTTTTAGTAATAATAATAAACCAACCTTTAATGTCATGACATGTCGTGAAACAAGTGAGTCAAATAATGAGGATTGAGAAGAATACGGGGAATATAACGAGGAGATTGAGTTACCTGAAGATCTTCTCGATAAAGAGGAGCAATACGAGAGTAGGCAAAAGTGTAACCTAGTTGAAACTAAAGCGATCAATTTAGGGTGAGAAATGATAGTCAAAAAGAGACACGGGCTAGTGCGCATTTGGGGTCGCCATAGAAAGAAGAGTTGATTGGTCTGCTGAAGGAATATGTGGTTGCATATGCTGATATGCCCGGTTTGAGTACAGATAGTGGCACACAAACTACCAATCAACCCTGGGTTCGCCGGTAAAGAAAAAGATCAAACAGTTCAAGATTGACTTAAGCATGTGAGTTAAAGAAAAGGTCGACAAACAGATTGAGTCAGAAGTAAGTGACCTTGTATCCTACGTGGTTAGCTAACATCGTACCAGTACTGAAAAAAATAAAAATATCCAAATCTGCGTGGACTATCAGGATCTTAATAGAGTTAGTCCAAAAGATAATTTCCACTCTTAAATATCGACAACTGCGCCTAGCATGAGCTGCAATCATTTGTCGATTGTTTTGTTCGATATCATAAAATGTTGATGGGAAAAGAAGATGCAGAAAAGACAGCTTTCATTACACCATGAGGAGTGTATCATTAGGGGTAATGTTGTTTGATCTTAAAAATGTTGGCGCCACATACATGAGAGCCATGACGACTATGTTCCATGATATGATCCACAAGGAAATTGAAGTATATATGGATGATGTCATCATCAAGTCAAAGAAAAGTGTCGATCACATCATTAACTTGCAAAAGTTCTTCCAAAAGCTCCAGAAATTCAATCTGAAGTTAAACCCAACCAAGTGTGCATTTGGGGTACTCGCCACAAAACTGTTCGGGTTTATAGTCAGTCGGAGGAGCATAGAGCTGGATCAGTCAAAGATCAAGGTCATACAAGATTTGCCTCCCCCACAGACCAAAAAAGAGGTCATGCGTTTCCTAAGCCGATTGAAATAAATCGGTCGCTTCATAGCTCAGTCTACGGTAATCGTATAACCCATACTCAAGCTTTTAAAGAAAAACACACCGACGATGTGGAATGACGAATGCTAGAAAGCATTAAACACTATCAAGAAGTATCTCTCAAATCCTCCTGTTTTGGTCCCTCCGAGGCCAAGAAGTCCATTGTTACTGTACCTATAGGTCTCGGACAAAGCTTTTGGATGCAAGTTAGGACAACACGATGAGGCCGGAAAGAAAGAACATGCCATCTAGTATTTGAGCAAGAAGTTCACTGCTTGCGAAACATGGTATACATTAGTAGAAAGACGTGTTGTGCATTGCCGTGGGTAGTACAGAAGCTGAGACATTATATGTCGTCATACACTACCCAGCTCATCTCTAGGATGGATCCTTTAAAATATATTTTCCGCCAGCCAATACCCATGGGAAAGCTAGCCAATTGGCACATGTTGCTGAGTGAGTTTGACATCATGTATGTGGTTCAAAAGCTGTGAAAAGGCAAGCATTGGCCGATTTTCTCACTGAAATCCTGATAAATGACAATAAAGAACCACTTCGAACATACTTCCCCAATGAAGTGATACTCGTAGCGGATGAAGAAAAGGAAGAGCCTTACTCAGGATAGAGAATGTTCTTCAATGGTGCCGTAAATTATCAGGGTTCAAGAATTGAAGCAGTGTAAATATCGATATATGGCAGAATATGAAGCTTGCATGTTCGGTCTCCAAATGTCACTGGACAGAGACATCGATGAACTACTAGTGATAGGTGATTTAGATCTTCTGATCCATCAAGTGCAAGGAGAATGGGCGATGAAGAACGTCAAAATCCTACTGTATGTCAACTTTATTTACAGATTGAGCAAGAGGTTCGGAAAGATTATGTTCAAACATATGCCGAGAGCACAAAATGAGTTCGCAGATGCTCTTGCTACTATAGCCTCTATGTTACAACATTCTGAAAGTAGCCACATCGATACGATTAAGATAAGCCTGAAAGATAAACATGCTTACTTGGAAAAAGGAGAGTATCCCAAGGGTACCATGAACAATTAGAGGAAAATCCTCTGAAGAATGGCCAACAGTTTCTTTTTTAGCAAATATATGCTCTATAGAAGGACATCATATCTAAGATTTCTCAAATGTGTGGATGCCACATAAGCATGTTTTTATCCAAGAAGATCTTGCAAATTGGATACTACTGGATGACTCTGAAAGCTGATTGTGCCAGATTTGTGCAAAGATGTCACCAATGCTAGATACATGAAGATTTGATCAGAGTCCCACCAAAAGAACTCAACACCATGAGTTCACCTTGGCCGTTCGTTGCTTGGGGCATGATGTCATTGGGCTGATTGAACTGACATCGTCCAACGAGTACCATTTCATCCTGGTAGCCATAGACTATTTCACCAAATAGGTCGAGGCTACCTCTCACAAGTCAGTAACCAAAAAGGTAGTGGTTGATTTCGTAAGGAACAACATTATTTGCCGATTCGACATTCCAGAATCGATTATCACAGATAATGGGACAAACTTGAACATTCACCAGATGAAGGATATCTGTGACAAATTTCATATACCCATCGAAATTCAACAACATACCGGTCGCAAATGAATAGAGCTGTAGAAGTCGCGAATAAGATAATCAAGAGGATACTGTGGAAGATTACAAATAACTACAATGGTTGGCACGAATAGTTGCCTTATGCTCTGCTTGGATACAAAACTACAACTCGAACTTCAACAGGAGCTACGTCGTACTAGCTAATTTATGGCACAAAAGCAGTCATCTTGATTTAGTTTGAGATACCGTCCCTATGAATCATCCAAGAAGCAAAATTGGATAAATACGGAATGGGTTGGGAAAAGGTATGAGCAATTGACGTTAATTGACAAAAAGAAAGTGGTTGTTGTGTGTCACAGCCAACTGTACAAGCAGAGAATGGCCTGCGCCTTCAACAAACGGGTTAGAGCCTGAATCTTCCAGATAGGAAAACTTACAAAGAGAAATTCGCGCCAAATTGGCAAGGACCTTATATAGTTTGCAAAGTTCTCTCAGGAGGAGCACTGGTTTTAGCAGAATTGGACAGCTAAGAGTGGCCAAAGTGATCAACTCAGATGCAGTCAAAAGATATTATGCGTGAATGCACGCTCTTATATGTAATCATATTTTCTTTACTTGTAATCACTACATCAAGATCTATCTCTTGTAGTAGAGATACGTAAAGGGACCCGTGATTGGTTTCGATCTTTTTCCTTGTAATAGAAAGAAAATCCTAATGGCTATTATATAATATGAATTACGCAATGACCTGATTTCCCCTAAGGCGAGATACATAGGTAGTCTATTTTGGGCTCTGTCATATCATTAGAAAAAGCCCAATTATGTTTATTCTAAACTACGTTCGACCTGATTCCTATTATGACAGGATACATAGGCACTCTCTAAGCTCGATCTCACTGATAGAAAAAAACAAAGAAACCCTTAGGAAGCCACAGGGACAGAATTTTTGAGAAGATCTTAAAATTTCCCGAAGTCTTTAGAATTGATAAATGATGTTCGTCGTCATAACCTCAACTGGAACAAAATATTTGAGAGGATCTAAAAAATTCCTTTGAACAAAGACTCAAGAAATGGCGAGTGACAGAAGATCGTGTAACTGGGGCAGAATTTTTGAGGGGGTATCGAAAATTCCTTTTTCACTAATCACTGCGAGAGTTCTATAGGAAAGCTTCAGATTAGGGAAATTTTTTTGAGGAGATCTCGAAAATTTCGGTAGAACAGAGTATCACTTCGAAAGCACATGTCATGACATTTAAAACAAGAGTTTAGAAAATAATCTTTTACCTTTTCTAATCAACATATTTTAAATAAATATTCAAAACGTTTTGCTATATTCAAAAACCTCATGCTACTGAGTCAGAGGCTGGGGTGGAAAAAATACCGTAATCTGGCAGAAGAAGAAGGGAAGAACACATGACACGAGCTAACCTCATTAAACTAATGATTTCTGTGAATGCAGGTTCAGTCCATCACCGGGAGGGCAGTGACACATTTTCACTAACCCGTTTGCTCATGATCACAATAGGGTAAAAGACCGAGAGGGACGAAAGAATACCAAGATGGTCATTCCATAAAAGAAGTCGAGAGGGCTACAAAAGAATGTCGAGAGAGTCAATCAACAAATCTGCCGAGGGGGCTATATAGGAATGCTGAGAGGGTTATTCTATGACGCTGCCGAGAGGGATATAAAACAATGTCGAGAGGGTCATTCAACAAAGTTGCTGAGAGGGTTGCAGAGGAATGTCGAGATGCTCATTCTATGACCCTGACAATAGGGCTACAAAATAAGCCGAGAGGGATACAAAAGAATGCCGAGAGGGTCATTCAACAAAGCTGTCGAGAGGGCCACAAAGAATGCCGAGATGGTCATTCTATGACGTTGCTGAGAGGGTTACAAAAGAAGCCAAAAGGGCTATAAGTGAATGCTGAGAGGGTTACAAAAAAGCTGAGAGGGCTATAAAGGAATGCTGAGAGGGTCATTCTATAGAAGAAGCCAAGAGGGATGCAAAGGAATGCCGAGAGGGCAATAAAAGAAGTCGAGATGACTACAAAGAAATATCGTGAGAGTTATTCTACAAAGCTGCTGAGAGGGATAGACAAAGAAGCCGAGAGGGTTACAGAAGAATATCGAGAGGGTCATTCTATAAGGATGCCGGGGTGGTCATTCTATAAAGCTACTGAGAGGGCCAAAGGGAAGTCGAGAAGGTCATTCCACAAAGATGCCGAGAGGTACAGACGGATGTTGAGAAGGTCATTCCACGAAAATGCCGAGAGGGCTACAAGGATGCCAAGATGGTCAGTCTATAGAGAAGATGAGATGACTATAGAAGAATGCCGAGAGGGTCATTCTATGAAGCTTTCGAGAGGGCTAAACAAAACTGTCGAGATGGCTATAGAAGGATGCCAAGAGGGTCATTTATCTACAATGAAAATCCAAAAAATGTCAAGAGGACACCGGCTCAAAATCAAAATATGACAATGACATCACGCACCCCACGATGCTGCCAAACTAATGGAAATGGGTTCGAAGATACTGAGACTTCTAGCCAGATCCAGATGCATATGGAGAAAATGTGGAAAATTTGTCTTGCGCATCCGGTCAAGATAGGGTGCCATGAGATTAAAATTCTGTAGACAGGAGTCGGAAGCCACTCCATACCACGCTCAGTCACACTTGCTATTTATTTTATTTTTAGAGGTATTCTCGCATAAGGGATAACCTCTTCATCCAATTGAGTTGAACTACAAGTGACTTGATTCCAAAAATAGAGGATATGTAGACGGACTCAATACTAAAGAACGCGTCACATTCCAACAAGAGTCGTTTTAAAACATTTTACTTAGTTTAGTCCTCATTTGAGTCAAATTATAGGTAACCTGAGTTCTCATATAGCCTGAGATATGTAGGAAACCCAGAAACTAGGGTTCAGCCACATTTCCAGAAATTGGACAAAACCCGAGAAACATTTGATTTGGTCGGTAAAAATTAGGTTTGTCAATTTTTGCTGCTCGTGGATGGTCCTTCCATCACATGACCACGAAAGGGCCTAATGTTTACCCTCTAATACTATTTTTTAATTACTCAAAGTTTTCGAGTCATGAACGGAATTGAAATATTCATTTTATGAAGTAAAAATAATTTTATAAAATTATCTCGATGGCATTTTGCCATTTTATT
Organism: Anisodus acutangulus; assembly: GCA_029783415.1. Taxonomy (NCBI): domain Eukaryota; kingdom Viridiplantae; phylum Streptophyta; class Magnoliopsida; order Solanales; family Solanaceae; genus Anisodus; species Anisodus acutangulus. The sequence continues at coordinate 24,412,652 of CM056496.1, forward strand.
TGGAAAAATATCATCAAGTATATTATTATATATCATTTATACATTTTTTCAATATATTTATCAATTTTCAACTGAAATTGATGAGGACAATTATTTATTTAATTGTATGAATCTATGATAATAAATTTGATTAATATTTCACTCTGCAAAATATAGGAAAATTGATTAATTAAATAGTGTCAAATAACATCTCATTTTATCCCTCAATTGGACTAATTTCAAACATTTTACACTCTCTGGATTTTACTTAAAGTTGTTGATTTCAATTTTAGCCTAATTGGTTTTCTATTAATCATTTCTTCTATGTTTAAAGTCAAAATAGCCATCTTTTAATTTATTTCATGGTCAAATTTGCAAATATTTCTTCATTTACAACCTTTTTAATTTGATGACGACTTGGGCCATTCCCCTTTTATTTTGGTCGAGCCCAGTCCATTTCAGACTATGACCCGACCTAAATGTCTCTTTAAGCGACTAGGGGTGGGCGTATATCGGTTCATATTGGTTTTGTATCCGAAAAATATGAACTGAATAAAAATTATTTAAAAAAAACTAGATCCAACTTAAAAAAAAAACCGATATGTTCGATTTATATCACCGAACGTATCGGATTATATCGATATTTACTAGTGGGCCGGGGCGGGTCAGGGAATTTTTGTTTTTTTTTAAAATTGAATTTCCATCACTGAAATTTGCATTCACACCTACATTACCACGAATTTTCGACGTTGGAATTTATTGTATATCGTGAGATGTTTACTAAAGAAAAAGGAAAACTAGAAACCGATTTGGGGGAAAACACAAATTGATTGGGAAATCGAACGTTTTCGTAAGAATTGGCGGCGCCAAACCACCTTGCGGCAGTTTGACCGGCCAGGTCTCGAAAAAATACGCAAAATCAAAAAAACAAATCGGGTAAAACGGACATCCGAGCGCAAAGTTATGACCATTTAAAGTTTTACCAATTTACAACTACTTTCTCTCCCTACATTTTATGTCAATGCTTCCGTGATATGTTAATCAAGTTCATGCCGCATTCGACTTCCCTAAAAGCTTATAGATTAGTTTCAATGGCAATGATTCAAGAGATAGTAGTAGCCTAAAATAAAAATAAGATTAATTACATATTTAATTTGATTTTTCGGTTCGGTTCGTATCCAAAATTGAAAAATCGAATCGAATCACTAAATCTTGATTTAGTTTGATTTTTTTTTCAAAACCGAACCGAACCGAACCGAACAGCTTATTCAGTTCGGTTTTTTTGGTTCTCCGAATTTTTTGCCCAGCCCAATGACAAAGTAGCACGATCCCTTGGTCATTTGCACGATTTGGAGCCGGCGCCCTCACGGTCCCCTTTCTCACTCTCTCTCCATCGTCATCCATTGCCGGAATTGGCAAAAACATAGAGGCATGATGCTTTTGCAGTAGTTGAACGCCATTTCGAGTAAGAGCAATTAATGCTCTTACCCATACTCACCATAATACACCACCACAAACAGGTAAAACCCTCCTTCTCCCTTCTTCTTCTTTTTTACACCAAGGATGAAGTTCCTTAATGGTTTTTGTCTTGTTTCCAGTTTGAATCCACGATTTCTATTGGTTATTCATGAAATTTCAAAATGATTCAAAAAGAATATCTAAAAATAATTTACCCCACACCGGTTGTGGATGAGAATTGGGGCTTTTGGGATCCTGTAAAAGGAAGCCTTACCTCACATTACAACCAGGTCTTGAATAGTGGAATTTTCTCCAAACGTTTGAGCAAAAGTCTCTATCTGAGTAAAATCGGAAACCCTAGAAATTTCTCTAAGGTTTTCTAAGACTAAAATTTTATTTCTTTTCTCTTGTGGCATGAGCTTAAGGGATTTGGAGAAGGAAACTCACTCCGGATTTTCGATCAAGGATGCACTGGAAGAAGGTATGTTTGAATTTCTCTCAGTCCCTCCTTTTTAATTATTGTGGGATTTAGATTAAGCATTTCTTGTTGCTAAGTGTTTAATTGTATTGATTAGTCGTTATTTAGTTTATATTGGTGAAATGAATTCCTAATTAGTGTGATTAGATAAATGATGGTGAATTTGTAGTTATCTTGGTGTTAAACATATCAGTCGCTAAGATATCCATGTTTATATGTGTGTTAGACTGTGGCTATGACTTGATTAGTTAATGTGTGCTCTTGTTTAAGTGGTTACATTTAAGGATCATGACTAAATTGGGAAAATGCTTAGGTATTTGGTATGTTTTAGTAAATTTATGATCAAAATGTTTAAGTTAAGGTTCGAATCCAATGTCATGTGATATGTGTTGGATGTTTAAGTATACTTTAGTATGTGCATCATCAGTTGGATAGTTTAGCTTGCTTGAGAGGTCATTTTATACTCAATATAGTCCTGAATATGCAATTGTGATTTATCTGGAGTTTTACTAGGTAGTACCTTGTTTTTAAAGATCATGTGGATTTGGTTTTGTACTTGAGTGAACTACTTACATATTTTGCCTGTGGTTTGAGGGTAGTGCTGAAGAATGTTCCTATTGTTGAGTTCTTAAGTTCCAAATTTAGTATATCCTAGATGTGACTCTGATTGTAATATGAGAGGTGTAACTTGTGATTTGAAGAACCACTTTGACTATGCCATGTTTATTTTTTGGAATGTCATCATGTCTGAAGTATATTCTAAGCATTTTCAATTTAATTTGAGATCAGATAGTTTTACCCACTAAAAATGGCTAATGATGTTGTCGAAATGGTATTCTGTATATTTGGTTTTGGTCTGTCTGATCTTGCACACTCTAAGATCCTCATATCTTTTTGAGTCTAGTCAAATGTCAGCTTTGCCTATCTAAGTATGAAATGCTTTCCCATATAGCACTATAGTATCTCCTAGGTCATCCTATGCCATGCTCTGTCTGACTATCTATACTAGCCTCTCACTTTGCATTTGTTGAACTAGATGGTATCATGATTGAGCATGCCATCAGTTTGTAAGTTTGTCCATATGAATTAGGTCTGGTCCAATCAAGAAGATATCAATGTGCCTAATATGGTTTGAGTATGATTATGCCTATATTTTGGCATGTTTATCCATATAGACTTAGAACCATATCCTGAAGTGTCCATTATCTGCGCCATATTTGTCTTCATACTGGTTGGGTTGATCATATAGCTGCACTCATCTATTCTAGATATAAAAAATAATCTTCATGCTAGTATGTAATATATTGGTTACAAAGGTGCAGGAAACGGAAATTACAAGTAACTGCTAAGTAATAGAAGAACTGAAATTACAATTCAACAACAAACTGAAATTACAATTATGTTGAACAAGAAACTGGAACTGTTTTTGTGTATGCTGAGTCGAGTATTGCACTCTGTCTTTAAGACAATATTGCCCCGTATGTATCCTTTATACGTCCTGGACAATTGTCTTCCAAGATAAAACAACAATGGAACAATTGAGCAAACGAAACTCAAGTGCTACCGTGAAGAATTTTGAGTAATGAAATGATGCTTGGAAGGTTGTAGGAAGAACTCTTTGTTTTTGTTTTTCGTCTGTTTTGTGTGTAACTCAACAATGGTGACAAGGGGGTCTTTATATAGGTGAAGGAGAGGCTCATGAACTGCCTCCATAAGTGCCATTACTGGCCAAGTAATGGCAATTATGGAGGTAGTAATTCCTCCAAAATAAATGGTGAAGATATGTAACGGATTGGCCATTTAGGAAGATAAAATTGTATATACGGTAAAGTTCTCTGGTCCAAAAAGATAATATCAGAAGAAGCACAGCCCACGACCCACGACCCGTGACCCGTGAACCCGAGAACCCGGAATCGGACCGGACCGGACGGGATGGACGGGCGGCGGCGGCCCGCATGTGGGCTTTCCTCGAATCGAAGCACATCTAGGTCCTCCATCCTTTAAACACATGGGATACCCCTTGGGGTCCCAAACCCCAAGCCAACTTTGAGTCTTATAAACAAAACAATTCTTTCTTCCTCCACCGATGAGGGAGAATTGATCCCATACCACACTTTTCCATGCTTCAAACACCTCACTTCGTGGACTAATATCTCTTTCATTTCTCAACGAAATTTCACGATTCTTGGCCCTACACCATCTACGTACTTAGTAGATCATGCACGTGTGAAGAATCGGATTCTCCTACATGCGTAACACTAGTGTTTAAGCTGTTAAAGTTGGTCAGACGCAACTTCCGCCAAAGGCAAATTTCCAACAATCCCCTCTTGAAAGAGATTTTGGCGCACTCACATAATGCCTTTTCCATTTCCAGCAATATTTCAGCGGACCGATGTTGCATAAGGAAAGGTAGCTTCAGCTTTGAACCTTCCATAGTTAAATACCATCGGACTTACTTACTGCGCGGTGAATGTGATGTCTTGAACCGTCAGTGTTTAGTGTAAGCCAAGTCAATAGTACCAATACAACAAATTCCCTTACTCTTTTCTTCGTAATGTTTTGTCCATTTTGGCCATGGACAACTTCTTGGATTCTTAAGTGCGTTCATTTGAGGCAGCCCGTCCTCGCACTTAAATAGGTGGTCTCCTACAAGGTATCCTGCTATACCCCACTTCACAAGTGTTAGGAACCATTAAAAGTTTCCCAAAACCTAACCTCAATTGTTGAAGATCATTAAAGGTTTTGAAAACTTAACCTTTACCCTTACTGCAGATAGCACTTAATTTCTATTGCGGGAACGACTTTGGATTTGGTGTTTCTTTACAGAAATCACTATCCGAAGTGCTCATACTTCCACTGAAGCGATCAACTGAACCTTTACAGCTTAGTTTTCCCATTGAACAAAATTACTGGGATCTCCAGTTAGTAAGGTTGGGTTACCACTATATTGGTCCTTATATTTTAGGTTTTAAGCCCATTCCCCTAGACAGGCAAGCCATCTGATCCTTGGGTAAGCCTTTTGTCAATGGGTCTGCTATATTATCCTTTGACTTAATGTAATCAATGGATATTATACCGATAGTGATCAGTTGCCTAACGGTCTTACGCCTCCGTTGAATATGACAAGACTTGCCATTGTACATAGCATTCCGTGCCCTTCCTAGAGCCGACTGACTGTCGCAGTGGATCATTACCGAAGGTACGGGTTTGTTCCAACACGGAACATCCTCTAAGAAGTCATGAATCCACTCAGCTTCTTCTCCTACTTTGTCTAAAGCGATAAACTCCGATTTCATTGTGGATCGGGCGATGCAAGTTTGCTTAGAGGATTTCCAAGACACAGCCCCACCATCAATTGTAAATACATACCCACTAGTGGACTTGGTGTCCTCTATATCAGATATCCAGTTTGCATCACTGTACCCCTCTAGTACAGCTGGATATGTCGAATAGTGTAACCCAAAAGTTAATGTGTATTTCAAGTATTGTAATACCCAATTCAACGCCTTCCAGTGATTATCACTCGGATTATGGGTGAACCTAGCCAACTTATTGACTGCATAAGCAATATCAGGTCGGGTGAAGTTTGTTATATACATCAAACTACCGATCACCTGTGCATATCGCTCCTGGTATACAGGTGCACCAAGATTTTTATCAAGCTTTTGATTTGTATCCATTGGTGACTTTATCGGTGAACTGTCTAACATCTCGAAGTTTCTCAAAACATCTTCGATGTAGTGAGACTGAGATAAGACCAGCCCGTCAGACGTCTTAGAGATTTTAATCCCTAGGATGACATCTGCGATACCCATATCCTTCATGTTGAAGTATTGTTTCAACGTGTTCTTAGTCTCTAGGATTACCCTAGGACTGCTTCCTGTGATTAACATGTCGTCTACATACAAGCATATCATAACAAACGAGTCAGAGTTACCTTTCGTGTAGACACATTTATCACACTCATTAATGGCGAAACCCTTCGATAGTAGAGTACTATCAAATTTTTCGTGCCATTGCTTTGGGGCTTGTTTCAGCCCGTATAGAGATTTGACAAGCTGACAGACTTTCTTTTCTTGCCCTTGAACCACATACCCCTCGGGTTGGTCCATATAAATTTCTTCTTCCAAATCACCATTTAGGAAGGCTGTCTTGACATCCATTTGATATATCTCAAGGTCACACAAAGCTGTGATCGCAATGAATACCCGTATGGATGTCATCCGGGATATCGGGGAGTATGTGTCAAAGTAGTCAAAGCCTTCTGTCTGCCGATAGCCCTTGACTACCAACATGGCCTTGTACTTGTCTATAGACACATCTGCTTTGTATTTCCGTTTGAGTATCCATTTACAACCCAACAGTTTATTTCCCGGAGGAAGATCAACCAACTCCCAAGTATGGTTATGCAGAATGGAGCCTATTTCACTCTCAATAGCTTCTTTCCAGAGCGGTGCTTCTGGAGTTGACAACGCCTTAGCAATTGTCCTTGGTTCATCATTAACCATATAAGCTATAAACTCAGGACCGAAGGATTTATTCTTCCTGGCCCTTTTACTTGGCCTTAGATCCATCTCTGGAGTCTCCAAGTTCTGAGAATCTGGAACACTAGATTCCGGATGTTCAGCCACCTCGAGATCCGCTAGATCTGAATCATCTAGATCCGGGCCATCAACGACTCCCGGTTCTTGAGAGCTTTGTGCATAACTTCGTTTGCGAGAGGTTATGTCTTTTTCCTTTCTACCTTCAAAGAATAGAGCATTCCTTGATTCCATGATTGTACCCTGGTGGATATCTGGAATATCTGACTTATGCACTAAGAAGCGATAAGCACTACTGTTATTTGCATATCCGATGAATATGCAATCTACAGTCTTAGGCCCAATCTTGACCTGCTTTTTCTTGGGTACTTCAACATTTGCCAAACAATCCCACACCTTAAAATATTTGTAGGTGGGTTTCTTTCCCTTCCATGATTCATATGGAGTTTTGTCCTTACCCTTATGTGGGACTCTGTTAAGAATCGTATTAACGGTAAGGACGGCTTCTCCCCACATGTTTTGGGGAAGACCGGAATTGATAAGCAAGGCATTCATCATTTTCTTCAATGTGCGGTTCTTACGTTCTGCCACACCGTTTGATTGAGGTGAGTATGGAGCCGTCGTTTAATGAACAATGCCTTCTTGGGCACAGTATTCCTCAAAAGGCGCTACGTATTCTCCCCATCTATCGCTACGAATGGATTTAATCCGTAGGCTTAGTTGGTTCTCAACTTCTGCTTTGTAACGTCGTATCGCTTCAAAGGCTTCATCCTTACTTTTCAACAAGTAAAGGTAACAATACCTTGTGCTATCGCCGCGGAGCAATAGCCGCGTCCGGATCTGATCTATTTACTCGGCAATTCATCCGGTGACTTCACGGTCGCCAAAGAAGCCCCAAGAAGTACTTGTTCCCCCCTTTAGTTTGTGCAAACTTCAAATCACATATATCTGTGTGAATAAGTTCTAGAGGAGCGGTATTCCTTTCGATGGATCATAAAGAAAGTTTGGGGAGTTTTGCCTTTACGCACACGTCACACTTATGTTGAGGGTTTACGTCGATAGACGGCAACAACTCCATCATTACCAGCCTTTGGATAGACTTGTAGTTAACGTGTCCTAATCTATGATGCCATAAATTAGAAGACTCAAGCAAATAAGAAGAAGGTTAAACTTTATTACTTGGACATTTTACAGACATGGCATTCACTTTGAAGAGGCCTTCACAGACGAAGCCTCTCCCCACAAATGTGCCATTCTTAGTGAGTACAAACTTATTGGATTCAAACACTAGCCTAAAACTAGCATTAACCAATACAGGTCCAGAAATTAAATTTCTTCTAATCTCTGGGACGTGCATCACTTCCTTCAGAGTGAGCTCCTTATCGAAAGTCATCTTCAGGACCACCTTTCCTACCCCAGAACGTCAAAGGAAGCGTTGTTGCCCATGAACAACCTCTTGTCGGTGACCAGTGTGTACGTGGAGAAGGCATCTTTGTTGGAACAGATGTGTCTAGTAGCACTTGTGTCCATCCACCATTGCATCGAATTCTCAACCAAGTTGGCTTCTAGCACCACTGTCGAGAATTCCTCAATAATGTTATCCAGGAGCGTGTCCTTGACGACGTTAGCATGCGCCTTGCCTTTAGACTTGTCTTTCTGTTGTTGCTTAGTCTTGAGCTTGCGGCATTCCTTGATCCTATGACCAGGTTTCCCACAGTGGTGACAGTTACCTCTGAACATCTCCATTGCGTGGGCCTTGCCGTCTTTCTGGAACTTCCGCTTCTTGCTTGAGTTCCCTTTGGCCTCAGCCAGATTCGCCTTCGCCTCAGCAGGTTGTCTACCCCTTGGCAAGGTCTTCTTATTATCTGCCTAGATTTGGAGTTTGATAATAATCTCTTCAAAGGTCATCTCCTTTGTCTTGAGTTTTAAGTAACTCATAAACTCAAACCATGAAGGAGGTAACTTTTCAATCAACGATACAACCAAAAACTGCTCGTTTGGTTTCATTCCTTCCAAATCCAGGTGATGTAAAATCATTTGGAATTCCTGGACTTGGGACATCACTGTCTTACTATCTACCATTTGGAATTTTAGAAATTTCCCAACAATGAACTTCTTAGTACCCGCATCTTGTGCGTTGTACTTCTTTTGCAGTTTTTTCCACAGCTCTTTGGCAGTGCCAACGGTGCAATAGACCGTGTAGAGAGGGTCTGCCAAGCAGTTCAGTATGTAATTCTTACACATGAAATCGCTATGATTCCACGCATCAAGAACCATTTTTATGCCGTTAACGACATGGATACCAAGGCCCCCTTCACCCGTTTCAGCTGGCGAAGAGTCCATTTTATCTCCAGCTCGTGGAGGATCTTCCATTAGGAACAGGGACATGCCCATTACAGTTAAGTAGAACAACATCTTTTCATGCCATCTCTTAAATTCTGATCCCATGAATTTTTCAGGGCGATCATAGTGGTGTGAGGCAGAAGGTGGAGCACCAGCAGTCGGGAAGGCAGCGGAGTTGCTGCCTTAAACATTAGTGGCAGTAGCAGTGAAGGCAGCAGAGTTGCTACCTTGGACAGTAGCGGCAGTGGCGGAGAAGGCAGCATTATTGCCTTGAGAGGCAGCAGCAGTAACAGTAACATCGTTCATATTTCCAGCCATGTTGCAGCAGTTACAGTAAGCTAATATTGTCTTAAACTTGTTGGTTACAAAGGTGCAGGAAACGGAAATTACAAGTAACTGCTAAGTAATAAAAGAACTAAAATTACAATTCAACAAGAAACTGGAACTGTTTTTGTGTATGCTGAGTCGAGTGTTGCACTCTGTCTTTAAGACAATATTTCCTGTATGTATCCTTTATACGTCCTGGATAATTATCTCCCAAGATAAAACAGCAATGGAACAATTGAGCAAAGGAAACTCAAGTGCTACCGTGAAGAATTTTGAGTAATGAAATGATGCTTGGAAGGTTGTAGGAAGAACTCTTTGTTTCTGTTTTTCATCTGTTTTTTGTGTACCTCAATAATGGTGAAAAGGGAGTCTTTATATAGGTGAAGGAGAGGCTCATAAACTGCCTCCATAAGTGTCATTACTGGCCAAGTAATGGCAATTATAGAGGTAGTAATTCCTCCAAAATAAATGGTGAAGATGTGCAACGGATTGGCCATTTAGGAAGAGTAATTCAGCCAAAATAAATGGCGGAATTGAGTGTTGTTGACGTTTCTGATCTCTCTGCCCAATTCTGACATATGACAAAGTTCTCTGATCCAAAAAGATAATATTAGAAGAAGCACAACCCACAACCCACGACCCGTGAACCCGGAACCGGACCGGACGGGACGGGCGGGCGGCGGCGGCGCGCGTGTGGGCTTTCCTCGAACCGAAGCACATCTAGGTCCTCCCTCCTTTAAACACATGGGATACCCCTTGGGTTCTTAAACCCCAAGCCAACTTTGAGTCTTATAAATAAAACAATTCTTTCTTCCTCCACCGATGAGGGAGAATTGATCCCATACCACACTTTTCTATGCTTCAAACACCTCACTTCATGGACCAATATCTCTTTCATTTCTCAACGAAATTTGACGATTCTTGGCCCTACAGTTATCTACGTACTTAGTAGATCATGCACGTGTGAAGAATCGGATTCTCCAACATGCGTAACACTAGTGTTTAAGCCGTTAAAGTTGGTCGGATGCAACTCCCACCAAAGGCAAATTTCCAACACAATATCCTCCCATAAGTCCATCTGTAACACATCTTGCTTATTAAATTTACTAAAAATGCTTAAGTGCAATCTGGACCACTTTATGCATCTATAATACTATCTCTAAGTCACTACTTGCCTACTTTTGTGTCCATGTATACCTCAAATTGACTCCATGATTTGTTTTACCATGCCATGTCTAGCTTTAGGTATCACTGTGTTAGCATTCTGTGCCTTGCATGAATTAAGCTACACCATATTAAGCATTAGACCTTATTTTTATTTGGTTTGCTGATTTGATTTCTAGCAAGTATGTATAGGTGTCCCTTTGCAATTCCATTATTTATATTACTAGTTAACTGAGCTGAGCATTAAGTATGCATAGAGATTCCATGCTAGAGTATATGTCACCTGTTCTGTCATCTAAGCTATTGGCAAATAGTATGTATTTGCTTCAGCACTAAGAAGTTCTATAGGGATATTGTATGCACGTAAAGTGACATGTATGCACGTAAAGTGACATGTATGCACGTAAAGTGACCTAGCTTTAGTGTACTGTTAAGTTGACTGATTGTTTCTCATATAGATAAGAAATACTCATATCCTATGAAAGCTACCATGAGATCGCAGACGTAAGCACAATCTGATTTGTTGCTAGAAGGTCTAACCCGACTGACAATGATGCTTTGCCACATTTTGGCCTCTTCTGTGAAGTACTCATTCGTGATTCTCGAATTCTTGTGGGTCCAGGTAATCATGTTCCTGTGCTCCTCAACCACTGTTTACAATACTAACCACTCTCTATTACAACAATCTTCTTTAGCCCTCATGAGCTCAGATAGATGGTCAAGCAACCCATATAAATCATTAATTAGCTCCGCCCTAATTTGTACCCACTGGCCCCGAATCCTTATCTGCAGATTTGGTTTAGAAAACCTTACCCTTTTCAAGTTGGTATAAAACTCTCTTACCTAGTATTCGTTAGCCTTGCAAGGGGGTGGATTAAAGCATATCTAGCCCATTTCCCTGAGTCGAGTGTAAAAGTCAGGAAGAAAATCCTCCACCCCGGTCATGTCGACACCTCTCTCGAATAGAAATTTCTTTTTCCTCAAAGTAATGGTTTTGGTAGTCCATGGACATGAACCGGTGTGTATCATAGTTAACTATGGGCACCTCAGCAAGAAGTCCGTGTTGTTGAGCGACAGTTTTTATTATTTTTGATCCGTTACACCTGTAATTACCAAGTTTATATCAGTTCTGTAGTAGGAGTATATGTACCATGATATTACAGGTCTAACGCGCCTAAGAAATTTATATAATTCTACCCGAGTGGGTCTGTGCAAAGCTATTATTTTGGACACTATCACTGTTCTGTTTCTGCTTTGGCGGAAAGGCCTTCCGCTGGAGTGAATCTGCTCAAATGAAGAGTGAGTCCTCTTCGACGGAAACGATGTGGTTCTTTCCGTTCCACTTCAGTGAGGCATGTTGCACCTCAGCAAATCTGTTCTAGTGGACAAGGCCCACCGGAGCAAGATCGTCATCCCAAGCAGACTATAAAAAATATTCCACAATTGTACCTTATTGTTTTGGTTAGAAAAGTCCTTTATTTTACTCGTTGGTGTGTGTACGTGTTGTGTAAAGTCCTATAACGACAATATTAAACCCGATATGTAAATCTTTCATCATGACAAACCCCGCCCTAAATAATTTCCATGGTTTACCTAAATATTTCCACCACCACCATACTTATACCCTAGTATATGAAGTTATAAGTATGTAATACAAGGTTTAGAGACTTACCAAAGAGCAAAAATTGAGTAGTGCAAGAGCGAAAGGATTCCGGAGGCCTTGGTTGATGTGCCCCCGTCGGTGACTCCGGTGAGTCGGTGAAGGGGCAAAGCAGTGAGTAGGGAGAGGGTGATAGTGTAAGTGAGAGAGTGATGAGTGAAGGTAGGGTTTATGGGTATACAAGCAAGATAATGATGGAGAGGGAGTTGATGTGAGTTTGGGAATTTTGGGATATGAGAAAGTGGAAAGTGGGTGGGGGATCGATCGATTTTGGGGTAGTTTTTCAAACCCTGTGTCTTCTGCCCCGACGAGCATCTTCTATGCCCCACCGAGTCTGCAGGAGCGGACATATGTACCGCTCTAGTGATGTTTGCCTTTTTTCCTATCGTCCGCTTCAGCAAACTAATTTTCCGCGGGCGCGAAAGCGCCTCAGCGGATGAATTAACCACCGCAGCGGAGTCCACACATTTGAATTTTGGTGTAGTGATATCATTTGGAAGTGATATTTCTCTTTGCGAGTATTGGTCCTATCTTTTTGCTTAATAATTCCCATCTCAGACCTTATGTAGCTTTTATGAAGTGTCAGTTTCTGTTATTATTTTATGTCGTGTATTCCTTGACCGGGCTAAATGAATAGACCTATAATGACAGACGATGTTACGAATTCGATATTACTAAATTTCAATGATGTATGGTGACGTGTGGTAGTGTGACCTAGGGCGTGTCACTCTACCACGAATGTTGAAGTCAAATTTCCCACGCAAATATTCTTCCTATAATATGAGTGATATATGTGTGATGATGTTTTCCTCCGCGTGTATGAAATTGACAAGAACACCCGTGACACAAGATTCCGAGCCCCCGTCTATTGCACCATTAATTTTTCCAATGTCCCCGTTCGAGGACGAACGTTTATTTAATTGGTCTCTGATGTAATGGCTGGTTTGGTCATTATGACCTTTCCGCCCGACTTCTTGTTATAATTCTTCTCCTGGCATTTACTGATGACATTTCTATTATAAATCATTAGTCGAGTAACTTCCGCAGATGAAAAAGAAGATTATTTGAAATGTGAAGTTTCTGGAAACAATCAATTTTGCCTCTACAAACTCATTTCCTCCCCAGCAAATTCCGCTCCAGCGCGGTTCTGTCCACACCGATGCATGGGTGATATGTCAAGTGAATTCTCCCCAACAGACCCTTCCTTCACCATAGTGAATCTGCCCTAGCAGAATCAAATCATCCGCGACAGAAACGCTGTCGGTCTTGTGTGTATAAATAGTTAATGATAGCACACTTTCCCAAATCAGAAATTCTCGAGATGGAGACTGACCTAAATGGGTTTTCTGCAATCTTGACCTAATTATCCTCTATGGAGGGTGATATATTCTTTCCTGTTGTATGTTTCTTTAATGATTTAGTAATTGGGGAAAATATTTTTCAATGAAGAATAATAATAAGAACTCTTAAAAATGGTAAGCATCTTGAGGTGATGATTTTGTAATAAAATTGAATGGGTTAATAATGATTTCTTCTAGATAAGTTATTTTGGGGGTAAAACAACTTGGTTATATGATGAAATTGGTTATATGAAACCTTTTCTTAAATTGGGGAAGAACCTAGGGTTGTAAATTAGAGTTCTTTAATATTATGAAATTGAAGGACTAAATGAAGTTGTTTTTCAAATTGACATTGGGTTATACTTAGTAATCATGTTTAAAGCCTTTTTGATTAATAAAGTATGGATTTTGGCACCATGGTCCCGGGATGGAGGTGTAGGTGTCTTATGTTGGTTGGGAGTGTGTCTCTGTGTGCTTGTCTTGATTTTAATATGTAGAACTTATATGTTAGATTATGTCCACTACGAAAAGTTCCAAGGAGTCAAAAACGCGCGTTAAGGATCGACCGTTTATGGCTCTTGTTTGGCATTGAGGTAGGTTACGGTTTAGCTTTTCGAGACTCCGATAGAGGTTCATAATTAGTTATATATATTGAGTGGTATTGGGCATGTTTGGAGGTCCCACTCAACCGGTTGTGATGAATGGTTGAGTTGGTACCGGTGTTGAACTGTGATGATGTGATGATTTGGGGAATCAACCTTATACTGGTTTAGACTATTTTTTATTTGGGCTCATCGCCATATGTGGGCTTGTCTCCATGTTTGTTAATATTGTTTACTCATCACACATGCTTTCGATTGATATCTTGATTTGACTGCAATTGCTTATGTGTTGTTGAATTCTTGACATCATGTGTACATCATCTCTATACTTTATTGCATCTCATTATATCATGGTATCTTGCCTTGTGTTGTCATTGTATTCATACACTCATGGTTCTATGACTTGATGTGAGAGTGCTATAAATATGTTATGGCACAAGAGACCACAAAGGTAAGAGTAATATGAGATTATGGAACTTGAGATGATATTGATACGCGGGGAGCGTAGTTGCACGCCTGGAAGATGATTGAGACTCGACAAATGAGTCATGGGCTCTAGTTAGATTCATGTGTGGAACTCCGACTGGATAGGAGCAGTATATAGACTTTGAAGGTCCCACATGGGTGTACGGATCATAATTTAACCTTGACGTATTATATACGAGGTTGAGAAAGGTGCCTTGCATATGCATTGCATTTTCATCCCCACATTCATATCATACATACTTATGCCATTTTATTTGTAATTGTGGTTTTTATTTATAGTTGAGTGATTCTTGATAACTTGGCTGGATCTATGATATCTACGGGGGTACGTTGTGTACTCATGCTACACTTGCTGCATCTTTTCTGGGTGTAGGTATTCAGTCTATCATGTTGCAGATTTGAGCACATAGAGCTAAGGTAGACTATCTTATCTAGTGGGCTTGGTTCCTATCTTATGTAGATGTTCCTTTAATTCGGATTGTGTTGTATTTTTCCGCATTCTGATATTGTATCTTAGAGTCCTTATATAATTTAGACCAGGTTCTGGGGATGAAACATTGTTTTAATGATTCTTCGTTCTTATGATTTGATGGAGTTATTTACGATTGTAACTTATTTCTTCCGCTTTTATTTTAAACCCCTTTTAAAAGGTGGTTTGGGAATTTGGTTTGCCTACCGTGGTGATTGTGTAGGTGCCATCACGACGCTCGTGATTTTGGGTCGTGACATGTTTAAAGTAAAGAAGGAATATTAAGTGCCTAGAAAATTAGGCCGGTTAAAGTGAAGGAAGTTAAAAGCAAGAGGATTGTCACACCCCAACCTTAGTGGGTGTGGCTGACACCTAACACCCTAAGGCCCGAGTGTACCAACTGTAGTTCCTGAGCCAGATGGCACAAGACTTGGGCCGACAAGGCCTTTCAATAAAAATAATAGGATAGAATGCAACAATATCCTGCATGCAGAAGAAGACCAACAACAACATATGTATATACATAACTAAGGCCGACAAGGCCGTAACAAATGTGTCACGATCCCAAATCACTAAGTCATGCGGGTACCTACCATTCCCACCTAGTAGGCGAACCCTTCCCATAATCACCAATTCATTAATAATAGAGTAAATAGAACAAGTTAAATGTAAGTCTAAGTCATAAATAACATAAATATATGAAATGCGGAATACAACAACTAACCAAGGAATCTGGTCTAAATAGTACAAGAGCTTCTAATTGTACAACTGGAATAAAAGTTAAAACCACAACCTGAAAACAACTTTTGTTTAGAATGAAAATTTAATAGAAGGTAAAGATGAACTCCACAAGATCCTGGAAGGCTAATCGAACCTCACTCATATTTCTGCAACAACTCTACACCCGAAAATGGTGTACTAAGAGTAGTATCAGTACAAACACTATGTACTGATAGGTATCATAGGATGATAATGGTTAGCTAACATACATATAAGAAAGAAACTGAAGAATAGACATACTTGCAATCAAGTTCAAGTAATATCACAGTCCAAGAATAATCAACCCAAGTATAGAGAATCAAGTCAGAATCCAAAAGGTACGAAAATAAAGTAATTACCAAGCACAGCCATGTAAGACTTGCAGTAAGGTGATTTACTAGATCTCAGTAGTGTACAGTCATAGCCTACGAGGAATCTCTAGTCGTCGAATCCATAAAGTGTCTAGGTAAGAGGATAACAAGCATACATCATCTCAAATGAATCAACAACCAAGGAAACAAGGCTGAAACACATCATGCGATATAATGAATACAACAACTATAATTAGAGATATGAGTGGATGTAATATGAATGTATATGCGATGTAATTCAATGCAATGCACTGGCCAACTGTTTCATAACGTACACACATGCTCCGATATGAATATCTCCCATACTCCTGACAATCATGACTCACCGGGGACCCGCAAAGTCTATGTACCACTCTCAGGATCCTGAAAAAGACCTCAGGAATTAGACACTCTCACGATCTTGGCAAAGACCTCGGGAATCAGACACTCTCACAATCCTAGCAAAGACCTTGGGCATCAGACACTCATCTCTCTTTTACGCTCTCTAACAAAGACATCAGAAGCTACACTCTCTCACTTATCATCATTTCCACTCACAGTTCATAACAAATCATCATAGGAAATAAGATTGTATGCCATACATGATATCAATTACACATGTCATAATGTACACTTTATAATTTCAAGCCATTTTCATTATCCTTCCATTTCCAATGATAAGTGAAATATCAAGAGAGAGCTGAATGCAAATAAAAGTCACAAATATAGAAATATCAAGTATGTTTAAAGAATCAAAGATGTTTCCTTTCTCTTGTTATCATCAGCACCAATGACAGATAATATCAATGTATCATGCAAGTGAGAATTAATGCAATGAAAAATAACAATATCAAGTGTATCGTATCAATCACAATCGTGCCACACATGGACACATATCACAATATTAATATCAAGTCAAATCATTTTCTCTATCCATGATAATGTCAAGATAAGTGAGAGACATGATGAAAGAAAGACCACGAGCCTACTCTCCCAACATGATCCACAAGGTGACATGCGAAGAGTGCCAAAGATTTTCATCCTTCATATGGTGATATGCTTATTATGGAATGGATTGTGGAGTGGAATTGAAGATTGGACGTGAAAATACAAGAAGTAGCATGTTTATTTTCGGCCTTTATGTAGGTCTTGGCCGAGACCATTTTTGTTTCTTTTAGCTTATTTTAATTTCCAGCTTAACTACTTAAGACATATTTAATAGGCTATGTAATAAGGAAGGGATGACTAGGCCGAGAATGTCTTCCAAGAAGGTGACTAGACCGAGAGTGTAAGAGGATTATGTGACAAGGCCAAGAACCATCTAGAAGAAGGAACTTCCAATAAGATAGTTTATAAACTAACTAGTTCATGAACTTATCTACATAGAAGAACACAAGGAAGGGTCTATAGAACATGAAGAGTTGGCCAAACATGCCCCCTTTCCATTCGGCCGAACCTAGCTTCCAAAGAGGCCGAACTCCTTTTCCTTTTCCTATTTGGTCAAGACCTCTCCCCAACGGCTCCCAAGGAAATGTTTCATGAACTAAATAGTTCATGCATGGGTAACACGAAAGGATGATCTAGAAATCATGAAAAGTTGGGTTCATCCTTTTCCTTCACGTTAAGCCGAACACCTTTCCACTTGTTCCCATGTGGCCGAGAGTTCCATGTGGTTTTTGTCCATTGAGTTTTCTTCTAGAAAAATATTTGTACTAGTATAAATAGGGCCCATACTTGATGTAAAAATGTGTGGAAGATTTATGAAAATTATTTGAGATTTACTCATTAGCTAAGTTATTCAACTTGTGTGTTGTTTATCTTAGTTGGTCTTTGTGTGGTCCGAACCTCGATCCTTTTGTGGGTCAAACCATTGGTGCAAGTTCATCTAGAAATTTTGTGATCTAGTTGAACCTAAGATAAGGTTCCCCTCTGTGCAAGTTCAAGTTTGAACTTTTGTGATCCAACCAAACCCAAGCCAAGGGTCTATCCAGTTACTATCACAAGGTCATCGGCCTCCCTCACTTGGTTTGTTCTCGAGCTTGTACTTAGAAACCTTGGTCAAATCCTTGTCATATTGTCCTACCTCACTTGGTGTCAACCTGAGCTTGCCCATAGCAACATCGCGTCTCTATCCTTGTCTATTTTGACAGACCCTCACTTGGTTTGTACCCGAGCTTGCACTTAGCAACCTCGTGTCTATTACTTGTGCAAAAAACCCTATTCCTTTCACCATAACACTTCCAAAACACCCACACCAAAGGCCATTAACCGAAACCACCCATACATATCCGTCCAACCCCGACAACATCAAATAGTTCGCAAAACACCCTTACCGATAACCTCACTATTCCAGTCAGTTTCCATCACCTTACCACCATCCAACCACCAACACAACCCTAAACTTGTCTAGAACCACCACACAAAATGCCTTAGTTCACTTCAACCCTAAACTACTCATCTAACCTACCAAACACCCCACTTCCTGGAAGAAACATCCCACCGGCGGCCTACTTTCGACCTCACTTTCATATCAACCCATGTCCAACCAAACTACGACCAACTTACCCTCATTCACCCCTCCTTATATGCATCAGTTTGGTATCAGATAAAAGAAATCCAGTCCCACTCCTTGACGCTATGGCTTACATGACAAAAGAACTTCGGAGGATCGTGAGTGACATCTTTGCGAAAAATGCTCAAATCTTGAGAAGGGATTTGTGGGGCATGCCGTGACAAATAATGCCAAGTAAGGGGTTGTGCAAAGCAGCCCAAGGCTTGAAAGTGGCAGTACCTCTTTCACTGATCCATTGTATAATGTTGAAGAAGAGGACATTACCTCATTTACTAATCCATTGTATAGTCAAGAATGTAGGGATTCCTTTGTTATTAAGGAACCAAAAGTCAAGGAGGTCATAAAAGAATATGTTGATCTTGCGGAGAAGAGTGAAAGTTTAGTACTCTAACATGCGTTGAATGTTCCAATTGAAGAACATGAAAAGGCACAAAGAGAGCAACTATTTTACACTCTATGCAAGGTGAATGACAAGGTATGCAACATGATTATTGATGGAAGTTGTACCAATGCAGCCTCCGTAGAAATGGTGAAAAAATTAAACTTGCCTACCCGCAGCCATCCGAAACCATATGCTCTCCCATGGTTGAACGAAGACAAAGAGCTAAAGGTAGTGAAGCAAACTCTTGATAGTTTTCGGGTTGGTAAGTATGAAGATGAAATATGGTGTGACATCCTACTTATGGATGCATGTCATATTTTATTGGGGTGACCGTGGCAATGTGATACGAAGGGACAACATGATAGAGAAAATAATATCTATTCTTTTAAAAAAGATGATAAGAAGACCCGGTTAATACCATTGTCACCTAGTGAGGTGAAGAAAATAAAAATCCAAAGTGCTAAGAACCACAAGGAGGAATCTAAGACTCTCTTGCCTAATGCACCGGAGATAGATGAGGAATCGAAGCATGGGAGTTCTATAGATGCCAACTTAAAGGAACTCTTGGAAGATGTTTGTGCAGACGATTTTGCAACCGGGTCACGACCAGTGGCAGGTATTGAACATGCTATTGATTTATTTCCAAGTAGTTCACTACCTAAGCATCATGCCTATAGACACGATCCAGAAAAGGCCATGATACCCACATTGTTGGTGCCAAAGGAAGATGAGACTTGGCACACATGTATTAATAGTCGAGCGGTCGACAACATCATCATGGAGTACAAATTTCATGTGTCGAGATTGAAAGATCTTGTGGATGAATTGGGTGGGGCCAAGTTGTTTGCCAAAATAGAATTGAGGAATGGTTACCATAAAATAAGGATCCGAGAAGAAGGTGAATGGAAGATGGCTTTCAAAGCCAAGTATGGTTTGGACGAATGGCTCGTGATGCCATTTAAAATTGTTTAATGCTCCAAGCTCTTTCATGAGGCCAAAACCTTTTGTCTTATATTCGAATCACGAAACTTGGAAGTATTTACATGGTTAAAGAAAAGTGAATCAAAAGCATGCTAAGTGGGTAACATACTTGCAAACTTTCACATTCTCTACAGGATACAAAGATGGCAAGCCCAACATAGTGGTGGATGCACTTTCCCAGAGGCACATAACAGACCATGCATGAACAAAAATTGGTGGGACTTCAAGTGCTAAAGGAGTGCCATGAACGAGATCACAACTTTAAAGATGTAAATGGAGTGGTAATAAAGTATTCCACTTGTCAAAGGGCTAAAAGATCCTTCCACAAAGAATCGTATACTCCTTTAACGTCTCCGGAGCGACCATGGGAAGATCTGAGCTTGAATTTCATCATCGGCTTACCAAGAACACAACGGGGAAAAAACTCTATCACGGTAGTTGTGGATAGATTCGCGAAGATGGCTCACTTCATTATTTATCACAAGATCGATAATGCAACACATATTGCGGACTTGTATTTGAAGAAAGATGTAAGGTTGTGTGGCAAGTTAGAGAAGTATCCTCTTATGATTACTAGTATCCCATCCTTAGGATACATAATATCGTACGAGGGCATTCATATGGATCCATTCAAGGTGGAAGCCATCCGGAATTGTCCCAAGCCTACAAATATAAGTAAGGTAACAAGTTTCCATGGTTTGGTTACTTTCACTCGAGATTGTTGTGCCCTTGCTGCCCCGATCATGGAACTAATGAGAAAGAATGAGTTTAATGGTTCTAAAGAGCACAAAGAGCTTTGGAAACCTCGGAGAAAAGGATATGTGAAGCACCGACTCTAACTATTCCAAGCCGCAAGAAGTTAATTGAATTTGAAGGTGGAGTTGGTGTTGGTACCACCTTGATTCACGACAAAAGATCCATTACTTTCTCTGGTGAAAATTTGGGTGTTACACGGTTCCATTCTTCTATTTATGAAAACACATTTATTCTTGTGGGATCCTTGGTCCGACGGTGACATTATTTGAAGTCTAAACCTTTTGTCTCGTGTTCAGATCCTTTCTAAATGGTGGAACCACAGGATGGATATGTAAGTATTAGTCCCGTGTTTTATGTCAGAGACTTATCCCCATACATAGATGACGTGAATTTGAGGACAAATTCTATTAAAGAAGGGGAGATTGATGAAAGAAAGGCCACGAGCCTACTCTCCCAACATGAGCCACGAGGTGACTTGCAAAGAGTGCCAAAGATTGTAGTCTGTCATATGGTGATATGGTTATTATTGAATGGATTGTGGAGTGGAATAGAATATTGGACGTGAAGATCCAAGAAAAAGTATGTTTATTTTCGGCCTTTACGTAGGTCTTGGCCGAGACCATTTTTGTTTATTTTAGCTTATTTTAATTTCTAGCTTAACTACTTAGGACATATTTTATAGGCCATGTAATAAGTAAGGGATGACTACGCCGAGAATGTTTTCCAAGGAGATGACTAGACCGAGAGTGTAATTGGATGAGGTGACAAGGACAAGAACCATCTAGAAGAAGGAACTTCCAACAAGATAGTTCATGAACTAACTAGGTCATGCACTTATCTACATAGAAGAACACAAGGAAGGGCCTAGAGAACATGAAGATTTGGCCAAACATGCCCCGTTTCCATTCGGCAGAACCTAGCTTCCAAAGAGGTCAAACTCCTTTTCATTTTCCCATTTGGTTGAGACCTCTCCCCAACGACTCCCAAGGAAGTGTTTCATGAACTAACTAGTTCCTTCATGGGTAACACAAAAGGATGGTATAGAAAGCATGAAAATTTGGGTTCATCCTTTTCCCCCAAGTTAAGCCGAACCCCTTCCCACTTGTTCCCAAGTGGCCATGAGTTCCATGTGATTTTTATCCATTTAGTTGTCTTTTAGAAAAGTCTATGTACTAGTATAAGTAAGACCCATACTTGATTTAATAAGGTGTGGAATATTTATGAAAATTATTTGAGTTTTACTCATTGGCTAAGTTATTCAACTTGTGTGTTGTTTATCTTAGTTGGTCCTTGTGTGGTCCGAGCCTCGATCATTTTGTGGGTCAAATCCTTGGTGCAAGTTTATCTAGAACTTTTGTGATCTAGTTGAGACCAAGCTAAGGTTCCCCTCGGTGCAAGTTGATGTTGAAACTTTTGTGATCCAACCAAACCTAAGCCAAGGGCCTATCCGGTTACTATCACAAAGTCATCGACCTCCCTCACTTGGTTTGTTCTCGAGATTGTGATGAATATAAGGAGGGGTGTAAGTGTGTAAGTGGGACTGAGTTTGGTTGTAATAGGATTGACACGAAAAGGGACTTGAAATGAGGGTTCCCGGGTGGGCTATTTCTGCCGGACTGTGTGGTGCTGTGAGGCTTGGTTGGGTAGATTTAGAAAGGGTTGGATTAATGAATTTTAAGGGGGTGTTTCGGGTACATTGAGGGTTGTGTTGGTGGTTTGGTGGTTGAAATTTGATGGCAACTGGATGAAACAGTGAGGTACCGGTAATGGATGTTTTGGCAGACTATTTGGTGTTATCGGATGTCACGGGTATTTGTAGGTGGTTTCGGTCAGTGACTTTCAGTGGAGAGGGGGGGTGGTGTTTGTGAAGTATTGTGGGATATGGTGGTGGAAAGAATATTGTAGTTTGAAACAAGGAATGAACATGAGTTGCTAGGTGCAAACCCGAGTACAAACCAAGTGATGGACGTTTCATAGAACAAGGATAGAGACACGAGGGTTTTAATGTTCGAGTCGACACCAAGATCAGTTTGGCCAATTGGACAAGGTATAGACCGGGGTTTCTAAGTACAAGCCCTTGAACAAGACATGTTAGGGTGACTGATAACCTTAAGATAGACCCTAGGCTTGGGTTTGGTTGGATCACACAAGTTCTAACGTCCACTTGCACCAATGGGGTTCCTTAAACTTGGGTTTGATTAGATCACACAAGTCCTAACCAAGATATACACCGAAGGGACCTTATCTTAGGTTTAACTAGGTCACACAAGTCCTAACTTCAACTTACACTAAGGGGTTGGTTCACACAAGAACCGAAGGCCCACACAAGGACCAACTAAGGTAGACAACACACAAGGGACCTTATCTTAGGTTCAACTCTTCCTATTTACATTACATAAGGGTCCTATTTATACTACTAGATGGACTATTCTAGAAGAGTAAATAAAGGGACACAAAATGGAGCCATTTCGGCCAAGGTGGGAACGGGAAGGGGAAGGGTTCTTGACCGAGTGGGGAGAGGGAATGAATCCCAATCTTCCTTGCCTTCTAGATCATTCCTTAGTATTCTTCACACATGAACTAGTTAGTCTATAAATGGCCTTTCTTAGATAATATTGAGAATCATCCCCTCTTGGCATGTACTTAATATATTCATGATCCATCTTCTTGGAATCCGATGAGAAGCTTCTTCCTTGAGTGTGTAATCTTGACCGAATGGTTATGTGAGTTGCATGGCCAACTCTTCACCTTCCCTAAACCAATCTTGATGTCTCCCAAGTAGTCAAGTTCATGAATGATTTATCCCCTTCAGAGGCCACACTTTCTAGATGATTCCTAATCATTGTCACCTTATCCATTCTCACCCAAGTCACCTGTTTGGTAATAACTCTCGGCCTAGTCATCCTGCTCTATTACATGGTGCATTGATGGTGTCCTAAGGGAAACTATGAGTTATTACATTATTCATTGTGTAATAAGGAACTAGTAACTAGTCTAGGAATTAAAAACAACAAGCTAAAGTAAAAGCATGGTCTCAGCCAAGACCAACACAAAGGACAAAAAAGTTGTCCTTTTAATAATAATCATATGATGTCCCCTAATCAGCTCCAAATCCCATACAATTCTAGGCCCTTAATCGTAGGTTGATGGTTAGCCATTGACACCTTTGGGACTTCACTTAATAACTCGAGTTGAGGAACCAAGTTCGGGGTCTTTCTTGCATCATCTTGTACTTAGAAACCTCGGTCAAATCATTGTCCAATTGGCCTACCTCATTTGGTGTCGACCCGAGCTTGCCCATATCAACCTCGCATCTCTATCCTTGTCTATTTTGACTGACCCTCACTTGGTTTGTACCCGGGCTTGAACTTTGAAACCTCGTGTCCATTCCTTATGCAAACAAACCTATTCCTTTCACCATCATACACTGTAACACTTCCAAAATACCCACACGAAGGGCCATTAACCGAAACCACCCATACATATCCATCCAATCCCGACAATATCAAACAGTTCGCAAAATACCCCTTACCGATAACCTCACTGTTCCAGTCAGTTTCCGTCACCTTACCACCATCCAACCACCAAACCCTGACCACCAACACAACCCTCAACATGTCTAGAACCACCCCACAAAATGCCTTAGTTCACTTCAATCTTAAACTACCCATCTAACACACCAAACACCCCACTGCTCGACACAAACGTCCCACCCGACGGCCTACTTTTGACCTCATTTTTGTATCAACCCGTGTCCAACCAAACTCGGATCAACTTACCCTCACTCACCCCTTTTTATATACATCAACACAACTATATCACAATCACGATATGACAACTAAGTGCAAATCCAATGTCAACACTAGACAGTCAAGCCACTAAATCACAAGAGACAATAAGTCCACAAATCAGTCAACAATACCGAACCTATGTAATCCATCCCAACTTCATACTCGAAGGCGTACATGTTTTCTCCGACAATAACTAGCTCTACATATGCTTCGCTAATCGAAGTCTAACTAGAAGGTATGTCATAACCTACCTAGAATGCTGAGCGAGAGTCACATACGATCACAAATGAGCCTTGCCTGTTTGTGGGTCTTGGTAATACTCAGAGTCTATAGAAATCTAAGTTAGAACAGAAATGGACAACACCCATAACACTAGAATGTTCCTCGAATCCAACCAACTATGGGAAAATAGGGAAAGTGGGCCCACGAGGGTAAAATGGTAATTAAAGGGTGAAATTGGTAAACTAATGTTGTAGAAGTTCAATTTTACTCTCCAATTGCGTAATTAAAACAATAATTGGTTAATTACCTTAGTCAAGTCTAAAACACCCAATTAGTATAAACCCTAGAATTTTCAACCAAATCTCCAAAAAGTTTTAAACATGAAATTGATCAATAACTTAACATCTACTAGTCCATTACATCACTAATATATAATACCCATTGCCAAAATCCAATTCACAGCCCCCCAATTCCCCAAATTTAAGCTCTCTTATTCTCAACAAGACAAATCCTCTTTCACACTCCCCAAAACATGGATTAAAGTCTAAAATAGAGGAATATATAAATATAATTAACTAGTTTTATGGTTTAGAAATTACCTATAAGAAGAGCCTTGATGGAAAACCTAAAATCTCTCAAAATCGAGAGAAAAACGTAGAAAAATGGAAAATGAAGAGTAAAAGCCGGATAGGGCTATTTTTATCCTGCAACTATAGTGCCTTCATTTCAATTGCGAGACTATGCGACCGCGAAGCACCGTGACTCGCCCTCCCCCAGGAGCGTGTCCATGTGACCGCATCCAAAACCACCGCAATCATCAGAGCCCTGATTTCATCATGGCTCATAATCGCGCTCCCCTTCTCGTGATAGCAAAGATGGAAACCAGATTTTCTATTTTCTTTCCAACTTCGACTCGACCCTCGAAACTCATTCGGAAGCCAAATAATACAAACCAAACATGAATTCACATGTAAAACATACTACAAACTAATTCATGATCTCAGAATTTCCATCAGAGGTCTATTTCACTGAGTCAACCACCAACGGCCAAAAACTAACTTTCCAACCCAATACCAAAAATGTTTTTGAGTGTCTCGGGAATTGAACCAACCACCCCACCAAGTCATAAACAACCCTCTAGAACTCAAGGAATTGACGGAATTTTAAAAAGGTCCATGTACACAAAAGTCAACTATCAGTCAAACGGTTACACTTAAAAAGTGTTCTAACTCTTCAACTTACTCTAGGATCATCCGATAACTTTGGGAATTGAGTCACGAGAGTAAAATAGTCAAAACGCACGTAACAACCAAATAGGTTGTTATAAAATGCATCAACAACTGACAAGGGCCGACAATGTAACATAAAACGTATATACAATAACCTATAGTCTGCAAGCCTCTAAGAGTACTAACATATGTCATCATGTGGGGATAGGATCCTGACATACCCAAAGATAACCATATACATATATAATAGTGCCTATCGACTCTGTACAAAAACTCCGGAGAAGTGGAGTGCGACTGCCAGTAGTTGGAAACAGATACCCTAATGTCGAGGTATGTCGGTCTATCTATTTATACGTGCATGCATGAGACACATTGCCTTAGGAAGGGACAATAGTATGAAAGAATGTACTGAATATGTAAGGTAGGTAGAGTATGTAAATAAGGAATATATTACAAGAGAATGGTACAAAAAATAACCTGAAACTTAGTAAAGCCATTGAGGGCATACAATTGACATAATCGTGATCATATGCATGAAGGTAAAATTGTGCCACTTTATGTAGCCATATATATATATATACACCGAACTCATCATAACGTACCCGACCATATAGGACTCTATAATATCATACCTAACTATAGTGGTGTGCACATATAAGTGCCTACCTAGCTGAATATAGCGTGGATCATTAAGAAAATTGATACATATATATATGTGTGAAATTCAAGATAAACCTCGATGGACTCCTTAAATAGAGTCAGAGTGACCTAAGGTCGCTATCCTTCGACTATCGTTATTGTTACTACATTCATCAAACTTCAACCAAATTTCAAGAGATGTATAGAACACGAGAAATGCTAATGATAAGGGACATACAAGAGACAATAGCTACTTCAACAAGAAAGAATATGGTCATCTCAATCTTAACAATAAGAGTGTCATTTAAAGGAAATGTGTTACACCCCGTACTTTGGACGTCATTTTCATCGTGGGTTAACTAACATAATATTATTAAGGTTTAGACCCCATCACAAGGTTAAAAAAGGTTTATTTGAGTTCTATGTATGATGCATAAGAGCTTTTGGCTAAACGAATTGAAGAAAGTAAGTTCGTTGAAATTCGGGGGAAACCGGGCATAATTTTTGGACCTGATTTTTGGTCCAACTTGTCGGGAGTATATCTCCTAGTATATAAGGAATTACGGAACCCAAAACCTATCAAAATTTAAGTTCCGAGAGTATAATTTTTAATGCAACTGATAGTTCATCCATTTGAGAAATACGACAGATTTGGCGGACTGTCAAAAATTGTACAGCGGATTTGACGGACCGTCAAATGGGGCGGTGCATATTGTGTTTCGGGTATAAGTTGTTCCCTTCGACTTTCAGACCTCATTTCCATCCAAATCCAAGCCTATATCATCTCCAAAATCCTCTCTAATATATTAGAACATCCTAAGACCAAATCCAAGCCATAATACACAAGATTAATGTGATGAACCCCGTGATTATCATGAGAATTGTCTTCTCCTTGTAGAACCAGTTTTGGAAAACCTTGGAGCCAAAGTAATGGGCTTTTTTGAAGAGCTTATTGTGGGTTAAGGTAAGTTCTATCCTCCTCGACCTATTTTTATGGTTAATTGATGTTTTGGAACAAGCTATGGAAGGATTTTCATAGTCAAAATTTTGTAAACTTATGGAATCATCATAATATAAGTATTTGGGTTGTATAATTCTAAGTATGAGTGAAGTTGGATAATTGAACTAATTTTATATGTTATGGATCATGGAAAGTACGGCCTGGAGAATTGTAAAATCAAATCATATAAAATCTTCCGTATAAGAGAAGCCTAAGGAATCATTTATGCTTAAAGTTCCCGATGGACACCTAAATAAGTTTTCAATAGGATTTGTGTTTTGAGGAACCGTGAGATCGAATTATATAATAATTCCTTGTAATGAAGTTTAGGAACCCGAGATATTCAAGGTTGTCAATAATATACCTAAAGTGGGGTATCTCCACGGAATTTGGAATTGATATTGACATCAAATTTTTATATGATATAGACGATCATCCGTAAGAAGAGCGAGGAATTGTAAAATGATTGTAGCGGCAAGGACCAGGTATGTTAAGTATCATCTATTCATTCTTTTGCCATGACCTAGGAACAACATAATCATAAAGATTTCACATAAAAAAGGAACTCTATTCTTGAGATTGAAAGCTTGCGAACCTCATAGTTTCATGTTGATGAATAATTCCTGGATTTTATTGTTGTTCCTTATCAAGGACACTTCTCACCTTGTGTTCCTTTGAAGCTTATATTTTTCTTATGATTCTTGTCGGCTCTAAGATAATTGATACAGACACCATTCCATAACGATAATCGAAGTCGAGTCATTTCGATTGGTTTCATAAGGCCCTTCAGAGTTTGTCTTGCATTATACTTATATATATGTAGTTATTTTGTCACTAAGATGTGCTATAGTCGACCGAATATGACACCTATTTATGCACACCACTGTAGTTGATTTTGTTAATAAAGGGTCCCACATCTGTGCCCGGTATGACTGAGTCCTCATCAAGATCGTGTATGATATATATATAATATGATATGATTTTCCCTACAGAGGGGCTGGATATTACATTATATGGCTCTACTAAGCGTCTTGATTTTTTACAGACATGCATACATTTTCATGATTGTGACAGGTAGGCCTTTAGAGGCTTGTTATAAGTTTCAGGTTGACTTATACCCTTATATATTATGTTATACCTTCTGTCTTTATTGGTTATTTTCCTTACATATCCAGTACATCTTTCGTACTGATTTCCCTTTCTGGGACAATGTGTTTCATGCCCATAGGTATAGGTAGGGATGCAGATGATTCCTCACAGTAGGTGCCGCTGATAGGTATGATGGGTGCATATATGTATAGAGTTGGGTATGGCAAGGCCTTGTCCTGACCAGATGTTATCGTTATACTTTTTAGAGGCTTGTAGATAGTCATGTTGGGTACTATGGTCTTCTGTGGCCTTGTCGGCCTATTCAGTAAACTTGTTATAATTATGTCAGCCTTGTCGTCCATGTTGTTTATATATGTATAGGTGTTGAGCCTTTTCTGCATGTAGGTAATTGTGTTCTGGTTCAAAAAACTATTTATCAGAGGCCTTGTTGGCCTTTGTATTATTGTATATGTCACAAGTATCATGATCGGTATGCTCGGGCCTTAGGACGCCGGGTGCCGGCCACCCCCAAGGTTGGGGTGTGAGAAACTTGATATCATAGCAGGTCAATCGTAGGGAGTATACAAGTCATGTATAGCAGAGTCTTTTTTATGGGTGTGTTGTGCACCATAATTATAAGTGAGAGGTTTTCAGGAATTTAGGGATGGTTTCTATTCTTTCCTCTCATAGATCGTGCAATAGAGTTGAGTAGTGAGAATTCCAGTCCAACTCATGCTTTACACAGTTTTAGTCTAGGTAATGATCAGAAAGACCTCGGTTGACTCATATTCATAGCTAACCCACGAAACATTCTAACCAAGATTATTGAGACGCCAGAGGTGCGAGTGTGATATTGAAATTTCAGAGTTTGAATGACTGTCTCCCCCTTATATATGAAGGAAGTGGTGTGAGTTCAGAAAGATAAAGTATCAACTTTAGAAAGATAGAAAGAGTAAGGTGGTGGAGATACCAAATGTCTGAAATGCAGAAGATTGTAATGAGATCGAATTTCAGATAGAGTAATGAAAGCTTTGTTGTCCCGTCTTCAGTGGTGATAGAATCACAGTGAGAACCGCTTATCTCTATTATTGATTTATTAACGTCAATGGACATAGTTTCATAAGAAGTGGGACCTCAGGATCTAGTAAGAATTTAGCACGATCCTCAGCATGGAGGGTACCAAAGAATAGTACAATTAGGTAGTGATACCCTTTTAAAGAACATGTACGTAATGTACCTGGGAATTATTAGCCAAATATGACCTTGAAGGACTCCAAGATTAGCGGGCTAGGAATGAATCCCTTTTGTGTGAAAGATAAACATTTCCCTCAGTAAGACCTTTGTAAGAGGAGGACGTTGGGCGTAAGATAGGGTTATATCATGAAGATATGGACGAGGATGGTGAATTGCGTCGTCGATTGACATCGTCATTCTGAGAAAATATGTGACCTTACAAGAAAGGTAATGGGAGCTTATAGGTTGTCTATGGGAGTATTGGTGTATGAAAGTTAAACGAATAAAAAAAATATGTTTCGACAAAAATCTGTAGAATTTATATTTGACGCCCAAAAGGACGGACCGTACAAAATTGTACGGACCATTAAAAGTAGACCCTCATCGTAATTTTGGAGGATAGATTGTACGACCCCGATTGACAGATCATATAAAAATGTACAGACCATCAAATTGGTCGGTGGCTGACTTAGCTTCGGGTTTAATTATTTTCAGGCCATTTGTGATAAGAATAATGAAAAGGTAAATGAAACATTGGAATAAATGTATGAGACAACGAAGAGTCGTAAAATAAAGTATAGAAGAATGGTAAGCCCTGGCCAATAAAGGTAGAAAAAATGAAAGCAGTACCAGTCGGGATGTTGCAGGGAAGGTGTTACAAGATCGAGCATCTATTACAAAATTTTAGTAAACATAAATTGACAGGATAGGCCATCAAGATGATTTAGCTATTAAATTAAGGAACATTAATTTTGAGTCGATCCTTCAAATAGGAAGAAATAAGAGTTGAAGACTCCGAAAGGATATAATAAGAGATACCGTGGAATGGCAAATAGGAGAATATGCAGTAAAGAAGTACTCTACAAGGAAGGACAATCCTTAAGGGCTAGTAAGGAATGAGTCCCCAAGGATATTATTATTGTTAACGGGATTAAGCGTGTCAGTCTTTAAAATGTGACACCTTACTTACACGAGTGATTCAGTGATCCTACTTAGTTGTTTTTAGGCAAGTTGTGGGTCGTTAAAGGATTGTATATTATGAAGAATGTTGAATTGATGACCTGAGATCTTAAGAGGAAAATTCCAAACGTGAGAGGAGTAATACATAGAAGATGGTGCGGGAAAGAACTGACATAGACTCGCACGATAATTTAGTAAGAAAATGCAAGGGTTACATAGGGAAGCTTTTCGACGACTAAGGTTGCATTACCCAAATCTTGTGGATATGCCATGAATTTCGACGGACATGTATGTATTTATAGAGATAGTATGAAAAGAATGATAGCAGACTCCCAGTTAAAAGAGGTAAAGTGACGAAAATACCTCTATCTGTAAGAGATTTACCTAGGAAAGCATGATGAATAATTAGAGATGAAAGCTTACACAGGCTCGAGAAGACTATTATGAATTTATGAATAAGAAGATAATTCGAGTCTCATTGAGAAATGATGTAGACGAAATCTAGAAGGAGATGAGTTGAACGGACGGATAATCCGTTAGACTATGGTATATCTATATTAAGGGATAATCTTAGCATTTTGAGTCATTGATGTCGCAAGTTAGTGGCAGCGATTCTCAAGAAATATTTTGAGCAAGAAGTAATAGTATGAGGGGTTAGTATAAGGTGACTAAGCTGAGGGGCTATGAAGCCTGGGAGTAAGTGCCAATGTTTAAGGGTGATACTCATAGTGAACGAAAGGAGATGTAATGGTAGGAAGGATAAGCGATAAAATATTAGGGATATCTAGGATTCCGCAAGAATATACGATTACAAAGCTGTTAAAAGAAAATGGTTGGTAGATATTAATTGAGGAAAAGAGAAGGATTTAATCTGCATACAGATGAGAACAATTCACTAGTAATGGAGATAGTTGGATAAGGACCAAGTTTGATTTGAAATGTTGCGTATGACTAGATATAGAAGGAACCCTCGAATAAAAGAGGTTGAGACCAGTCGATGCATGGCAAGGTGTTTGCCTAGAAGAAAACAGAGGGAGAAGTTGTTTACACCTAAATCATGCATAGGAAAATTAAGCCCATGACTTTGGGTCAACAACAGAGAGCCCATATTTGAAATATGACCACGAGGATCTTCAGTGTAAAGTTGAAACGAGTTTCTCTTACCAATAAGTAAAGGCACCCGTTTGGACAGGTCGCAATGGTACAAAGAACTTTGAGCCATATTAAAGGTAATAACAGTTCTCAAAAGGGAAAAAAGAGAGAGTAAATGAGAAAAGGTGTATTCAGATAATGTTGTAAAATGTGCTCCTCCTTAAGAGTAATAGGTTTTGGAATTTAAACATCAGCAAGTAAGTATCCCACAAATATGGTGGGAAGACAAGAACATAGTATTGTTAGAGTCGACCGATCGAGAGTCCAAACATAGGACTAAATTAACGATAGAGGCATTATATAAAATTCAACGGTATCCCTCATTTAAGGGATGTAGTAGAAGATAACTGTATAAGGGTTCAATCCTATTACCTTATGAGAAGTAAGATCGACAGAACAATATAACAGCCTTCAAAGTAACCTAAGATGGGGTGTGTAAATGGTTTAGCCTATATCGAGGCCCGAAAAAAGGAACGAATAGAAAAAGGAGCATCAACAGATAGCAAGTTTAAAGATCCAATTTCAGGGCTCCAATGGTAATAGAGCGATACACGAAGAATATTAGTGCCACCCCGATGACAATATGAAACATAAATAAATAAGGGAGAGTTGGAAGTTCATACCATTGGAAGATAGGGTTCTGCGATAATAGAGCATATCATGTGTCATAAGTTCCGTTGGGTTATGAGATAAGATTAAGAGCGGAGGTTCCTTGTTCCCGCTATTCTACTCATATAGAAACGGGGAGGATGTATTATGATACCAAATACAGGGATTGTTGTGATAATGGTAAGCAGAGCAATGTCGAGTTTTGGGATATCACCCTAATGGTCTGCATGGAGAGATAAAGCAATAGAGGGCCAGAAGGACTAGTACACAGAACTCAGATTCCCACCTATAAAGGATAACATGGGTTAAGGATAAAGTTCAGTATAGGTCCGTACATGTTTTTATCAGGAATACTACTCTTAACAACCGATAATCAACATAATTGCATGCTGACACTATCCTTACTAAAACAAAATCTATTCACGTGGTGAAGGATTTTACTCGCTAGCCATTGACAAAAGGTTATAGGATCCCAGGATATTTAAACACCCTGTTCCCCAGGTAGAAGTGGCTTGGTGCAATATAATTCCAAGATTCTCCAAGGAAAGTTTAGAAGTGTAGAGAAAGCCCTTATAGTTCGCTCCTAGTTAGATGGTCGAGCTAAGAGAATGATTTAAACATTCAAAGATATTATACATGAAGCCCTTAGAGTTATGAAAGAAGTAAAGTTCATACAAGAGTAAATGTCAGTAGTCCACCATTGTGAAAAGTCACCCGCCAAAGTGTGATACTGAGATTTGAAAGAAGATGTTCACGATGGGATATCCTTGAGGGACTTACTTATAAAGATGTAACGAAAATTTTGCCAGGAAGGCAAGTCTAACTAGAGATACAACTAACCGTATAAGGTTACCCAAAGATTTATTCGAGTGACCTTCGCGCTTGAGATTACGTCCAAAATCGAAAGGAGTTCACTCAGTTTTCACACATTGATAGCACCAAAGTTTATAGGAAATTTCTCTCGTATATTTTTTATCGAGAATGTTTAGATCACTGAGGATAAGGTCTCGACTATTATCCTTTATCATTAGGTCCAGAAGTTTCAGACTCATGAGATAACATTCGTTAAAGTACTATGAAAAAGCAATGGTATAAACATAATGATATGGGCAGCTAAGAAAGGCATAAAATTTGGATATCATTCCATAGTCTAGACATCAGGTTCACATAGTGTTTATGCGATACGACCCTCTTATTCCAACTCTATAATAGTAAACTTATTTCATACACCTATACAAATGATGATCACAACAAGAATATGACAAACACAGCTCAGATGCCAAGGTTTGGACTATCGAGGTGAGTTATGGCTTACCCTTATGACTACCATGGTATATAGACGGTCGTGTGAGGCCGTTATGATATAATATTACTTTAGATGGCCAGTGTGGCATTTTAACTGGTTCTAGCTACTTGGCAGGTTTTGGGATAGTCCTATTTACAGAGGAAACTCTGCCTAATTTGTTTTAAAGAATTCTGAGAGTTAAAGGTCCTAAATTGATAACCTCAACTTTCGAGGAAGAATGTTTCCAAGGGGGGAAGGATATTACACCCCGTACTTTGAATGCCATTTTTATCGTGGGTTAACTAACATAAGCTTATTAAGGTTGAAACCCCATCACAAGGTTAACAAAGGTTTATATGAGTGATACATATGATTCATAAGACTTTGGGGCTAAACGAATTGAAGTAAGTTTGTTGAAATCCAGGGGAAACCGGTCAGAATTTCCGGACCTGATTTTTGGTCCAACTTATCGGGGGTATATCTCCTAGTATATAAGGAGTTGCTGATACTATAACCTATCTAAATTTAAGTTCAGAGAGTCTAATTTCAAATGCAACTGACAGTTCGTCAATTTAAGAAATACGGCGGATTTGAAGGACCGTAAAAAATGTATGGAGGATATGACGGACCATCAAATGGAACCGTCAAATAGGGCGGTGCAGATTGTGTTTCGGGTATAGGTTGTTCCCTTTGACTTTCAGACCTCATTTCCACCTAAATACAATCCTATATCATCTACCAAATCCTCTCTAATATATTAGAATATCCTAATACCAAATCCAAGCCATAATACACAAGATTAATGTGATGAACGCCGTGATTATCATGAGAATTGTCTTCTCCTTGTAGAACCAGTTTTGGAAAACCTTGGAGCCAAAATAATGGGTTGTTTTTAGGAGATTATTGGGGGTTAAGGTAACTTCTATTCTCCTCGACCTATTCTTATGTTAATAGATGTTTTGGAACAAGTTATGGATTGATTTTCATAGTCAAAACTTTGTAAACTTATGGAATCATCATAATATAAGTCGTTGGGCTGTATAATTCTAAGTATTAGTGGAGTTGGATAATTGAACTAATTGTATATGTTATGGATCAAGGAAAGTACATCCTGGAAGATTGTAAAATTGAATCATATAAAATCTTCCGTATAAGAGAAGCCTAAGGAATCATTTATGCTTAAAGTTGCCGATGAACACCTAAATAAGTTTTCAATAGAAATTGTGTTTTGAGGAACCGTGGGATCGAAATATATAAGAATTCCTTGTAAAGAAGTTTAGGAACCCGAGATATTCAAGGTTTTCGATAGGATACCTAAAGTGGGTGTCTCCATGGAATTTGGAATCGGTAATGGCATTAACATTTTATATGATATAGACGATCATCCGTATGAAGAGAGATGACTTGTAAAACTATTGTAGAATGAAGGACCATGTATGTTAAGGCTCATATATTCATTCTTTTGGCATGATCTGTGAATAACGTAATCATAACGATGTCACATCAACAAGAAACTCTATTCTTGAGATTGAAATCTTGCGAACCTCATTGTTTCATGTTGACGTATCATTCCTGGATTTTATTATTTTTCCTTGTCAAGGACACTTCTCACCTTGTTTTCCCTTGAAGATTATAATTTTCTTATGATTCATGTCGGCTCTCAAATAATTGATACATACACCATTACATAACAAGCTACCTTGACCATCTTCCGAATTTCTAAATAATCGAAGGATAACGACATTGAGTCACTCCGATTGGTTTCATAAGGCCTTTCATAGTGTTTCTTGCATTGAATATATATATATATAGCTATTTTATCACAAAACCGCGCTATAGTCGGCCGAGTACGACACCTATTTGTGCACACCACTGCAATTGGTTTTGATATTATCGAGTCCCACTAGGCTGGATATGACTGAGTCCTCATCGAGGATGGGTATGATATATTTGTATTATGATATGATTTTCCCCATAGAGAGGCTGAATATTATATTATATGGCCCAATTGAGCAACTTGATTTTTTTACATACATGCATACATTTTCATGATTGTGACAAATAGGCCCTCAGAGGCTTGTTATGAGTTTCAGGTTGACTTCTGTACCCTTATATCTTATGTTATACCTTCTATCTATATTGGTTATCTGCCTTACATATTCAATACATCTTTCATACTGATGTCCCTTTCCTGGGACACTGATTTTCATGCCCGTAGGTACATGTAGGAATGTAAATTATTCCTCACAGTAGGTGACTCGACTCGGTTGAAGGTTGTCACGCTCCTTTCTTTCGGAGTTGTCTAGTGAGATGATAGGTATGATGAGTGCATATATGTATATAGTGGGGTATGGTGCGACCCTGTCCTGACCAGATGTCATCGTTATACTTTTTAGAGTCTTGTAGATAGTTGTGTTGGGTACCATGGTCTTGTGTGGCCTTGTTGGCCTATTCAGTAAACTTGTTATAATTATGTCAGCCTTGTCGGCCAAGTTATATATATATTTTTATATGTATAGGTTGGGCCTTTTCTGCGCGCAGGTGATTGTGTTGTAGTTCAAACAATCATTTATTAGAGGCCTTGTCGGCCTAAATAGTGTTATATATGTCACAGGTATCCGGATCGGTACGCTCGGTCCTTAGCGCGCCGGGTACCAGCCACCCCTCCAAGTTTGGGGTGTGACAAAATATTTATACCAAAATAATGCCAAAAAAGAAGTTGGCCCTACATACCTTGCCGTCGTAGATATCGGAGTTCCCCAAGTTCTCGTACACTATACAAATGATTATCTACATTATATGAATGATTTGTATCAATAATGGATTCGTATCTTGGAAGGAAGTTCATTTAAACATTTTGTCGAACACCTTATATATGTAAATTATACATCTTTTTTTTTTACATGGAAACCTATTCATGAAACAACACAATCAACCCTCCTAATCCCCCTCCTCAACCTCCACAACAACAACATCAATCCAACAACTTCATCCCATTATCACAACTTCATACCAGCAGCCCAACAATACAAGAAACAAGGTTCAATATCTCCAAAAATTACCGTAGCAAACTAATAGAAAAAACCACTCTTTATAACTTGTAGAGCTCAAGAACAAGTAGGATAAGATAGAAATTACCTTAAACCACAAGAAGTATTCCAAAACAAGGGTTAGTTCACTTCAACAGAGTCTCCAAATTTAACACAACAAGGAAAAAATATGATTTCGCGACAATCATGGGATCCCTTACATAGAGTTAGCTTAGTTGGCCTTTGATTAGAGCCATATACCATATGAGGACTTGTAGATAGTGTCTTAGGAGATTTTAAGGTTTAAACATGAGTGAAAATGAAGTCTAAGTCGTGATGGGTCTATTTATAGCAAAACAAGAATTTTCCACCGACTCAATCTATGACACATTCAGCGGTTAATACATCTTTTCTGCGGTTCACATACTGGGTTGCAGATTCATCCAGAAATTTAAAAGTTCATTTCTCAACTTGTGGTGCAATCTTCGGCTCGCAAACCTGATCTGTGATGCGAAGATCACCCCGAGCGGCTATATTTTGTTGATCTTTTGTCGAAACTTACTTCTAATGATCCAATTCCCCAAATCTTACTCAACACTTCCGAAAACCTATATAAATATATTATTGGGGTCCTACCATCATCGAGTCAAACCTAGATACATTAGGACATGACGACGCATGAAAACACGAGGTGTAACATCGTTCCCCCATTAATAAATTTGTCCTCAAATGTTGAGAAATTATTCTAACTCTCAAGATTTCTAAAAATTCCGACAGAGTTTCCTCAGTAAAAGGGAAACTATAATACATACCAATGCCACATAGTGTGTAACAACCCATCTGGTCATTTTTAGCTAAAGATCTTTATTTGACTAAATTACCCTTTCCGTAGACTCTATGTAGGGTTTGTGATGTGCGAGGACGTGTGGCACGGTGTAACGACCTGTTCAGTCATTATGATCCTTCCGCCTAATTTCCTGCAATAACCCTTCTCCGGGCATTTACCGATGACATTGCTAGTAGGAATCCTGAGGCAAGTAACTTCCACGGATTGAAAAGAAGATTGATCAAAGTAAAGAGTTGCTAGAAAAGCTATTTTTGCCCCAGCAAAATTGCGTCCACCCCAGTAGACAAGAAGTTTCTGCTCCAGTGAAGCCTCATTCATCTTGGGTGTTAGGCGAGGTGTCAAGTTCTTTCGCCCCAATGAACCCTTTCTCTACCGCAACATGTCTGCTCTAGCGGAATCATGCCCATCGCAGTGGAAGCAGTAATAATTAGCTTGTTTAAAAGCCCTAAATTAATTCTTTCTTTCCCAAAGGGTGTGGCCTCGAAATAGGAGCTACCCTAGGAACCTCCATGTCCATCTTGCCTAAAAGTAATCCATGAAAGGTAATCCTTCTTATATATGGTTGTCATCCTATATTATGGTGTTTTAGGTACATCTTGTAATGTGAGAAGTAAAATGGAGGATTCCTTAATAGATGACAATGGAGAATTAAGGGTTCATGATGTAAAAGGAATGGGTAAGGGCTGAGTTATTCTAAGTAAGTAGTGTGTGGATAAAATGACCATGTGGTAATGATTAATTTGATTTTTGAAAACCTTTTATTGAAATTAGGGAAGACCTTAGGGTTATAAATTGGGGTTTAATTTAATTATGTAGTCTAAATGAAATTTCTTTTCAAATTAATTTTGGGTTATAACTAATAATCGCGTTTAGAAGCTTTTGAGGTAATAAAGGATGAATTTTTGCACCGTGGGCCTAGGTTGAAGGTTGGGTGTCTTACGTTCGATTATGAATTGGGTCTTTGTATATGCTTTTTTGATACTAATATTTAGAAATTATGTGTTAGACTACGTTCGCTTCGAAGAGCCCCGAGGAGTCAGACACACGCTTGAAGAACGACCGTTTGTGACTCTTGCTCGACATTGAGGTAGGCTACGATTTAGTCTTTCGAGACTTCGATAGAAGTGCTTAATTCGTTATAAATATTGAAGGGGTGTTGAGTGTGTTTGGGAGTCCCACTCAGGCAGTTCTGATGAATGTCTGCATACGCATTGGTGTTGAATTGTGATGATGGGGGTTTGGGGAATCAACCTCATGCTGGTTTCGAATACTGATTATTTGGGCTTGTCGCCATATGTGGTCTTGTTACCATAGTTTCTTGATATGTTTACTCATTACACATGCTTCCGATATGATATCTTTTACTATACTTGGACTGTGTATGCGTATTGAATTCGATGCGATATATGATCCTGACCCTCTTTTCGGATGGGCTGTATGTAAAATTATGTACAAAGGCTAATGCAGAGTATGAAAGTTGTTAAATCTGATTGTTGTTCTGGTTCAGGAGTTCTTCCCCATCTAAGGAATTTCTGCACCTGTAGGCTCTTACCAACGAATGGCAGGCCACAGGAGTGAGCCTCTATTGTGTCACTAATTTTGTCTCAGCGAAGCTTTGTCCACCGTGTAGAACTCGCGCCTGCATAATATCTTCCATTATAGCAAAAATCTGTGCTCTGTTTGAAATCCGCCCCTGTGTGAATTATTTCACTGAGGCGAGTCCGGCTCAGTGAATACAATCTCCGCCCTACTGGAATCATTGGGCAGCAACCAGTGAGTTATGCCTTTGTTTTTGAAATCCTTCACCTGTGCATTGGTAAACATTTACCATGACCAGTAATATCAGAGCAAAACTAGCAAGAAAATTCAGATATCCAAAACGCCTAAATATCCAATAATGTCAACCAAACAAAGACGAGAAACTATCTACGAATATAACATCCATCAAATAAAAGCAACAAAAAATAAAGAAAGAAAACCAAAGCAAATATCCAAAACATCCAACAAGTATTAGAAAATAAATTGTTTCAAACAAGCGCAACACAGGCTAACCATAAATACCAAGCATGGGCTCAATCCTATCTCCTTAAGCTGGTCGCCTCGCCACCTTCCTCGGTGTTGTTGCCGCTATCATCCGCGTTGTACAGGAAGGAATAATCCTCATCATAGTCTTCGTGTTCAAACCGGCAGGGGGTCCTTGTATTCCAAATATTTGAACAAGTCCTTGATACCTCTCCACACCTTCATGAGAAGCTTGCCCCAAGAC
Source organism: Anisodus acutangulus (assembly GCA_029783415.1). Taxonomy (NCBI): domain Eukaryota; kingdom Viridiplantae; phylum Streptophyta; class Magnoliopsida; order Solanales; family Solanaceae; genus Anisodus; species Anisodus acutangulus. The sequence continues at coordinate 24,452,650 of CM056496.1, forward strand.
TTGTTGTTCTTCGTCTCTTTTTTAAATCTCACAGTGAGATCACCATGGTCCTTGGCCAAACCTTTGTTTGTCATCTCCAAAGTACCAACTAAGGTCTGTAGGGCCTTCTGCGACTCATGATACTCTTTCATCTCCTCACGGGAGAAGTAATCGGCAGAGACCAAGTCCCTAATCTCCTGCAATTGAGAACCCATGACACCAAGTGGCCCTTGCAGTTGTGATTGTAGCTGTGACTGTGAATGAGACCCATTATCATCACCATTACCACCAACTCCTGACACGCTCAAAGGGTGGAATACCCCCTCAAAATCTATCCAGTCGTCATCAGGCTTATGCGTCGCACCAATTCTCTGGCACAACTCAGTAATAAAAGAAGGAAACTTTAGAGTTGACCCTCATTTGGACAAATAATCCTTAGACTCTAAAATGATATGATGGCCCATATTAATAAGAACATCATCAATTATGCAAGCTACCATGAGAGCGCGAATGTACGAGCAGTCAGACTTGTTACTAGAGGGTCACACCCGATTGACAATGATACTCTGCCACCTTTTGGCCTCAGTAGTGAAGTATTCATTTGTAATCCCCGACTTCTTATTGGCCAGGTGATCGAGTTCCTGTGCTCCTCAGACACTAGATGTGACACCAACCACTCCCCATTTCCATACTCTTCCTTATCTCTCATAAGCTTCGGTGGGTGGTTCAGCAACCCATAAAGATCATTAATTATCTCAGCCCCGATGGGTACCATCTTGACTCAAATTATTATCACTGGATTTGGCTCCGACAACCTCACCCTCTTAAGGTTTGAATAAAAATCTCTTACCCAATCTTCATTGGCCTTGAAGGGGGCCGGGGCAAAGCATTTTCAACCTATTTGTATTAATCGATTGTAAATTTCTAGGATGAGCTTATCCTTACTAGTCAAGTCCATGCTTCTCTCTTTCAGCAATTTTTTATTTCTTAGATTTTCAAAATAGCGCATCTGACAATCCCTAGACATGAACCAGAATGCATCACAGTTACCCGTAGTCTACTCATCGACAAGTCCATATTGTTGGGAAAAGTTTTTCATTTGAATTTTGATTCTTTCCCTCTAAATACAGCTGCAATTACCAAATCTATGTCAGTTCAGTGATGAAAGCATATAAATCATGTTATTATGTGTCTAACGAGCGAAATAAACCAATAAAATTTGACTTGAGTCAATCGCTGTGAAGCTACTATTTTAACCCAGTTGTTGTGTTATTTCCGCAGGAATGAACCCGCCCCAGCGAAGGAAGTGTTCACTTCGGTGGAAATCTTGTGTCTCCTATTGTTCGCTTTTGTGAAAACTTTCTCTTCTTAGCAAGTTCGCTCCAGCAAAAAGGCATCCGCCGGAGAGAGACCACTGTCCCAAGTAATCCAACTAGAAAAATCAGTGATTTTACCCCAATTTTGGCCAGAAAATTCCTCCCCTTAGTTCGTGGGTGTGTGTACTCGAAGTGTAGGACCCTTTACACCTTTAGTTTACCCGATCTATGAATCTACCCTTGTGAAAACCCCTTACTCAAAGTTTTCCGCAAATTTCATGAAATTATATACCCACTACCATACTTCTACCCAATCACATGAAGCTATAGTGAGTAGTGTGAACTTTTGGAAACTCACCGAGGGGCGAACTTGAGTAGTGTGAGTTATGAGAGAGTTTCGGGTGCCTTGATATGCATTCCATAGTCAGGTTGGATCCGGCGTGTCAGAAGAGGAGTGGGGCAGTGGATATGGGGGAGTTGTGGGTGATAGGTAGAGGGGAATTTTATGAGGGTAGGGTATGTCAGTATTTTTTTTGCAGGGTAGTGAGGGGTGGGGGTGGGGGGGAGAAGGATGTTTGTAAGTGGGTTTAGGAGTTTGAGAGTTGTGTAAGAGTGGGGAATGTGGGGGGACTGATATATTTTGTGGAACTTCTCAAATTCTGTGATTTTCGCTTCAGCGAAAATTATTTCCGCCCCGGCTAGTTCGCAAGGGCGTGTGATTATGCTGCTCTAGTGAGGCATACTTCTTTCCTAGTTGATAGCTTTGGTGAACCTTTTTCTGTGGAAGTGGAGGTTCTTTAGCGGACAATTTTTCTGCCACAGCGGAGTCCCTCAATTTAAGTTTGTAGTGTGTGAGATATTTTCGAAAGTGATGTTCCTCTTGGTAAGTATTGGTCCCATCTGTTTCTTTGGAAATCTCTCCCCTAGACCTTATATAACTTTTATGAAGCATCAGACCCCCACTATTACTCTCTGCCATATATTTATTGACCGAGATTAATTAATAATCCTAGGTGGAAAGAAGATGTTAGAAATTGTATATTATCGACTATAATGACGTGTTGTGATGTGCAATAGTGTAAACGATGGCATGATGCGATATTGCTAATCCTTGAAGTTGAAGTCTTTCTAACGAATAAATGTTTCCCTATAACATTGTCATTATTAATGTTTTCCATCGACCAATCCGAATTGTCGGAATTAAGATCTAATTAATAAGAACACTTATGGGACTAGGTTATGAGCCCTATCTATTGTACCCACCACTTTTCCATTTTCCATGTTCGACAACGAACGTTTATTTAATTGGTATATGATGTAACGACTCGTTCGATCATTATGATCCTTTCGCCAAATTTCCTTTTATAATCCTTCTCTGGGCATTCACCGATGACGTTGCTAGTAGGAATCATGAGGCAAGTAACTTCCATGGAATGAAAAGAAGATTGATCAAAATGAAGAGTTACTGAAAAAGCCATTTTTGCCGCAGCGAAATCATGTCCGCCCTAGCGGACAAGAAGTTTCCACTCTAGCGTAGCCTCGTTCTTCCACGGTGCTGGGGAAGGTGTCAAGTACCTTCACCCCAACGAACCCTTGATCCGCTGCAACGCATCTGTGCCAGCGGAATCGTGTCCACCGCGGTGGAAGCGCTGACAGTCAGGTTGTTTAAAAGCCCTAAATTAATTCTTTATTTCTCAAAAGGTGTGGCCTCGAAATGGGAGCTGCCCTAGGAGCCTCTCTGTCCATCTTGCCTAAAAGTCTTCCATTGAAGTTAATCCTTCTTCTTTTATGGTTGTCATCTTATATTTATGGTGTTTTGGGTACATCTTGTAATGTGAGAAGTAAAATGGAGGATTCTTTAATAGTTGACAATAGTAGAATCAAGGGTTCATGATGTAAAAGGAATGGGTAAGGGTTGATTCTTCTAAGTAAGTAGTGTATGGATAAAATGACCATGTGGTAATGATTAATTTGATTTTAGAAAGCATTTTCTTGAAATTGGAGAATAACATAAATTGGGGTTTCATGTAATTATGTAATTAGAAGTCTAAATGAAGTTGTTTTTAAATTAATTTTGGGTTATGACTAATAATCGCGTTTAGATGCTTTTGAGGTAATAAATGATGAATTTTGGCACCGTGGCCCGGGTTGAAGGTTGGGTGTCTTACGTCTGATTAAGAATTGGGTCCTCGTATATGCTTTCTTGATACTAATATGTAGAAATTACGTGTTAGACTATATTCTCTATGAAGAGCCCCGAGAAGTCAGACGCGCGCTTGAGGATCGACCGTTCGTGACTCCTACTCGGAATTGAGGTAGGCTACGGTTTAGTTTTTCAAGACATCGATAGAAGTGCATAATTAATTATTAATATTGAGGGCTATTGGGCGTGTTTGGGGGTCCCAATCAAGCTGTTATGATGAACGTCTGAGTGGGTACCATGTGGAACTATGATGATGGGTTTGGGGAATAAGCCTCATACTGGTTCTAACATCTGATTATTTGGGCTTGTATCCATATTTGGGCTTGTCACCATAGTTGTTTGATATTATTACTCATCACACATGCTTTCGATATGATATCTTGGATTGTACTTAGATTGTGTATGCATATTGAATTCTTGAAAGCATGTGATATTTTATCTCTTATTTGGTTGCATCTCATTGTATCATGATATCTTGACTTATATATGTCATTTGCATTCATACACTTATAGTTTTGATGATATTGATGTTGGAGTTGTATGATTATGATGTGGGTCTAAGGGACTAGGAAAGGTAAGAACACTGTTGAGATTATGGCAACACTGAGATGATATTTATACGCAAAGATTGGAGTTGCATGCCTGCAACATGATATTATTATAGCCAAGAGTTAGGCTCCGTGATCCGACGAGTTATTCCACAGTGGAGGGGTATATGGATTTCGCGGGTCCCCCATAGGTCACTTTTATATGGCATACCCCTGTAAAGTGTGTATTTCGGTTAAAGGAAAGGTACCTTACATATGCATTGCATCCTCATTCACATATTCATTCATACATTAGTTTCTTGTGGTGTGATTTGTGTTTTGGAATGATTTACTCAATTGTGATATTATTGGTTGAAATGACTATTTTGACGTAGATGGTTGCCAGTCGACTTTCTCTGTGGATTGGTTGTGTGGCTACCCTTATGTGTCCGATAAACTATGTTGAACTTGTCTGTGTGAGTGGATTTATTGACTTGTATTTTCTTAATAGGTAACCATGTTAATGGATAAGTAGCTAGTATGGGTTGTGGGTGCAACAGTGGGATTGGGTTGTGTGTCTAGCTTAAGGATATCTAATGTGTAATTGATATTATCCAGTAAAGGAAAGGGTTAGGGAACTATTTGTTGAGTGTGGTAATAGTCTAATATTAAAAGAGTGTTTGTTTGTAAGTGGAATTGTACACACATAGGTTATGGCTAGTGGTAATAAATGTAAGCAAGGTGTTACTTAATCCTAATGGTTAGATTGTGGAAGGTCTAAGGGGGTGGAATAATGAAGCAAGCATATGACTTACTTGTGTCGTCAAACCAATGTGTTCATGTCTAATATGATTTCTGATACTATTAAATCTAGGTGTGAGATTAGAGGATTATTGGAAAATGAGAGTGTACATGTATTTAAGTATTTCATGACTTGTCTGAGGTTTGTTAGCTATATGCCTTGTACAACTTGAGGTGATTGGTGTCTTTATGGTATATTGGACTTGCATATTATGAATTCTATGTGTTTAGTGTACTGTTATATGCATAGGTTGATTGGTAATCTCTTACATCTAGTGTGTAAACGATATGATTATTTCAGCCTTGAATTGTTAGAGACATGATTATGTGGTGTCAACTTAGTATTTATATCTAATTGCGTAGCTTCCGTCGTTGTCGTCCTATGATGTCTACGGGGATACATTGTGTACTCATGCTACACTTGCTACATCTTTTCTAGATATAGGTATTTATCTATCAGGTTGAAATTTGAAGTATGGGGAGCTGAGGTGGACTATCTTATTCAGTGGCCTTAGCTGCTATCTTATATACTTATTCCCTTCATTCGGGCAATATTGTATATTACGTATTCGGACTTTGTGTTTTAGAGTCATAGTATAATTCAGACCAGGTTCAGGGGGACAAAAGGTTGTGCGAATCTGTTGTTCTTATGATTTAATAAATTTCTTTATGGTTGTAATTGATTTCCTTCCGCATTTATTTTAGACTTTCTTAAAAGCAGTTTTGGGGAAATTAGTTCACCTACTAGGGGGATAGTATAGGTTCCACCTCGATGCCCATGATTTGAGTTATTACACACGGATCCCGATGTTCATTCATGTGATTTTTGGAAGAAAACCCAAAATAGAGATTTTAGAGAGATTAGTTTGACTCAAAGTTGACTTTCTAGTATAAGGGTTTGTTTTCAAGTTCCGTCACTTTCGATAGTTCCGAAGGGTCATTTATGACTTAGTCAAGTTACTAGTTTGCTTTTTGAGGCATTCAAAAGTACTTTATGGCCTTATTTGTCAAATTATGATATTTGGTTATTTTGGGCAATTCTTTAGAAAAGTATGTCTTAGCTCAATCATATGAGAAATCTGATGGCGAGAGCGAGTTTGTAGCACTATTTGCCTTGGGGTAGCATATTTGGTTTGTATTCGAGGGCTCCGAGAGCATTTAGGGTGTTTGGTAAAAGTTTTGAGTAGTTTTGGTGTTGTTGGTGTCTGGTGTCCGCATCAACGGTTGGTTGGCCTCCTCTGCGTGTCCGCTTCTGCTTAGGTTGACTTGCATATGCCGGCCCTGAGTATTTGTGAGGTTTCCATCCCTGCGGTAACTTTTTCGCAGAGGTAACGACGCCTCTATGGAGTTTGTTCTTCTCCAGCACTAAGGCGGGGTGTTAAGTGATTTTGCGTCAGTGGATCATTTTCCATCAAAGATAGACCGCCCCTACAGAGTTGACTGTGCCGAAGCGGAATCACTATTCAGTTAGTCTTTTAAAATCCTAAAAAATGATCCCAGTTTTCCAAAAACCTTTACCTCGAGATCAGAGCTTGACTAGAGAGAAGTTCTTGAGGATTGCATCTGGGTTATTCTTAGAGGTATATTGTCATCCCTTTTTTATTATTGTAGTCTTTTAAATCCTAGAATAGACTTTGTTTGGAGAAGAAAAGTCTTACGTTTTCATGATAGAATAAGAGAGCTAAAAACTTGATTTGTGGGTCGAATATGATTTAGATGATTATGGTAATTGTGAATTAGTGTTGATTAGTGGTAGATGATCATGTTGTGATGATTAATTTGAAGAAGGAAACCCTTTCTAAATTTTGGGAAAATCTAGGGTTTGGAAATTGGGGCTTTTGTTAAATCATGCAATTAAGGTTCCAATTGGGGTTAATTTTCCAATTAACTTGAGGGTATGACTATTTAGTATATTATTATGCTTTTTGAGTAATAAGTTCCGCATTTTGGTACCATGGGCCCGGGTTGATTTTGGTGTAGCATTGTTTAAGGACTAAGTTCTTGTGTATTAGCTTAATTATTAACGGTGAGTCTAGGTATGTTAGACTAATATTACTACGAGGCGCTCCGAAAAGGCAAGGCCAGTGCTGAGGGTTGATTGTTCGTGGCTCATGCTCAGCTTTGAGGTAGGCTATAATTTCTCCTTTGTAGACTTCGATAGAAGTACATATTAGTTATAAAAGTTTAGGGGTATTGGGGGTCCCACCTTAGAGGTTTTGATGAACGCATGGGTGGGTACCGATGTTGAAATGTGATGATGGATGATTTTCTTCGTGGCTCCTGCTCGACCTTGATGTAGACTACTAATGTTTGGGCTTGTCACCATCATGTGGGCTCATTGCCATTTTTGATATTGTTGTGTTTATTCATGACATTGCTTTCAATATGATACCCTATTTTAAATGGACTATGTGTTAATGACATTCTGAAAACATGTGATATTCATCTCTTATACTTAATTGTATCTCGTACATCCTGATTACTTGCCTTGTATTGTCATTTGCATTCATACACTCATGATTCTAATGATATTAAAATGACAGTGGTATGAAAATGTTGTGGGTCGAATGAGATCGGCAAATGTATGTTGTTCTATGCGATGGCTGGAAACACTGAGATGATGAAATCAATTGATATTGATATTACAGCCATGGGATGAGATCCGTCGAAAAATTCTGGATGAGTATATGGACGACGCGAGTCCCCATGGGTGTGCAGTTCATAGAACTTAAACGCCTATATATTGGAAATGAAAGGTACCAGGCATTGCATTTGCATACATATCATACATACGTTACTACATTGGTTATTTGTTGATTGGAAAGTATTTTGGAATGGTTAATGGAATTTGGATGATTTCTTGATAAAAGACCTTGTTAATTGATCCTAAATACTCGAATATGGTTTATGGAACTGTCGTAATGAGGTGACTTAATTGATTATCAAACTCTTATATGAATAAGGTGACTTGATTGAGTTATTGAATCTTACGTGGACAAGGTGACTAATACATACATTACTACACTTGTTGAATTTTGTTTTAATGCAAATACATCGCCTTGCACCAGTTCAGGACTTCGTGGTTGAGTCTGAGCCAGTGGTCTTTCAGTGTTCGGGGTGAGGATGCTTTCTTCGAGCATACCCTTGGATACTCCTATCTTACTTCTGTCTTTTTATTTACTCGAGATACATGCTCAGACTTTTAGGCTATGTTGCTTTTCCATTTGACTAATTTATTTGGTTTTAGAGCTCTTGTATTATTGACCAGATGCTTGGGGGTTGTACTGATGATTATCAGATTTATTTCCGCATTTAAATTATGATCAGACAGTTTTATTACGTATTTTGTTATTTTTGCATTTCTTACTTATATTATGTTATTAATTAGGAGTGGTTCTGTCACACCCGAACCTTGGGGGTGGGGGGGCAACACCCGATGCCTAAGGCCCGAGCATACTAATAATGATACATGCGATTTACTTAACAACATTAGCCCAAATAGGCCTCTTATAAGAGATTCTCTAAACAAGAACACAATTCCACGCACGGAGAAAAGGCCCAACCTATACATATATATATACACAAGGGACAAGACCACACATAAGACCATAATAAATCTACTGAAGGGGCCGACAAGGCCACACACAAGACCATAATACACAACACGACTGACTACAAGCCTCTAGAGAGTATACAAACAACTAGTCGAGATAGGGCCTCACCATACCCAACTATATACATATACACACCCATCACACCTATCGGCACACTAGACAACTCTGGAAGAAAGGACCATGACAATCTTCAACTAAGTCGAGTCACATACTGGAAGGAATCCTCTACATATCTATCTGTACCAACGGTCATGAAACGTAGTGCCCCAGAAAGGGACATCAGTACGAAAGATGTACTGAATATGTAAGGCTGAAACTATAAACAAGTACAATATTGTAATTAAAGCATAAGTTGAGGCTGTAACTAAGTGTACAACTGTAAAGTGAAGCAATGTAAATACAACATGTACTCTAAGTGATGATGTGGGCCAGAATATTCATAATAACGTATAAGCGCGTATATAATATCGTAGGCCTATGGGGAAATATTATCAATATCATATCTGTATAAACTGTGTATATAATTCCATAGGCCTCTATGGGCAATAATATCAATATCATCTCTGTATAAACTGCATATATATCTCCATAGGCCTATGTGGGCTATATAGATATATAATGCATGCATATGATGATCTCTTTAAGAATTACTGAATACTATTTGAACTCAACGGAGTGACGTATGGTCGTTATACCTCTGACTCCCTTATGAGGGTTAACACATCACCTGTTACTTTTTCAATGACTCCATAAAAACCATAGATTACATCATCAACTTAGCTTTCAAGAAACAATAAAGGGCCAAAATACCAAAATGGTTCCTTGGAGTGAGGAGGTTCTTGGAACGATAGGTGATAGAACACAACAACACATTTGTGGAAGACTCACTAATACTTAAGGACTTAAGAGTATAATTCTTTCGGATTTCATTTTGTAATAGTAGTTTCAACATGATCATGCCTAAATGAAGGAAGTGACCCTTACATACCTTGAACATGAAGTTACAAGCGTCTCACGGGTCATCTCGCCTTTTGCGGATGGTTATCTATATCATATAAAGGATTGATATCAGATATCAAGCTCATATCTCATTGGGGTTTCCATTTACACAATTCGTCGAATAACTTAAGCATAAAGGGTTCTTAGGTTTCTCTATAGTGGGAGTTTATGTAATTCAACACCACTGCCTTCCAAATCATCCTTTCCTTAATCCCACAATGCATATAACCAATTTAATTATCAACATAACTTCATAAGAGTTGTACCCGTGGGATTTTTTTCAAAGTTTCTAGATTAAACAATTGAATAAACTTAACAAAATGATTATAAGGATGGAACATACCTTAATTTATGAATCTCCTTCTAGATTCAAGTTTATTTCAAGATGAAGAATTCCTTCAAAAAGAAAATCGATGGAGAAATGATGACTTTACAATTTCTATGGACGTTCTCGCGTTGGGTTCGCTTAATTAACTTTTGGATTTCATAAAAAAACATTAAACATTGTTTGGGGAAGTTAGGTATAGGGTTAGGGTTTAGTTTGGATGAAGTATGGCTAAAAATGTCATGAAAAACATTTAAACACCAAAGCTAAGTCGGCCACTGAAAGATTTGAAGATCCGTCAATTTGGACCGTATAATCTGCCAAAAATATACTGTGAGGGTCCACATTTTGGTGGGTCGTACAAATTTGTACAGTCCGTCCTTTTGGCCGTTAAAATGCAATTCCACAGATTTTCTTGAAATGTATTTTCATCGATCCGTTTAACTTCCATACACTGCGATACTTCTGTAGACAACCTATAAAATTTTAATATCTTTCCGTAAGGTCACATATTTTCCTGGGATGCTGGTATCAACCGATGACACGACAGGATATAAAGCTACGAGGTGTTACATCCTCCCCCCCTTAGAAACATTCATTCACGAATGTGGAAGGTCATCTAGTTCTCAAGTTTTCCATAAATTTCGGTAGAGTTTCCCTTGTAAATAAGACTATCCAAAACCTGTCAAGCACCCTAAATACACATCCAATACCACATAGGGTGATATATCAATAAGACAATATCAAATCAGCCTCACACATCCGCTTATACTTATAATAATCAGAGAAATGTTAGCCATAACTCACCTTATCATTATCAGGCTAACATCGGAGTTGCAATTGTTACACTTGTTTCAGTAACACCATCTAAATAAGGTACATGGATCAACTATGGTAAGCGAAATAGGAATAGAAGGATCGTATCGCACGAATATTAATATAAAGCTGAGGTTTGAAACATCTGAGTATAGCAATTCTTATATTAGTCGACAATAGTTTTGGTAGAGTATTTTGCACAAGAGCCTATCTCCACTGATCGCACAATCAAATTCCATAGCTATTGCCTCCTAAGATTACATGAACAGATCAATGTCGGTACATCATCGACCTCCACACGGTTGTACATCTCTTTTACAAAATTGTTTACTAACTATAATTTACTCAAACTGTTGGATCCTAATATCTGAACTATGTCTTTGATTTCTTTGTTACAATTCTCATCTATGATAGGATTTAGGTGGTAAATCTCGCAGGCATGAAGCGTAAATAAGATTATGATGAGAGGTTGCAGTATGAAGATTGTCAAGGTCAAGGATTTGAAAATGACAGGGTTATCTAAATCCATTTCTTCCTCTTCTCTTTATTTTCATTCCTCTATAATATGCTTATACGATACGTAAGTTTTTAACAGCTTCCTGGTCGTAGAATTCCTTTTGTCATTACATTCCGCTCCACTTATACCTTTTCACTATGGCAATACTTTAAGTGAATCTCCAATAGGCATCCATGGTTGGGATTACACCCTGCTTATCGGGTACTGCATTTCTCAACCAAGTCCTGTATTATGATCATGACCATTCAAGATGAAGTTTTCATTCTTTATCAAGTTGTATCTTGCTCCTAGATCACTTTAAACGTCTCCCCATTAATCCAAGTATTTTCTTATAAATTACTACATCAAATCCGATATTGTTATTTCGGGTCTTTCCCTTTCCATAATTCGATAAGTGTCCCACCCCCTCGCCGTGTATAATTCCTTATTCATTGATATGATAATATGTCATTTAATAGTTATTGATCCTCCAATGACTATTTAAATTTTCTTCCATATTCCATACATTTACTCATTACCTGTGTCTGGTGGTCTGAACCTTAGTTATTAATTGGCTTCCTTTGGACAGGGTGTGGGTAATCCTGAATATTCTGAGACTCTTTCGATAGTCTTTACTAAGAGTTGTTTATCATAACAAGCAATGATACAATGGTTCGAGATAACTTCAAAATAAATTTCGAGCAAAAATTTATTCTATAGACAGTCTTAGTTATCATAGTGCTAATTGACGAGTCAGTCAAACATTAATTTTTCAAACCAGAATAGCTTACAATAGTAATGAGATGGCCCACAATAATCCTCGGACCACTCAATAGTCTTTATGTAATATTTTAAATACTAACTTTTTGGACATCGATAAGGTTCCCTCTATTACCTTTACTCTATATTACAACAGATTCCAATGAACTCTAGATGGGTGCTATCTCAATTTCCAATATAAGTAAGAATTATTTTGCCTTCTACCTCGGGGAGTAATCATTGTCTGGTTTTTATTACGGTCGGGCATCTATTATCTCCTTGGGTTGATTTTTCCCTGTAGCTTCCATAATGGCCTCATTTTTCTACAGTACTCGACCATATCATTCATTATCTCCCTACTCATTACGTCGAACCTTATTGTTTTTCACAGCGTCTTGAATTTGCATATTTCATTAGCGATGTTATGTTTCCCATAATAGATCGATTATTCCTTAGTTGTACACCACATTTTCTCAAGTATTCTTGCTCCATTTGCATTGTCCCATTCCTATTTACCATAATTTCCCTTTATCATTAAATATTGGAAACAAGAACTTTCCTCACCTTAGACTTCATTTCTCCTTTTTTTGTTGGCTTTGTTTCTTAAGCGTCTACTATTTTTATTGTCTCCGCACTGGTACTTTTCAAGAACAACACTTGCTTCATACTAAGAGCGCAACATTGGATTCTTGAAATCCTCAGATCCTTTATACGTCATACTTGGTATCTCCTGTACAACCTTTCCCAAAAACAATTTTTTGACATACTCATGTTATTTTTTAGTATTTCTCATGCTAGGGTCATCTTGTTCCCTTTTTCATCAAAATATTTACCTTTGCAAGGAGTTGATCTGCTTGATCCCCTCGTGGTCACTGTACTTGAGTTAACGCTTCTGTCTTTATTTCCCGATCTCGGCTTCCTTTGTAACCAATGTCCTTAACCTTACGACCATTGCATTGTCCTTCTTATGTGGTTTCTAGTTCATTCGGCAGTAATAATTTACCATTACTCACCCGCTCTTCTCTTGTTCGCTTCTCTTATTCTTTAGCACTTCTCATGATCATCTATCTTAGACTATTTCTTTATTACCCCGTCATATTCTTATATCGGACTTCATTCGTCCTTACTTCCACTTACATCTCCTTAACATCCTGTCGACATTCATGGCGAAACTAATACTTGACATATTCAAATTCAATTCGTAGCTTCATTCAATCTTATCACTATTTCGGGCTTCCTCACCTTATTTGGTGTTAGAGCTCTTCATTACATGTCGTTCAGCCAATCAACTTGTTCATTACCGATTTGAGTTCCTTTAAGGATTCCTCTTCTTAGCGTATTATTTGTACTATCATTCATGGACGTCAGGTATTATTTTTGGCTATGAAAGTTTAAGTACTCCTTCTCTACTAATATCCTTATCTCTTTTAATGGTAATCATGTTGCTTTGGGTCACACTCTATTCTCATTATCGATATCCTTATCATTACCATCCTTCCACTGGTATATTTAAGTGAGAAACATCCTTTAGCCTTATTACTTTGTCGTAACACTTCTATTTATGTTTACCAGACACCCGTTTATCCCTTATCGTTGTTGTTCTATTAACTACAACCTTTATCTCAATCTACCTTCAACCAACTAATCTCGCCCCATCGGCATATAAAACTATACTATAGGGTTCAAAAATATCGTCACCTAATATCAGACACCTCACTATGTTTTATAGTAAAGAAAGTATATCGCTTACCTTTAACTAACAAACCACATCCCTTCTCACAATCTTCCTAAATGGTTCAATCCTTGTGGAGAAGTTGGGGTTACTTATGTATGAAATTTCGCGCTCCTTTCCTTTAACTGCTTTTTGAACTAAGCTTCATAAACTTAACTTCAAAAAACTCATTTTCCTTGCCAATGCTCTGGGGGTTTCTTTAACTCTTCAGGCCCATGCATACCTCCTTAAATCACGTATTCATTTACCTTATATGTAGTTAAACAACGTCACCATTAGAAACAAGTATTCGATTCCTCATATTGATGATTTGTTCCACAAGCTTCAGTGTGCTTCTATGTTTTTGAAGATTAATTTGAGGTCTGGGTATCATCAGTTGAAGATTCGGTCCGAGGATGTTCCCAAGAAGGCCTTCATGACTCGTTATGGTCATTATGAGTTGTTGGTGATGTCTTTTGGGCTTACCAATGCCCCCAACGTTCATGGAATTGATGAATGGGATATTCAAGATGTATTTGGATTCGTTTGTGATTGTCTTCATTGATGACATCTTTATCTATTCGAAGATCCAGGAGGACCACAAGAAGTATTTGAGAATGGTTCCTGGGTTATTGAAAGAGAAGAAGTTTTATGCTAAATTATTGAAGTGTAAGTTCTACCTTAGTTCAGTAGCATTCTTGGGACACGTGGTCTCCAAAGAGGGTATTATGGTTGATCCAAAGAAGATACAGGCAATCGAGAACTATCCTAGACCTACGTTGGTTATAGAGATTCAGAGCTTCATCGGTCTCACGAGCTACTACCGCCGGTTTATCAAGGGATTTTATTCTATTACTTCTCATTCGACGAGGTTGACTCAGTAGGAGGTGCATTTCTAGTGGTCTGATGAGTGTGAGGAGGCCTTTCAAAAGCTCAAGTCGCTTTTGACCACAACCCCAATCTTGGCCCTTCCAGTGGCGGGAAAGGACTTTATAGTAGATTGTGATTCTTCGAGGATTTGCTGGGTTGTGTGTTGATGTAGGAGGGCAAGGTGATAGGTTATGCATCAAGGCAGTTGAAGCTGCACGAGAAGAATTACCCTATTCATGACTTAGAGTTGGTGGATGTTGTATTTGCTTTTAAGATTTGGAGGCCTTAACTTTACGGAGTTCATTGTGAGGTGTATACTGGTCACTACAGCCTTCAACATGTGTTCAATAAAAAGATATTTGAATTTTAGACAACGCCGATGGATGTTTTTTCTTAAGGATTATGATATGACTATTTTGTACCATCTAGGCAAGGCTAATGTGGTGGCAGATGCCTTGAGCCAAAAGGCAATTAGTATAGGGAGTTTGTCTCATCTGATTAGTTTTTGCGACCCTTGGCATTAGAGGTTAAATCCTTATCCATCTCTTTTATGAGGCTTGATATTTCGAATCTGGGTAAGATTTTTTCTTGTGTTGAGGTAAGACCATTCCTTTTTCGAGCAGAACAAGACCCACCAGTATGATGATGTAATATTGTGCAAAATCAGGGATAAGGTGATGAAGGGTTCAGCCAAGGAGGCTATAATTGATGGTGAGGGGGTATTGAGGATCAATGAGAGAGTGTGTGTTACTCGTGTTGGGGACTGGATGAGGTTGATTATGGATGAGGCCTACAATTCTAGATATTAGATTCATTTAGGTGCTACAAAGATGAATCGTGACTTGAAGCAACACTATTGGTGTGGTATAATGAAGAGAGACATTATTGAGTTTCTGTCTTAGTGTTCGAATTGACAGTAGGTCAAGTATGAGCACCATCGATCCAGTTGTTTATCTCAGAGGATGCCCATTCCCGAGTGGAAGTAGGAGCGGATTTCCAGGGATTTGGTTATTGCGTTGCCCAGGAATTTGGGCAAGTTTGATATTATTTGTGTCATTATTGATAGGTTGACCAAGTCTGCACATTTCATTCTGGTCAGACAACTTACAATGATGAGAAGTTAAGATTTATATTTGTGAGATTGTTCGTCTGCATGGGGTACCTATTTCTATCATTTAATATCGGTGTACTCAGTTTACTTCTCATTTCTGGCAGATATTGCAAAATAAGTTGGTTACCCGCTTGGATCTCAATACAACATTTCACCCTCAGACGGATGGTCAGTCAGAGTGGACTATTCAGGTTTTGGATGATATGTTATGAGCCTACGTGGTTGATTTTAGGGTTCATTGGGACTAGTTCTTACCTTTGGCAGAGTTTGCATACAAAAATAGTTATCACTACAGAATTTATATGGCGCCATTCGAGGCTATGCATGGTATGAGGTGTCGCTCTCTGATTGGGTGGTTTGATGCGCTCGAGGTTCATCCTTGGGGTACCTATTTGTTGAGGGATTCCATAGAGAAGGTGAAGGTGATACAGGACAAGCTCCTAGCAGCTCATAGCAAACAGAAATAGTATTCAGACAGGAAGGTCTGGGATGTGGAGTTTATGGTTGGGGACAGAGTTCTATTAAAGGTCTCTCCTATGATGGGCCTGATAAGATTCGGTAAGAGAGGAAAGTTTAGTCCAAGGTTGTTACTTGCTGTATTTTCGAGGAAATTGCAACAATCACGATTAGAAATAAATTTTATAACGAGTGATATACAAAATCATTTTTGAGTATTGATAGCGACTTGGGAGAATCATAAATATTTTTTGAAGTATGAGACAACGATTATTCAATATCAATTTTATTATTGTGTATGGTTTTGCTAAGTAACTACTATTAAGGTGGGAGCATTAAGGGAAAATGAGATTAATTAGTATCTTTACTATGTGGGGCCCACCGAAGTGAATGATTATCATTTAATTAGTGGATAATGTGTAAGTGGTAAGTTAACAACGAGGCACCACGTGGGTCCATGTAAATAAGTAATTTAGAGTCTATGCACAATGGTGGCATCTTTAAGATAAATTACTATTTTATTTATATAGCAACTGAGCATATCTATTAGTAGGGTGATATTTAGTAAAAAAGCAAAAGTAGGTAGTAGATAAGTTCATCTTTTTATACACAAAAATGTGAATATGAATGACATTTAAAGGAAGGACAAAATGGAAAGTTAGGTTGTACCTTGCAACTTGTGAATTAAGTGCTTTTGGGATGTCTCTTTTCACGGTTTTGGAGCAGAATTTCCTCTTAAGGGAATCTTGGCAACAACTTAAATTTTCCAAATTTTGAGCAGAAACTCTATGTCCATAATAATCTCAATAACATCAAAGATATTTCAAGGTGAGTTGTAGTCGAAATCCCTCTTTGATTGTCTTCTGAGTTCTCTAGTTTTCATCATTCTCTCTCTCGTGGTTGTAGTGGTTGCTTGGTTCTTGTAAGCATGTACAAGATTGGGATGGCTCATCTTAGTTTAAGATATGTTATCACTTCCTGAAACATAGAGAAGGTCCTAGAGGTGGTATTGATATGTTTATTGTGTAGGACTTATGGGACAACTATCAAAAGTCATAAACTGATCATTGGGTAATGTTTTTGTCGTGTTTTGTTATATTTTGGGACTGTTACTTATGGTGTTGATGGGCTGCAGTTATGGTTAATATTGTATACATATGTTGTTGGTGTTAGTTATGGGTTTAGAAGGAATAAGGGTGTGGTGAAACATCGTTTAAATAATCGTATAGTGAGCTTATCGCTCATTGTGTGGTTGTTGTGTCTTACCTTAGTTTGACATTAGTTTTGTTATCATCTTTTTAGATTAACGAGTAGAGAAGGTTAAGTTCGTCGACGGCGATAGAATTGACACTAAACGTATGTAAAGGCTACATTCCCTTCTTTGTTTGTCATGAATCTTTAACCGAGAGAGTCCCGAATAAGCGCACAAAGAAGTGCCCTTCACAGAAGTCTCATATCTATGTTGTTTGATGTTATTCCTAAAGCAATTACCTGGTTGAGAGTTTCAGTCAATCATTGTTATTTATCTAGTTAAGAAATAGAAAGTACGAGTATAGTGTTCATAGAGTTACACACGTGCCTATGGGGCTATCTATTCATACAGTTGCCTTCGGTGCTATTCAATTATACATTTGCCTTTGGGGAAATTCATATACACTTTCCTTCAGGGCTGTTGATAAACACATGCCTGCAGAGCCATTTAGTTACACTTGCCTTTAGGGCTATTCAATTATACATTTCCCTTCAGGGGCATTCAGTTACACTTGCCTTCAGGGATATTCAAATATATTTGCCTTCGGGGCCATGCACTGCCTTCGGGAATAATTATTCATGTTTAGGTGCCTTATATGAGGCTTTAGAGGATATTATGTTATGTAGCTAGTAGACGATAGAGGTAGGTAAGCATAACTAGTTTTCCCTTATTGGCCATCAGTTATATTTAGATAACTTTACATTTTAGTACCGTTCAGTTTTAGTCGCGTTACATACTCATTAAATTATCATGCATTGACTACCCTTTGCATAGGATCATATGTTCATACCCGCAGGTTCAGACAGGTTGAAGGAAGGAGCACATCAGTAGGATCCATCGAGTATTAACTTTTGTGGTAGCTCTAGATCGTTCGGAGTTCCCAGGATGAGATGACTAGGCCGAGAATTATCTAGAAGGAAAAGCTTCAAAACATGCCCCAAGTAGGTAGTTCATGTACTAGCTAGTTCGTGCACTTATTTATATGGAAGACACAAAAGGGTGACCTAGAGAACATGAAGGGTTGGTTCTTTTCCCTTCCCCAAGTCGGCTGAAGCCTCTCCCTTTCCCATTAGGCCGAGTGCTATATATGATGTCTATCTAGTTGCTCTTCTAGAAGGTTTAGAACTAAGTATAAATAGGGCATGTAGTTCATGTAAAAAGGGATTGAAGTTATATGAAATATATTTGAGTTTCCTCAAACTTTGCTAAGTATTTTAACTTTTGTGTTATTATCCTTAGTTAGTCCTTTTGTGGGCCACCCCTTGGTCCTTTTGGGGTCCAAACCCTCGGTGTAAGTCTAGTTACAGATTTTGTGATCTAACTATACCCAAGTCATGGTTCTATCTGGTAACTTGTTATAATACATTGAACGTCTTCTCGGCTTTCATCACCTTATCCGCGCATGAATTTGTCTATCAATTTTGTGATCCATCCCTGTCCAAACTACCTAATTCTTTTCACCACAACCGCTCCCCCAACCTACACCCAAAAGGTCGTCAGCCGATTCCTCCCACAAACACCCGAAACCTCAACCAGTTTCCCACCGTCCCTATCGAGTCCTTAAACTGCCAAACTTGCTGTCTCGATTAGTTTTTGTCACCTTACCATCATCCAACCACCAAATACCAACCACCAACATAACCCAGAATGTGTCTAAATCAACCCTTCCAAATGCCTCAGTCTGATTCCACCCGAAGGTACCTGCACACTCCCACCAAACACACATTACCCAGAAACCCATTGACCTCCACTTGACCCACACTTTCATGTCCATCCGGTTCTAATCCAATTCCAAACCACCTACCCATACAATCCCCTCCTTATAAATGTCAGTTTGGTATCAGAGCATGGTTTTCCTGTCCCACGCCGTGACGCTATGGCTAACATAAAGGAAGAACTACAGAGGATCATCTATGACCTATTTGTGAAAGAAGCGCAAATCTTGAGAAAAGAATTTGCGGGGCATGCCGCGAGAAATAATGCGGAGTACAGGGTTGTACAAAATAGCCCAAGGTATGAAAGTGAATGATATCAAGAGTGTAGGGATTCCATTGTTATTGAGGAACCCAAAGTCAATGAGGCCCTAGAGAAAGATGTTGATCTTGCAAAGGATGGTGGAAGTTTAGTACTCCGACGTGTGTTCACTGTTCAACTTGAAGAACAAGAGGAGACACAAAGA
The DNA here is from genome assembly GCA_029783415.1 of Anisodus acutangulus. NCBI lineage: Eukaryota > Viridiplantae > Streptophyta > Magnoliopsida > Solanales > Solanaceae > Anisodus > Anisodus acutangulus. Next base: position 24,472,064 of record CM056496.1, read on the forward strand.
GAGCAACTATTTTACACTCGATGCAAGGTAAAATACAAAGTATGTAATATAATAATTTATGGAGGAAGTTGTGCCAACATGGCATCTGTAGAAATGGTGGACCAATTGAAATTTCCTACCCGCAACCATCCTAAACCATATGCTCTCTAATGGGTGAATGAAGACGAAGGGCTAAAGGTAATGAAACAAGCTCTTGTTAGTTTTCAGGTTGGTAAGTATAAAGATGAGATATGGTGTGACATCCTACCTATGGATGCTTGTCATATTTTATTGGGTCGGACATGGAAATTTGATAGGAAAGTGCAACATGACGGAGAAAAGAATGTTTTTTCTTTTCAAAAGTATGGTAAGAAGACCCGGTTGGTACAATTGTCACCTAGTGAGGTGAAGAAAATACAGATCCAAATTGCCAATAACCGCTAGGAGAAATCCGAGACCCTCTTGCTTGATGCGCGGGAGATTGAAGAGGAATTGAATAAGAGGAGTCCTATATATGCATTGAAGTGTAAGGATAAGAAGAGTCTTGTGGGAGATGCGGTTGAGGATGCCGACTTGAATGAACTCTTGAAGAAATTTTAAGTTGTATTTCCGGATGACCTTGTACTCGGATTACCACCAATAAGAGGTATTGAACATGCTATTGATTTTATTTCAGGAAGTTCATTACCTAATCGTCCAGCCTATAGATGCAATCTGGAAGAGGCCAAGGAATTGCAAAGACAAGTGCAAGAATTATTAGACAAAAGCTTTGTCCTAGAAGAGCTTAGTCCATGTGAGGTACCCTCCTTGTTAGTGCCAAAGAAAGATGGAACTTGGCTCATGTGTATCTATAGACGAGCGGTCAATAACATCACCATGAAGTATTGGTTTCCTATGCCAAGATTGGATGATATTTTGGATGAATTTAGTGGGTCCAAGTTGTTCTCCAAGATAGATTTGAGGAGTGGCTACCATCAAATGAAGATACGAGAGGGAGATGAATGAAAGATGGCTTTTAAAACCAAGTATGGCTTGTACTAGTGGCGTGTGATGCCATTTGGATTGTGTAATACTCCCAGTTCATTCATGAGGCTCAAGCACGAGGTGCTACGACCGTTCATGGGTAAATTTGTTGTGGTTTACTTAGATGATATCTTGATTTATAGTCAAAATAGGGAATTTCACTTGTCGCATCTAGAAGCTTTATTTGAGAAGTTAAGAGAAGTAAAGTTGTATGACAAGTTAGAGAAGTGTGCTTTTATGAATACTAGTGTCCCATTCTTAGGGTACATAGTATCATATGAGGGTACTCATGTGGACCTATCCAAGGTGGAAGGTATCTGGAGTTGGCCCGAGCCTACGAATGTAAGCGATGTAAGAAATTTCCATGGTTTGTCATCTTTCTATCTTCATTTCTTTTGAGATTTTAGTACCATTGCTGCTCCTATCACTGAACTAATAAAGAATGGTGAGTTTAAATGGTCCCAAGGAGCACAAAGCGATTTGGAAACCTTGAAGGGAAGGTTGTGTGAATCACCGGTTCTAGCTATTCCGAACTTTGAGAAACTATTTGAGGTTGAATGTGATGCTAGAGGAGTTGGTGTTGGTGTTGGTGCCGTCTTGATTCAAGATAAGTGACCTATTTCTTTCTTTAGTGAAACCTTGGGTGGTGCATGACTCAATTATTCTACTTATAACAAGGAATGTTATGCTTTTGTGAGATCCTTGGTCCAATGGGAACATTATTTGAGGCCAAAACCTTTAGTCTTATATTCGGATCATGAATCCTTGAAGTTTTTACATGGGCAAAGCAAGTTGAATCCAAGACATGCTAAGTGGGTTGCGTACTTGCAAACTTTCATATTCTCTACAAGGTACAAAGATGACAAGTACAACATAGTGGCAGATGCACTTTTCCGGAGGCACATAATGTTGACCATGCTTGAACAAAAACTTGTGGGATTGGAAGTGCTAAAGGAATTCTGTAAATGAGATCCCGAGTTCAAGAACGTAATGATAGAATGTAATAATGGAGTTCATGGTTCTTATTCCATAGTAGAAGGTTTCCTTTTCAAAGGAAACAAATTGTGTGTGCCTAAATATTCCATGAGAGAATTACTTTTACATGAAGTGCATTCGGGTGGATTAGCTGAACATTTTGAGGTAGTGAAGACTTTGGATATTCTACAAGAACACTTTTTCTGGCCACAGATGGATAAATATGTAAATGGAGTGGTAAGTAGGTGTTCCACTTATCAAAAGGCTAAAAGTTTCTTCCACAAAGGATTGTATATTCCTTTACTGGTTTCGAAGCGACCATGGGAAGGTGTGCTCTTGGATTTGATCCTTGGCTTACCAAAAACAAAATAGGGGAAGGACTCTATCATGTTGGTTATGGATAGATTCTCAAAGATGGCTCACTTCATTGCTTGTCACAAGACCAATGATGCAACACATATTGCGGACTTGAATTTGAAGGAAGTGGTAAGATTGCATGGAATTCCTAAGACTATTGTGTCTGATTGGGATGTGAAGTTCCTAAGTTATTTCTGGAAAACACTATGGAGACTTCTTGGTACCAAGTTGCTATTTAGTACCTCCCATCATCCTCAAACGGATGGCCAAATGGAAGTGACTAATAGAACTTATGGCAAACTATTTAGAGGAATTGTGAGCAAGACCACCAAGAATTGGGACATCAAGTTGGCACACGTGAAATTTGCTTATAATCAGAGTAAATCTCGTACAACAGGTAAATCTACATTTGAAATTGTTTATGGCACTAACCCATTTTTACCTATTGATCTAGTTCCATCCTTAGCTTCACGACTAAAGATCGCAGTGAGGCCTTCAAGAAGTTACATGATCAAATCCAAGCACAAATTTAGAAAGCCAACGCCAAGTACAAAATGGATGCGAACAAGTCAATGACTCAACCACAATTCCAGCCCGGAGATTTGGTTTGGCTACACCTAAGGAAGGAAAGATTTCCCAACATGAGGAACAATAAGCTAATGCCAAGGGCGGACGATCCTTTCAAGATATTGGAAAGGTTCGGGGAAAGCGCCTACAAGGTAAAACTTCTGGATGAATATGGAGGTATTAGTTCAACTTTTAATGTTGGAGACTTATCACCATACTTAGATGACTAGAATTTGAGGGCAAATTCTATTAAAGAAGGGGAGTATGATGAAAATAAGGTCTGTTAAAGAAGGGGAGTATGATGAAAAGAAGGTATGTTAAAGAAGAGGAGTATGATGAAAAGAAGGTCGTGAACTTATGTTTCTAACATGAGCTGCGAGGTGATTTGCTAGGAGTTCCGTAGATTGCTAACCATCCTATGGTGACATGCCTAACGTGGAATAGAGTATGGAGTGGAATTGAAGAAAAGACTTGAAGATCCAATCCAAGTTACATTAATTTTTGGCTTTTATGTAGGTCTTGGCCGAGACCAACTTTTAGCTTATTTTAAATTTCTAGATTAAATTCCTTATAGCTTAATTAATAGGTCATGTAATAGGATGTGATGACTAAGCCGACCATCTAATAGGATAAGATGACTAGGCCAAGAATCATCTAGAAGGGGAAGCTTCCAAACGTGCCCCAAGGAGGTAGTTCATGAACTAGCTAGTTCATGCACTTATCTACATGGAAGACACAAAAGGGTGGCCTAGAGAACATGAAGGGTTGGTTCTTTTCCGCGCACGAATTTTTCTATCAATTTCGTGGTCCGTCCTTGTCCAAACCACCTGATTCCTTTCACCACAATACACCATAACACCCCCCCCTCCAAACCTACGCCCAAAAGGTCATCAACCGATTCCTCCCACAAACCTTGAAAACCCTAACTAGTTTCCCACCATCCCTATCGAGTCACTAAACCGCCAACCTTACTGTCCCGATTAGTTTCTGCCACCTTACCATCAATCAACCACAAAATACAAACTACCAACATAACCCACAACGTCTCTAAATCAACCCCTCCAAACACCTCAGTCTGATTCAACCCGAATGTACCCGCACACCTCCCACCACACACACACTCCCTGAAAACTAATCAACCTCCACTTGACCCCCACTTTCATGTCCATCCGGTTCCAATACAACTCCAACCCACCTAACCATACAATCCCTCCTTATATACATCATATATCATGATAAAGTTGTAACTTGTTAGAGTCTTGTAGACATGCATTGTATATATAGTAGTATCACTATGGTAGTCTGGTCGGGCTTTGTACATAGTCTGTTTTTGATTTTGCTACTTGCGGGGACTAGGGTATGCCTTGTTAGTCGCCTAGTCATATATATATATACATATATATATATATATATATATATGTGTGTGTGTGTGTGTGTGTGTGTATGTGTATATATATGTGTGTGTGTATATGTGTTTGTGTAGGAACAGTCCCACTCCAGTTGAGTTGATCTCTAATTACAAATTTTTTAGTATACGACCTTGTCGTCCTAAGTTGATATTACATTTACAGTATGGCCTCAATGGCCTAGTTTTCCTTTAAAGCTTAGATTGGGAGTTTAGCTTGGTATGCTCAGACCTACCAAGGTACCGAGTGCTAGCCACGACTCACCTAGGTCTGGGTGTGACAAATTGGTATCAGAGCAGATGTGTCCTAGGGAGTCTACTAGCCGTGTCTAGTGAAGTCTTTTTTATACATATGCTATGAACCACATTTATAGACATGAAGCTACAAGGCATTTAGGAGTTGGTTACCCTTCTTTTTGATCTCATATCGTGCTCTAGAGCCGAGTATAAGAAATTCAAGTCTAACTTATGTTTTTGACACAGTTTGTTCAGAGATGACTATTACTAGGTGAGCTTCATCTAGTTAGATAGTTGGTGCAGTTGTGGGAAAAGGTACAGGTCGGGCATTACCTGATAATGCGAGCCGACATGAGTCCCGGGGGAGACACCCCCTCAGCCACCTCCACCTACTCCACAACTAGAGGAGCTCCTCGGAGATGCAGAACAACCAGTTCCACCTTCTGACCCCTCTAATCAGGATATTAGGAGTGTGGTGAACTTATTAGCTCAAATAGTGGCTACGAACAGGCAACATGGAGTACCAACTAGTGTTGGATCTCTTGAAGGGCCCGGGAGTTCAAGAGTTCGTATTATTGAACCCTCTAGAGTTCACAGGGTCAAATGTGAATGAGCATAAAAATAATGACCACCTTTGTAAGGTTTTCAGATTTATGTATGCTATAAAAACGAAAGCAGTAGAGTTAGCAGCCTTCAGGTTGCGAGATATTATCATTCTTTGGTATGAGGCATGAGAGCGAATGAGAGCGGTCTAGCGGTGATGATGCCCCGTCAGCAGTTTGGGAGGAGTTTACAGAGGCTTTTCTTGATCATTATCTACCTTTAAAGATCCAAGAGGACCGAGTTGACCAGTTCATGACTCTTCACCAGGGGAATATGAGTGTTTGAGAGTATAGTATCCAATTTGATTCCTTGGCAAGGTATTCCCCAACTTTTGTTGATACGATACATGCTCAGATTCATCGATTCATATCAGGTCTTGCACCATAATATGTTGAGGCATGTACTACAACAGTTGTGTATGAAAATATGGATATATTTTGCATGTAAGTCTTCACATAGAATTTAGAAGAGTTTCACCTTCATCAATTAGTTATTGAGCAGATTGAGAGGGAGCAAGCGAGACTTATTGGGCCTCAGGAGGAATTTCAGGGTGGCTCTAGATACGATAGTTTAGACACCCACCCAGGCCTCAGTCATCTCACGAGCATCAGGTTTGTAGTGGTAGCATAGTTCAGACCAAATGAGATCTATCTCTCCGCATTGTGATACTTACATTAGAGGACATCATGGAAAATGTAGGTTTGTATCAACCGCTTGTTATACGTGTGGTCGTGAGGGTAACATGATGAAGGATTTCCCAGATAGAGGGAAAGGTGGTATGGCTCAGCCTACTGACTCAGTAGCAGGGTCATCTGCTTTAGTGCGCCCCTCAAGATAAGGGTCCCAATTTTCTCTTGGTAGAGGTAGAGGTAGAGGTAGAACTTCTAGTTTAGGCGGTAGTCAGAACCACATTTATTCTTTAGCCGGTTGGTAGGACCCTATGTTTCCCCAGATGCTATGGAAAGTACAGTGAGTTTGTGTTCATACGACATTTATGCCTTTATAAGTTTTTGACCTATCTCATTCTATATTACTTCGTTAGTTGTGGGGGAGTTTGATATAGTACCTGAGTTGTTAACTAAGCCATTTGTAGTGTTCAAACTGATTGCCGATTTAGCTATTGCTAGCTGAGTCTAGAAAGATCGTACGGTAATGATATGTAATCATCCGGCCTTAGTTGACATTATTGAGTTAGAAATGGTCATTTTAGATATTATGGATGGGCTATCATTTTTTTCTACTAACGTGCAATATTGGTAAAAACTATGCTGTTAATGGAACTAGTATGTCATACTTAAGGTGAATTGTAGAGACACAATTTTAATGTATATAAAGACAAGAAACATATTGATATTTAAACTCCTGATGAGGGATATCAGTTAGAGAAGAACCAAGTGCTCGAAAATAGTAAAACTATTAAGGGATGACTATTGTAAGCATACTAAGAAGAATGATAGCCCTTCATAATAAAGTGTATGATCGAAAGATCGGCCAATAAGATGGTTAGGATTATGTGTTAGATGGCCACAATGGGCCAATTTATAGATATTTGGCGGTATTAGAATATACTAAATAGGCTTGAACCAGAAGAGTGATAATCGGTGTAGGAGTAATAGTCACGAGGTAAGTTACAGTTTATGATAGGTATATTTGATGTTGATGGCCGTCTGAGACCATATGAAATGATGCGTTATATTTGTGGCCCTGTGAGGCATGTAGTATCTTTCTGGTTGTTTGAAATGTTTCAGATAGTCCGGTTTATAGAAGAAACTTTGTCAATATTTTCATAAATTCTTCAAGAGTTAGTTTCTCATGTACGCCTCTACATTCGAGGACAAATGTTCGTAAGGGTAAAGGATGTTAGATCCCGTATTTTTGAGCTAAATTGCAACAATCACTATTGAAAATAAATTTTATGATGAGTGATATAGAGAATCACTTTTGAGTATTGACAGCGACTTGGGAGAATCGTAAATAATTTTTGAAGTATGAAACAAGGATTCTTAAATCTCAATATTATTATTGTGTATGGTTTTGCAAAGTAACTACTATTAAGGTGGGAGCATTAAGAAAAAAGAGATTAATTAGTATCTTTACAATGTAGAACCCACCAAAGTGATTGATTAACATTTAATTAGTGGATAATGAATAAGTGGTAGGTTAACAACAAGGCACCACGTGGGTCCATGGCAATTAGCAATTTATTGAGTATGCACAATGGTGGCATCTTTATGAAAAATTACTAATTTATTTATATAGCAACTAAGCATATCTATTAGTAGGGAGATATTTAGTAAAGAAGCAAAAGTAGGTAGTATATGATTTCATCATTTTCTACACAAAAACGTGAAGATGAATGATATTTAAAGAAAGGAGAAATGGAAAGTTGGGTTTTACCTTGCAAGTTGTGAATTAAGTGCTTTTGGGACATCTCTTTTCACAGTTTAAGGGAATCTTGGCAGCAACATATATTTTTCCAGATTTTGAGTAGCAACTCTACCTCCATAATAATCTCAAGATTATCAAAGAGATTTCAAGGTGAGTTGTAGTCGAAATACCTCTTCGATTGTCTTCTGAGTTATTTAGTTTTCATCATTCTCTCTTGTGGTTGTAGTGATTGCTTGGTTCTTATAAGCACATGGAGGATTAGGTAGGCTCATCTTAGCTAAAGATATGTTATCGCTTCCTGACGTCATAGAGAAGGTCCTAGAGGTGGTATTGGTATGTTTATTTGTAGGACTTAGGGGACAATGATCAAAAGTCATAAATTGATCGTTGGGTATTGTTATGTTTTAGGACAGTTACTTGTGGTGTTTAAGGGCTGGAGTTATGGTTAATGTTGTAGGCATATGTTGTGGTGTTATTTATGGGTTTAGAAGGAAGAAAGGTGTGGCAAAACATCGTTTAAATAGTCGTATTGCGAGCTTGCCACTCGTTGTGTTGTTGTTGTATCTTACCTTAGTTTGACATTAGTTTTGTTATCATTTATTTTAGATTAACGAGTAGAGAAGGTCAAGTTCGTCGACTGTGATAGAATTGACACTAAAGGTGTTTAAAGGCTACATTCCCTTCATTGTTTGTCATGAATCTTTAACCGAGCGAGTCCCGAATAAGCGCACAAATAAGTGCCACTCACAGAAGTCTCATGTCTATGTTGTTCGATGTTATTCCTCTAGTAGTTTCCCTTGTCGAGAGATTATTTTCAGTCTATCATTGTTATTTATCTAGTTAAGAAATAGAAAGTATGAATATAATGGTTATTGAGTTACACACTTGCCTACGGGGCTATCTATTCATATAGTTGCCTTCGGTGCTATTTAGTTATACATTTGCCTTTAGGGCCATTCGTATACATTTGCCTTCAGGGCCATTTATATACATATGCCTTCGGAGCCATTCAGCTACACTTGTCTTCGGGGCTATTCAGTTATATATTTTCCTTTAGGGCCATTCAGTTACACTAGCCTTCGGAGCTATTCAGATACATTTGCCTTCGGGGACATGCACTGCCTTTGGGAATAATTATTCATGTTTAGGTGCCTTATATGAGGCTTTAGAGGATATTATGTTATGTAGCTAGTAGACGATAGAGGTAGGTAAGCATAACTAGTTTTCCCTTATTGGCCATCAGTTATATTTATATAACTTTACATTTTAGTACCGTTTAGTTTTAGTCGCGTTACATACTCATTAAATTATCATGCATTGACTACCCTTTGCATGGGATGATATGTTGATACCCGCAGGTTCAGACAGGTTGAAGGAAGGATCACATCAGTAGGATCCACTGAGTATTAACTTTTGTGGTAGCTCTAGATCGTTCGGAGTTGCCAGGATGAGATGACTAGGTCGGGCATGTAATAGGATAGGATGACTAGGCCGAGAATTATCTAGAAGGAGAATCTTCAAAATATGCCCCAAATAGGTAGTTCATGTACTAGCTAGTTCGTGCACTTATTTACATGGAAGACACAAAAGGGTGACCTAGAGAACATGAAGGGTTGGTTCTTTTCCCTTCCCCAAGTCGGCTGAAGCCTCTCCCTTTCCCATTAGGCCGAGTGCTATATATGATATCTATCTAGTTGCACTTCTAAAAGGTTTAGAACTAAGTATAAATAGGGCAAGTAGTTCATGTAAAAAGGGATTGAAGTTATATGAAATATATTTGAGTTTTATCAAACTTTGCTAAGTATTTTAACTTTTGTGTTGTTATCCTTAGTTAGTCTTTTTGTGGGCCACCCCTTGGTACTTTTGTGGTCCAAACCCTCGGTGTAAGTCTAGTTAGAGCTTTTGTAATCTAACTATACCCAAGTCATGATTTTATCCTGTAACTTGTTATAATACATTGAACGTCTTCTCGGCTTTCATCACCTTATCCGCGCATGAATTTGTCTATCAATTTTGTGATCTATCCCTGTCCAAACTACCTAATTCCTTTCACCACAATACTCCACAACCGCTCCCCTAACCTACACCCAAAAGGTCGTCAGCCGATTCCTCCCACAAACACCTGAAACCTCAACCAGTTTCCCACCGTCCCTATCGAGTCCCTAAACCGCCAACCTTGCTGTCCCGATTAGTTTCTGCCACCTTACCATCATCCAACCACCAAATACCAACCACCAACATAACCCACAACGTGTCTAAATCAACCCTTCCAAATGCCTCAGTCTGATTCCACCCGAACGTACCCGCACACCTCCCACCAAAAACACATTACCCAGAAACCCGTCGACCTCCACTTGTCCCACACTTTCATGTCCATCTGGTTCTAATCCAACTCCGAACCACCTAACCATACAATCCCCTCCTTATAAACGTTAGTTTAGTATCAGAGCAAGGCTTTCCCGTCCCACGCCGTGACGCTATGGCTAACATAAAGGAAGAACTACGGAGGATCATATATGACCTATTTGTGAAAGAAGCACAAATCTTGAGAAAAGAATTTGCGGGGCATGCCGCGAGAAATAATGCGGAGTACAGGGTTGTACAAAATAGCCCAAGGTATGAAAGTGAATGATATCAAGAGTGTATGGATTCCTTTGTTATTGAGGAACCCAAAGTCAATGAGGCCCTAGAGGAAGATGTTGATCTTGAAAAGGAGGGTGGAAGTTTAGTACTCCGACTTGTGTTGACTGTTCAACTTGAAGAACAAGAGGAGACACAAAGAGAGCAACTATTTTACACTCGATGCAAGGTAAAATGCAAAGTATGTAATATAATCATTTAAGGAGGAAGTTGTGCCAACATGGCATCCGCAGAAATGGTGGACCAATTGAAATTTACTACCCGCAACCATCCTAAACCATATGCTCTTTAATGGGTGAACGAAGACGAAAGGCTAAAGGTAATGAAACAAGCTCTTGTTAGTTTTCAGGCTGGTAAGTATGAAGATGAGATATGGTGTGACATCCTACCTATGGATGCTTGTCATATTTTATTGGGTCGGACATGGCAATTTGATAGGAAAGTGCAACATGATGGAGAAAAGAATGTCTATTCTTTTCAAAAGGATGGTAAGAAGACCCGGTTGGTACAATTGTCACCTAGTGAGGTAAAGAAAATACAGATCCAAATTGCCAAGAACCGCTAGGAGAAATCCGAGACCCTCTTGCTTGATGCGCGGGAGATTGAAGAGGAATTGAATAAGGGGAGTCCTATATATGCATTGAAGTGTAAGGATAAAAAGAGTCTTGTGGGAGATGCGGTTGAGGATGCCGACTTGAATGAACTTTTGAAGAACTTTTAAGTTGTATTTCCGGATGACCTTGCACCCGGATTACCACCAATAAGAGGTATTGAACATGCTATTGATTTTATTTCGGGAAGTTCATTACCTAATTGTCCACCCTATAGATGCAATCCGGAAGAGGCCAAGGAATTACAAAGACAAGTGCAAGAATTATTAGACAAAGGTTTTGTCCTAGGAAAGCTTAGTCCATGTGCGGTACCCGCCTTGTTGGTGCCAAAGAAAGATGGAACTTGGCTCATGTGTATCTATAGACGAGCGGTCAATAACTTCACCATAAAGTATTGGTTTCCTATGCCGAGATTGGATGATATTTTGGATGAATTTAGTGGGTCCAAGTTGTTCTCCAAGATAGATTTGAGGAGTGGCTACCATCAAAAGAGGATACGAGAGGGAGATGAATGAAAGATGGCTTTTTAAACCAAGTATGGCTTGTACTAGTGGCTTGTGATGCCATTTGGATTGTGTAATACTCCCAGTTCATTCATGAGGCTCATGCACGAGGTGCTACGACCGTTCATGAGTAAGTTAGAGAAGTGTGATTTTATGATTACTAGTGTCCCATTCTTAGGGTACATAGTATCATATGAGGGTACTCATGTGGACCTATCCAAGGTGGAAGCTATACGGAGTTGGCCCGAGCCTACGAATGTAAGTGATGTAAGAAGTTTCCATGGTTTGTCATCTTTCTATCGTCATTTCTTTTGAGATTTTAGTACCATTACTGCTCCTATCACTGAACTAATAAAGAATGGTGAGTTTAAATGGTCCCAAGGAGCACAAAGAGCTTTTGAAACCTTGAAGGGAAGGTTGTGTGAATCACCGGTTCCAGATATTCCGAACTTTGAGAAACTATTTGAGGTTGAATGTGATGCTAGAGGAGTTGGTGTTGGTGCCGTCTTGATTCAATATAAGTGACCAATTTCTTTCTTTAGTGAAAACTTGGGTGGTGAATGACTCAATTATTCTACTTATGACAAGGAATGTTATGCTATTGTGAGATCCTTGGTCCAATGGGAACATTATTTGAGGCCAAAACCTTTTGTCTTATATTCGGATCATGAATCCTTGAAGTTTTTACATAGGCAAAGCAAGTTGAATCCAAGACATGCTAAGTGGGTTGCGTACTTGCAAACTTTCACATTCTCTATAAGGCACAAAGATGGCAAGTACAATGTAGTGGCAGATGCACTTTTTCGGAGGCACATAATGTTGACCATGCTTGAACAAAAACTTGTGGGATTGGAAGTGCTAAAGGAATTTTTTGAATGAGATCCCGAGTTCAAGAACGTAATGATAGAATGTAATAATGAAGTTCATGGTTCTTATTCCATAGTAGAAGGTTTCCTTTTCAAAGGAAACAAATTGTGTGTGCCTAAATATTCCATGAGAGAATTACTTTTACATGAAGTGCATTCGGGTGGATTAGCTGGACATTTTGAGGTAGTGAAGACTTTGGATATTCTACAAGAACACTTTTTCTGGCCACAGATGGATAAATATGTAAATGGAGCGGTAAGTAGTTGTTCCACTTGTCAAAAGGCTAAAATTTTCTTCCACAAAGGATTGTATATTTTTTTACTGGTTTTGAAGCGACCATGGGAAGGTGTGAGCTTGGATTTGATCCTTGGCTTACCAAAAACAAAATAGGGGAAGGACTCTATCATGTTGGTTATGGATAGATTCTCAAAAATGGCTCACTTCATTGCTTGTCACAAGGCCGATGATGCAACACATATTGCGGACTTGAATTTGAAGGAAGTGGTAAGATTGCATGGAATTCCTAAGACTATTGTGTCTGATAGGGATGTGAAGTTCCTAAGTTATTTCTGGAAAACACTGTGGAGACTTCTTGGTACCAAGTTGCTATTTAGTACCTCCCATCATCCTTAAACGGATGGCCAAACGGAAGTGACTAATAGAACTTGTGGCACACTATTTAGAGTAATTGTGAGCAAGACCACCAATGATTGGGACATCAAGTTGGCACACGTGAAATTTGCTTATAATCAGAGTAAATCTCGTACAACGGGTAAAGCTCCATTTGAAATTGTTTATGGCACTAACCCATTTTTACCTATTGATCTAGTTCCAATCACAAAGAAAGAAATCCTTAGCTTCATGACTAAAGATCGCATTGAGGCCTTCAAGAAGTTACATGATCAAATCTAAGCATAAATTTAGAAGGCCAACGCCATGTACAAAATGGATGCGAACAAGTCAAGGACTCAACCACAATTCCAGCCCGGAGATTTGGTTTGGCTACACCTAAGGAAGGAAAGATTTCCCAACACGAGGAACAACAAGCTAATGCCAAGGGCGGATGATCCTTTCAAGATATTGGAAAGGTTCGGGGAAAGTGCCTACAAGGTAAAACTTCGGGATGAATATGGAGGTATTAGTTTAACTTTTAATGTTGGAGACTTATCACCATACTTAGATGACTAGAATTTGAGGGCAAATTCTGTTAAAGAAGGGGAGTATGATGAAAAGAAGGTCTGTTAAAGAAGGGGAGTCCTTATTGGCCGCCTAGTCATGTATATATATGTGTGGGAATAGTTCGACTTCAGGTTAGTTTATCTCTATGTACATATAGTTTTGTATACGGCCTTGATGGCCTAAGTTGATATTACATTTACAGTATGACCTCAATGGCCTAGTTTGCCTTTAAGGCACAGATTGGGAGTTCATCTTTGTAAGCTTGGACCTAGCAAGGTATCGGGTGCCAGCCATGCCTTTCCTACATTGGGGTGTGAAAAAGGTATATCAGACCTTTTGAGATTCTTCAAAGGGTTGGAGAGGTGGCATATGAGTTGGCTTTGCCACTACGTCTTTCAAGTGTCCTTCCGATTTTCCATATGTCTATGTTGATAAAGTACCATGCTAATGGTTCCTATATTATCCAGTAGGACTATGTATTGCTCGATAAAAATTTAGAGTCTGAAGAAGAGCCTATGGCTATTTTGGACAGGCAGGTGAGAAAGTTGAGGTCCAAAGAGATTACTTCTATAAAGGTGCAGTGGCTCATTTCTTTGTCTTTTCTTTCATATTCGATTTTCTTCATTTCGGATTTCTCAATTCCTTCCTATTCTCCCAGCGGTTCATTCATATGACCGTAAAAGCATCATCCTATTGAAGAAGTGACTTGGGAGACGGAGTCTGATATACGGAGCCGATACCCACACATGTTTACTACGTCCGGTATGTTTCCCCTTTTTGTTTCTCTCTGTTCGAGGATAAACGTTGTTTTAATTGGTATCTAATGTAAGAACCCGTCTGGTCGGTTTTAGCTAAAGACCTTTATTTTACTAAATTACCCTTCACATAGACTCTATGTGGGGTTTGTGATGTTCAGGGATGAGTGGAATGGATCCCGAGGTTTACTTATGTGGTATTCGGAAGAAAACCCAAAATAGAGGCTTTAGAGAGGTTAGTTGACTCAAAGTTGACTTTTATGTTTAGGAATTTGTTTGTGGGTTCCGTCACTTTTGGTAGTTCTGGAGGGTCATTTATGACTTATTTGTGTCATTCATTTTCTTCCCGAGGCATTCAGAAGTACTTTATGGCCTTATTTGTGAAATGATCATATTTGGTTATTTTGGGTGATTCTTTAGAAAACTATGTCTTAGCTCGATCGTATGAGAAATACGAGGGCACAAGCGAGTTTGTAGCACTGTTTACCTTAAGGTAGCATGTTTGGTTTGTATCCAGGGGGCTTTGGGAGCGTTTATGTTGGTTGGTGGAAGTTTTGAGTAGTTTTACTATTATTGGTGTTTGGTGTCTGCATCATTGGTTGGTTGCCACCTCTGTGTGTCTATCTCTATGAAGGTTGGTTCGCATATGCGAGCCCTAAGTGTTTGTGAGGTTTTCACCATGCTGTAACTTTTTCGCAGACGCGGCGGTGCCTCAGCGGAGTTTATTCTGCTCCAGCGCTAAGGTGGGGGTTGTTAACTGATTCTTCCTCAGCAGACCATTTTCCACTGAAGCGACACCGCCCTTGCGGAGTCGATTCCGCCGAAGCGAAATTACGGTTCATTCAGTCTTTTAAAAGCCCTAAAAATGATCCCACTTTCCCAAAAACCACTACCTCGGAATTAGAGCTTGACTAATGGAGAAATTCTTGAGGATTGCATTTGGATTCTTCTTGGAGGTATATTTTCGTCCTCTTTTGATTATTGTTTTCTTTTAAATCCTAGAGTAGACTTTGTTTGGGGAAGAAATCTCTTATGCTTTCATGATAGAATAAGAGAGCTAAACCATGATTTATGGATGGATTATGAATCACATGATTATGATATTTTGAATTAGTGATAGATGATCATGTTGTAATTATTAATTTGAGGATGAAAACCCTTTCTAAATTTGGGGGAAATCTGCGGTTCGGGAATTCGAGCTTTTTAAAAATCTTGCAATTATGGTCAATTAACTTAAGGGTATGACTATTTAATATATTATTATGCTTTTTGAATAATAAAGTTTGGATTTTGGTACCTTGGGCTCGATGTTGATTTTGGCGTATCTTGTTAAAGACTAAGTCGTTGTGTGTATTAGCTTAGTTATTCACGTAGATTCTATGTATGTTATACTATGATTACTACGAGGCACTCCATAAGGGCAAGGCCAGCGCTGAGGGTTGATTGTTCGAGGCTCTTGCTCGACTTTGAGGTAGGATTCAGTTTCTTTTTTGTAGACTTCGATAGAAGTACGTATTAGTTCTAAATGTTGAGGGGTATTAGGTGTGTTTAGGGGTCCCACCTTAGCGGTTGTGATGAATGCTTTGGTGGGTACCGGTGTTCAACTGTGATGTTGGGTGATTTGGGGAATCAACCTTAAGCTGATTCTGACTACTGTTGTTTCGGCTTGTCGCCATTATGTGGGCTTTTCATCATATTTGATATTGTTGTGTTTATTCATCACATTGCTTTCGATATAATACCCTGATTTAAATGGACTATGTGTTAATAACGTTCTCAAAGAATGTGATATTGATCTTATATACTTAATTGCATCTCACACATCCTACTTACTTTCCTTGTATTGTCATTTGACATTCATACACTCATGGTTATGATGATATCGAAATGAGAGTGGTATGAAATTGTTGTAGGTCCAATGAAAATACTTAATATGGAGTGGAGTTGAAGAAAATACTTGAAGATCCAAGAAGGAAACATCTTTTTAAGCTTTTATGTAGGTCTTGACCGAGACCACCTTTTAGCTTATTTTAATTCCTTGCTTAAATACAAGATCTCCTTATAGCTTAATTACTAAGCCATGTAATAAGATAAGATGACCAAGCCAAGAACCATCTAGAAGGAAAAGCTTTCAACGTTCCCCAAGGAGGTAATTCATGAACTAGCTAGTTCATGCACTTATCTACATGGATGACACAAAAGGGTGGCCTAGAGAACATGAAGAGTTAAGTCTTTTCCCTTCTACCAAATCGGCCGAACCTCTCCCCCTTTCCCATTCAGACTAGATGCATTTTTATCTCTATCTTGTTACCTCTTCTAGAAGGTCTAGAACTAGTATAAATAGGGGATGTAGTTGATGAAAGGAGACATTGAAATTTTATGAAAAATATTGGGTGTTCTCAAACTTTGCTAAGTTATTCAACTTTTGTGTTGTTATCTTAGTTGGTTCCTTTGTGGTCCAACCCTTGGTTCTTTTGTGGTCCAATCCTTGGTTCTTTTGTGGTCCAACCCTTGGTTCTTTTGTTGTCCAAATCCTATGTTTAAGTATTGTTAGAACTTTTGTGATCTAACTATACCCAAGACAAGGGTCTTTCAAGTTAATTTGTCACAAACACATTAGAAGGTCATCTCGGCCTACATTACCTTACTCGCATCTCGGCCTACATCACTTTACTCGCACCCGAACTGCCTAATATCATTCACTCCAATACACTACAACACTTCCCCAACCTACACCAAAAATGCCATTAACCAACTTCTCCCAAAAACACCCAAAAACCCAACCAACTACTCCACCGTTCTCACCGGGTTCAACCTTCGTACCTTACTGTCCAGACCAGTTTTTGCTACCTTACGACCATCCAAACCACTAAATACCAACCAACAACATAACCTACAACGTGTCTAGTTCATCCTATCCAAACACCTTATCTCTAAACCACGTAAGGTCACCCGTACACCTCCCACAATCCTAAACTGTCCGAAAACCGTCCTATTCCACCAACCTCTATTTGACTCCCATATTTGTGTCTGTCTATCACCAAACCAACTCCGACCAACCTAACCATACAATCCCTCCTTATATACATCAGTTTTGTATCAGAGCAAGGTTTTCCCGTCCCACGCCTTGAAGCTATGGTTAACATAATAAAGAACTTTGGAGGATCATAAGTGATCTTTTTGCAGAACAAGCGGAAATCTTGAGAAGAGAATTTGCGGGGCGTGCCCTATTAATAATGCCGAGTCCGAGGAGGAGTCTGCACAAAATAGCCCAAGGCATGAAAGGGAAGAGTATCAAGATTGTGGGGATTCCTTTGTTATTGAGGAACCCGAAGTCAAGGAGGTCCTAGAGGAAGATGTTGATCTTACGAAAGAGGGTGAAAGTTTAGTACTCCAACGTGTGTTGAACGTTCAAATTGAATAATAAGAGGAGACACAAATAGAGCAACTATTTTACAGTCGATGCAAGGTAAATGACAAGGTATGTAATATGATCATTGATGGAGGAAGTTGTACCAATGCTGCCTCCGTGGAAATGGTGGACAAATTGAAGTTTTTTACTCGCAGTCATCCTAAACCATATTTGTAGTAGGACAGAGGACTTATCGAGATGCCCGCAGACCAATTTACGATGTCTCCGTCGCTGACGTAGACAAATGGCTAAAGGTAATGAAACAAGCTCTTGTTAGTTTTCGGGTTGGTAAGTATGAAGATGATATATGGTGTGACATCCTACCTATGGATGCTTGTCATATTTTATTGGGTTGGCCATGTTAATTTGATAGGAAAGTGTAACATGATGGAGAAAAGAATGTCTATTCTTTTCACAAGAATGATAAGAAGGTCCGGTTGATACCGTTGTCACCTAGTGAGGTGAAGAAAATGAAGGTCCAAAATGCCAAGAATCGCAAGAAAAGGTTTGAGGCCCTCTTGCTTAATGCATCAGAGATAGAAAAGGAGTTGAATAAGGGGAGTCCTATATATGCATTGGTGTGCAAGGATAAGAAGAGTCTTGTGTGAGATACGATTGAAGATGCCGACTTAAAAGAACTCTTGAAGAAATTTGAAGATGTATTTCCGGATGATCTTGCACCCGGATTAACACCAATCAGAGGTATTGAACATGCTATTGATTTTATTCCAGGAAGTTCATTACCTAATCATCCAGCCAATAGATGCAATCCGGAAGAGGATAAATAGTTCCAAAGACAAGTGCAAGAATTACTAAACAAAGGCATTGTTTGAGAGAGCCTTATTCTATATGCGGTACCCGCCTTGTTGGTGCCAAAGAATGATGGGACTTGGTGCATGTATATTAATATCCGAGCAATCAATAACATCACTGTGAAACACATGTTTCCTATACCGAGATTGGATGATCTTTTGGATG
This sequence comes from Anisodus acutangulus, assembly GCA_029783415.1. Taxonomy (NCBI): domain Eukaryota; kingdom Viridiplantae; phylum Streptophyta; class Magnoliopsida; order Solanales; family Solanaceae; genus Anisodus; species Anisodus acutangulus. The sequence continues at coordinate 24,490,543 of CM056496.1, forward strand.
AATTGAGTAGGGCCAAGTTGTTCTCCAAGATAGATTTTAGGAGTGGCTACCATCAAATGAGGATATGAGAGGAATATGAATGGAAGATAACTTTCAAGACCAAGTATGGTTTGTATGAATGGCTTGTGATGCCATTTGGATTGTGTAATTCTCCAATCTCCTTCATGAAGCTCATGCACGAGGTACTACGATCATTCATGGGTAAATGTTTTGTGGTTTACTTAGATAATATCTTAATTTATAGTCAAGATAGGGAATCTCACTTGTCGCATTTAGAAGCTTTATTTGAGAAGTTAAGAGATGTAAAGTTGTATGGCAAGTTAGAGAAGTGTGCTTTTATGATTACTAGTAACCAATTCTTAGGATACATAGTATCATCGGAGGGCATTCATGTGGATCCATCCAAGGTGGAAGATATCCGGAGTTGGCCCGAGCCTATGAATGTAAGTGAGGTAAGAAGTTTCCATGGTTTGGCTTCTTTTTTATCATCATTTCATTCGAGATTTTAGTACCCTTGTTGCCCCTATCATTGAACTAATAAAAAATGGTGTGTTTAAATGGTCCCAAGGAGCACAAAGAGCTTTCGAAACCTTGAAGGGAAGGTTATGTGAAGCACCGGTTCTAGCTATTCCGAACTTTGAGAAACTACTTGTAGTTGAATGTGATGCTAGTGGGGTTGGTGTTGGTGCCGTCTTGATTCAAGACAAATGACCTATTGCTTTCTTTAGTGAAAATATGGGTGGTGCATGTCTCAATTATTCTACTTATGACAAGAAGTTTTATGCTATTGTTAGATCCTTGGTCCAATGGGAACATTATTTGAGGCCAAAACATTTTGTCTTATATTCGGATCATGAATCCTTGAAGTATATACGTGGCCAAAGAAAGTTGAATCCAAGGCATGCTAAGTGGGTAGCATACTTTCAAACTTTCACATTCTCTACAAAACACAAAGATGGCAAGTCCAACATAGTGGTGGATGCACTTTCCCGAAGGCACGTAATGTTGACCGTACTTGAACCAAAACTTGTGTGATTTGAAGTGCTAAAGGAATTATATGAATGAGATCCCAATTTCAAAGATGTAATGATAGAATGTAATAGTGGAATTCATAGTTCTTATTCCATAGTAGAAGGTTTTCTTTTCAAAGGTAACAAATTTTGTGTGCCCAAATGTTCCATGAGGGAATTACTTGTACATGAAGTGCATTCGGGTGGACTAGCTGGATATTTCGGGGTAGTGAAGACTTTGAAGTGCATAATAGAACTCTTGGCACACTATTGAGAGAAATTGTGAGAAAGACCACCAAGGATTAGGACATCAAGTTGGCACACGTGAAATTTGCTTATAATTAGAATCAATCTCGTACAACGGGTAAAGCTCCATTTGAAATTTTTGATGGCACTAACCCATTTTTACCTATTGATCTGGTTCCAATCCCAAAGAATGAAATCCTAAGCTTCATGGCTAAAGATTGAATTGTAGCCTTCAAAGGGTTACATGATCAAATCCGAGCACAAATTCAGAAGGCCAAAACCAAGTACAAAATGGATGCGAACAATTTAAGGACTCAACCACAATTCCAGCCGGGAGATTTGGTTTGGCTACACATAAGGAAGGATAGATTTCCCAACATTAGAAAGCTAATGCCAAGGGCGGTTGGTCCTTTCAAGATATTGGCCAGGTTCGAGGAAAACACCTACAAGGTAGAACTTCCAGATGAATATGGAGGTATATTAGTTCAACATTTAATGTTGGAGACTTATCACCATACATAGAAGATGAGAATTTGAGGGCGAATTCTGTTAAAGAATGGGAGTATGATGAAAAGAAGTCGTGAACTTAAGTTTCCAATATGATCCGTGAGGTGATTTGCTAGGAATGTAAAAGATTGCCGACTGTCCTATGGTGACATGCTTAATGTGGAGTGCAATTAAAGAAAAGACTTGAAAATCCAAGAAGGAAACATTTTTTCGGCTTTTATGTAGGTCTTGGCCGAGATCACCTTTTATCTAGTTTTAATTCCTAGCTTAATTACTAGATCTCCTTATAGTTTAATTACTATGCCATGTAATAAGATAAGATGACCAAGTCGAGAATCATCTAGAAGGAGAAGCTTCCAACGTTCCCCAAGGAGGCAATTCATGAACTAGCTAGTTCATGCACTTATCTACATGGACCTCTCCCCCTTTCCCATTTGGCCTAGATGCATTTTTATGTCTATCTTGTTACCTCTTCTAGAAGGTGTAGAACTAGTATAAATAGGGGATGTAGTTGATGAAAGGTAACATTGAAATTTTATGAAATATATTTGAGTTTGCTCAAACTTTGCCAAGTTATTCAACTTTTGTGTTGTTATCTTAGTTGGTCCTTTTGTGGTCCAAACCTTAGGTTTAAGTCTAGTTAGAAATTTTGTGATCTAACTATACCCAATCCAAGGTTCTATCCGGTTACTTTGTCACAAACACATTAGAAGGTCATCTCGGCCTACATCACCTTACCTGCACCCGAACTTGTCTATCAATTTCGTGCCCAATAATTGTCCAAACTGCCTAATCCTCTTCACCCCAATACACTACAACACTTCTCCAAACTACACCAAAAAGTTCATTAACCAACTCCTCCCAAAATACCCAACCAACTATTCCATCGTCCTCATCGGGTATTGTCCCGACCAGTTTTTGCCACCTTACTACCATATAACCACAAACATAACCTACAACGTGTCTAGTTCATCCGCTCCAAACACCTTATCCCAAAACCACGTAAGGGAACCCGTACACCTCCCACAAATCTAAACTATCCGGAAACCGTCGTATTCAATCAACCTCCATTTGATTCCCATATTTGTGTCTGCCCATCCCCCAACCAACTCTGACCAACCTAACCATACAATCCCATCATTATATACAACAGGTAAAGTGTTTTGGAATGATTAATGGAATTTGGATGATTTCTTTATAAAGGATCTTGTTAAATAATCCTAAATACTCATATTTGGTTTATACAACTATCATAATGAGGTGACTTAATTGATTATCAATCTCTTATATAGATTAAGGTGACTTGATTGAGTTATTGAATCTTAGGGGACCATCTTTCTTGCAAACAAACAATACTAGCGTACCCCATGGAAAAGTGCTAGGTTTGACGAAACCTTTTTCAAGTAAATCCTTCAACTGGTCTTTCAACTCCCTCTACTCGACTGGAGCCATTCTATAAGGAGGGACAAATATCGGTTGCGTATCTGGAAATATATCAATAGTGAACTCAATTTCCCGTTCTGGAGGGATACCCAGAATCTCATCCGTAAATACATAAGGAAATTTCTTTACTACTACAACAAACTAACAGGTTGAGGGTTGTGCATCTGCATCCCTGACTCAAACCAAATGATATATATAGCTTGTTGAAATCATCTTTCTTGCCTTCAGGTAGAAAATAAACCTGCCCTTAGGAATAGTTGTATTGCCTTTCCATTAAGGGTCGATTCACCTAGAAAATTGAACTTTACAATCTTCGTCTGATAATCGACGTTCGCGTAACAAGAGGCTTACCAGTGCATGCCCATAATAACATCAAATACCACCAGAGGTAACTTGGCTAAATCTGTCAAGGTAGGGCGATTGCAAACCATTATGGTACAATTCTTGTAAATTCATCTCGCTACAATCGTCTCACCAACCGTTGTAGGCACTTCATATGTCTTAGATAACATCTCTGGTTCAAACCCAAATTTGCTTGCAACAAAGGGCGTAACATAGGATAAATTGGAGCTTATATCTAAAAATTCATAGACATTATAGGTGAAGACAAATAATATATTTGTGACGACATCTGGAGATGACTCCAAATCTTGACGACTAGATAAAAAATAGATGCGGTTCTGAGCACCGTCCAAACTAGAGGCTCCTCATTTGCCTCTGCCTCTACCTGCGGAGGTCTAAGGTCCACCACTCTGCGGACGTACACTTGATGAGAATGATGTCGGTGATCCTATCAGTTAGGATGCAGTATCGCTTCCCCTATTTAGACATTGGCGTATGAAATGACAAGGTTCACCGCACGTATAACACACATCGGAACCCTGACGACACTATCTCGGATGCCTCCTACACATTGACCACAATGTGGCAATGGTGGTTTCATATGGCCCGAACTCCTTTGCTCCTAAAAACACGAAGCTCTCGAACTTTGCCCTGACCCAAACTGAGTACGCCTATCATATAGGCCCTTGAAACTGAGACAGATTACTATTAGAAAATCGAGGCAGACATTTAGGAAATTATTGCATGGAGCTACCCAATGCTTCTCCAAATGACCCAACTGACCTAGCCCTCTTGCTCAAATATATTTGTTCACTCCTATCCTCTCAAAGCTGCCATTTGCGATCCTCAAGACCCTAAGCATATGCCTGGATTCTAGAAATATCCATATCTCTGTTTAGTGAGGTTGTAGTACATTCTCCAATCAGGTATGGTTCAAAGCCGACTACAACAGGTGAATTGCAGCTCTTATGGTATCCACAATATTTAGGGCATATCTAGCTAGTGAGTCAAACATAAAACTATATTCCCTTACACTCTTGCCCCTCTGCTTGAGGTTTAAGAATTGCTTAACTTTTGCATCTCATACTTCTAACGGAAAGTAGTGGTCCGAAAAGGCTTCTGTAAACTCCTTCCATATAGCTGGGGGTGTATCTAGCCCTCGGGACCGCTCCCAGGCCTCATACCATAGAACAACCACATCGCATAACCTAAAAGAGGCCAACTATACAGCCTCTATTTCTGAAGTATGCATCACTCTCAATACCCACAACATCTGCTGAATAAAGTTTTGGGGGTCCGTATTTGGATCAGTTCTAGTGAATGCTGGGGACTCAACCTAAGAAATTCTCGAGTCCTAGAACTTCGAACACCATCAAAAGACCTAGATCTTGTATAAGTCCTTATTTGATGTTGTTGATTAGCTACAATCAGAATTAATAATTGTATGACATTTTCCACTTCTTGTTCAGAAGACTCGAGTGGAGGAACTGGAAAGACCAGATTCTGTGGGACTAGAGGAACTGTGTCCTACGGAGCCAGAGGTACTGAATTTCCTCTAATCTTATCTTGAGGGAGAGGAATTGGTGATACATAGGTGTGTCATTCTCCGTAAGCCTTAGCTCTATCAACTTGGTTGGAGTGGTGCTGCTCTAGAGGCCCAAGAGTCAGTCTTATTTTGAGACTCATGCTACTCTACATTAGCGGGTGGCACCTGACTGGTGCCCTATTCCGCCTACTCATCTAATTGTCGAATAACCATTTGTTCTCTAGTTGTAGGTATCACTGAGATGTAAAAATGATAAAGATTGGGATTTGTACATCTTACAACACGACTTTGTTGCACGATCTAGATCAAGAAATTAGGTAACCATCCTAAACTCCCTATGGCCTCATGTTTATATATGTGGCACAACACACCCATGAACAATACTCTACTAGGCACGACTTGTGGAATCTCTAGGACATACCCGTCCTGATACCAACTTTGTCACACCCTAACCATGAGGTGTGTGCCTAGTACTCGGAACTCTAAGGCCCGAGCATACCAACTACAGTTCCTGAACCATATGACACAATACTTGGGCCAATAAGGCCTCCCAATAATAATAATAGGATAGAATGCAACAATATCCCGCATGCATAAGAAGCCCAACAACAACAACATATGTATATACATAACTTAGGATGACAAGGACATAAAAGTGCAACAAAAACTGACAAGCGCCGACAAGGCCACACAAAATGTATATACAACAACCTCTAGTTTGCAAGCCACTAAGAGTACTAACATATGTACTCAAGTCAGGACAGGGCCCCGACATACCCAAAGATAACCACGTACATCTACAATAGTGCCTACCGACTTCGTACAACAACTCCAGAGAAGAGTTGAGTGCAACTAGCAGCATCTGGAAGCAAATATCGTATTGTGGAGGTATGTCGGTCTGCTCAAAACTTTGATTCAAATAAATGAATTTTGTCTATCTGTACCTATGTGCATGAAACACAGCGCCCCAGGAAGGAACGTTTGTACAAAACAATATACTGAATATGTGAGGCAGGTAAAACATGTAAATAAGGAATATAATACAAAAGAAGGGTACACAAATTATCCTAAAACTCAGTAAAGCTGTTGAGGGCATACAACTGACATAATAGTGATTATATGCATGAAGGTAAAATCAGGCCACTTTATAGGGCAAATATATATATATATATATATATATAGTATCAGGCCTCTCTGCGAGGCAATCTCATCATAATGTACTGAGCCATATAGGAATTGGTACTATCATATACAACTGCAGTGGTGTGCACATATAAGTGCCTACCCGACCAACTATAATGCGACTCGATAAGAAAATATATATATATATATATATATATGTGTGTGTGTGTGTGTGTGTGTGTGTGTGTGTGTGCAATGCAAGATAAAACTCAAGTAACACCATAAACAGAGTCGAAATGACCTAAGGTCATTATCCTCCAACTATCGTTATTATTGCTACGTTCATCAACCTTAAACTAATTAACAAGATATGTATATAACACGAGAACTGCTACTGATAAGGGACATACAATGGACAAGAGATACTCTAAGGACAAAGAACATGGTCATCTCAAGCTTAACAAGCAGAGTGTCATTTTACGGAAATGTTTATACCATAATCATGCCAATAGAAGAAGTTGGTCCTACATACCTTGTTGTCGTAGCTATCGGAGTTCCACAAGTCCTCGTATACTCTACGAACGATTATCTACAATATATGAATGATTTATATCAATAATGGATGTGTATCTTGCAAGGAAATTCATTCAAACATTTTGTTGAACACCTTATATGTAGATTTTACATTTTTTTACATGGAAACATATACATGAAACAACACAATCAACCCTCCTAATCCCCCTCCTCAACCTCCACAACATAAACATCAATCCAACAACTTCATCCTATAATCACAACTTCATACAAGTAGCCCAACAATACAAAAAATAAGGTTCAATATCTCCAACAATCATCGTCGCAAACTAATTGCAAAAACCACTCTCTATAACTTGTAGAGCTCAATAACAAGGAGGAGAATATAGTACTTACCTTAAACAACAAGAATTATTCTAAAATAGGGCTTAGTTCACTTAAAGAGAGTCTTCAAATTCAACACAATAAGGAGAAAAATGATTTCATGACAATCACAGGATCCTTGAGCACAAAGCGTGGGAATTAAGATAATAATATTACTTCTCAAGAATAAAATCCTTGAGCACAAAGCATGGGTATCCTTCCAAAGGGGAATATGGTACAATAAGGCATTAAAATAGAAAGTCGCATACTGACTTAGTGATTGAGTAAGTGAGAAGGGTTGCAACGAAGAGTTCCAAGTCGAATAAGATTGTATTATCTAGATTCTACGGATGCATTAGGATTACAAACTAATACGTACTTATACGTACTAAGAAAAGGACTGTAGCAACCTCATGAGTTAAGCAATGGAAGGGTCTCCAGTCATATGGGACTTAGAAAGGAAAACATGAAGTATAATCAAAGACAAAAGAGTGTGTAGGACCAAGAGCGATTATTTAAATCAAATGAATGAAGAGTAACTTGAGTTAGAAATTAGAAGATGATCTATGTAATGCATATAAAAAGGGTAATGATGCGGCAAGATGATACATAATTGTACATCACAAAAGGGTCCTAACGACTGAAATTTTTGTTTAATAAGTAAATGCTCGCAACCCTTAGTAGGTACTTCAGACAGAAGTAGCGACCAAAAGGATTTAGCATAAGGCAAATTAGAGGCTATAAGGGTCATGAATCCTTAAAATTGATGCAAACAGTTAAAGGTTGAACATAGAATTGGTACCGTCAAAGCGAGTATTAAAGTGGAAGTGAGTGATGTTCTATCAAAAATGGATATATTTATCCATTGTATGCCTCACATTTTAATACTTTTAATCATATTTTAATATTTATTATATAATTTTGTGCTTAATATTATATTTTTACTATGTAGAAACAAAGCGATGTGAAAATGAAGAGATTTGGAGCAAAATTAAATAAAATGCGGAAGAAAAAGAAAGGAGAAAAAGAGAGGGGACATGTGGGAGACATTAGGTTTACCTAATTATTGGTCATCATATTATAATGATTAGTGGAAGGCATGAAATTTGAATTTGAAACTGAAGTGTTGTACACTTGGTAGCAACTAAAGACGTCGAAATTGGATTCAACAAATAAAATTCAAGTTTCCATTCATGTGCACTTGCGGAGTACAGGTACCGCAAATGAAGTGACTCTCTGAAGATTTTCTTGCCTTCTCCACCACTCTGGCGATGCAGGGGTGGCACGGAGCACGGTAATTTTTTTCAATCTGAGTTAGATTTTGGTAACCTATAAATACACATTCTACAGGGTTTTTAGAGAACTTTGGGGGATAACTTGTAACCTTGAGTTCAGAACCTTTAACCTAGAGAGAGCTTGGAGCTGCCATGGAGGCTGGAGTTATTTGGTTTTACATTTTCTTCTCCTTACTACTAGTTTCTATGTTTATTTGTATGAATTATAGTTTTTCTTCCATGTCTATGTGGAGCTAAACTTCATGTTCTAAGGTCAGTAAACCATGAATATTGATATTTGATGATTATTTCTATATTAATACGAGTTATTGATTTTGAATGTTTCTTTAATTTTGTGCATAATTTGTTAATTGTTTGGCCATCAATTAGATTCTATCGACTATCTAATATACATAGTTGGAAAATATATTGTTAGATTAGAGAAGGGTTAAGGAGAGTGTGATGTGATTATCCCTACAATTGGGATATGATTTATGGCTATGATAGAAATATACCTAGGCTCCATGTTCAATTCAATAACATAAACGAGTTGCGTTCTTAACAGGTCAATTCCATAGAAATATAGGCGACGAACTCTGGTGAATAGGCGAGTGGTAGTTGGGAAGAATACTATGAGAGTTAATAATCCAATTAATTAAAAATTGTCAATTATTTGGATTAAGGAGAAATTGTTTGATAGCGTAATAAGATTGGCGAGCGAACCACAATCCTGGAACATTCATCTCATTGATACATAAAAACTAGCTCTTTCTTAGTTGAAATTCATTACTTGTTTTCTTTTATTTTTCGTTAGTTTATAGTTATAACCTTCAGATTTCATCGCTTGTGTAGATAATTAGGATTGTTTAATTTAATAAATAGTTAATAACAAGTCCCTGTGGTTCGACATTTATTTATAAAATCACAGTATTACTTGTACGACTACGTACGCTTGTGTGTGCGTTTGAGAGCAATAAGTTTTTGGCACCGTTGTCGGGGACTCAGAAATTAACTATTTTTTTAGATTAGACTTCTACTTTATCTTTACTATTTTTTTAAAAATATTTTTATTTGTGTAATTATTTGATTTTTTGTCATAGTGTGTTTCTAGTGAAACATGGCACACGGTGCCTAACTGCATGTGACCAAGTGAACGACATGGCTTTCTTGTCAACATAGACATCAAACACATGCAATAATGATAATAATAAAACATGTGAAACATAGTACAAAAATGTAGTCTGAAAATATATTGCGAAAATAACTGCAATTATGATAAGTCTGAAAATAATAATACTAACATAAATAACATGCTAATACCTCAGACACATGAGTCTGCAAAACTATTTATCAGGACAAGGCCCCGACATACATTTACTATAAACCATAATCATGAAAGTAAATAGAATGACACCCCGAATGAAATAGGGCTCACCAATAGCTTGTACGAGTGAAGTCCTAGCGTGTAACTCAATTGTCCTGAAACTCAGTACCCCGTGAAGTGCAGGCCCCATACAAGGGACGTTAGTACATTTGAATTGTATTGTATGTAAAGCAACTAAAATAATAAGAAGGCACATGATATAATAGTAACATTAAACTAAAACTAAACATGAACATAAACTGACATGAATAAAGCAACATGTATAAAACTTGTAAAATTATATATCTATATATCTGTGGGGAGAGCAATAGTATAATCGACAACATGAAATCACCACGTAGGTACGTGGAGTCTGGTACCTGGCCCGACAAGCAGAGTGCTTCCATACCTTGCCGAGGGATGAGACATGAACATCACATGAAATGATTCACTCAATAATCTGAAGGTATCGTCTTCTAGGTGGAGAGACCCTTATCCTATGCTGGCATACGTAGTTTCAAGCTATCTAAGCCTTCTCGGTAATCTATGCAACTCCCAAAACATATACATGAAAATAGTTGGCTTGTAAGCCCATGTATTTCATAAAAGTAACTAGTAAAACATGGTTTGCAATTATAGTTTCACATTTGAATAGATATATCAAATAACTTGCATAAATCATGAAAAGCATACATAATTTATAGTGACTAAGTAATAATAATTATAACTTGTATTTAAGAACTCATGGAATTCAAAGCATGCGTTCATGGATTACGGATAGGTTCATGACAATCATAATAACCAATCATGAATATAATAGGTGAATTGTAATATAGAGATGACGTATAATATTACATGTATTAGGGTTATCATGAAAATGGAACAAAACCTTAAATTTATGACGAATTCGTGTATCATGGAAGAACGTGGGGTGGGGAAGAACATAGACATTCTCACACGTGGATAGATGCTCTACATACTCGCTCCTAGAAACAAACTATATTTTTTTTTGACGAAGAACACTCCAAACCATAGCTTGAATCACTTGCGAAGGATTTCGTTGTTAATCCTATATTTTAGTTAGAGGATCATTTTATAATCATGATTTAATGATAGAATTACTAAGGAATCTTTAGGAATGAACTTACCTTGTTGTGGGAGATTGAGATGAGAGAAAAATGGTCTTGAGAGGGTTTTCTATGAGTTTGTAATGTCCGTGGAATGAAAATTTGAGTTAAGTGTTGAATTTATAGAATGGAAATTTTGAATCTGTGAGTCACCGAACTTGTGTTGTGGTGAGTCACTATATTTCCCTGGCACTCACTGGGAGAGTGTTATGGCCTGTCCCTGACTCGCTATGGCAGTCGCTTGGCTAGTGCCCCTGCTCATTTCACACTTAGTCAAAATCATACATTTTTTACGGTACTGACATAACTCCTGCCACAGAGCTCCGTTTGGGCGAGGCGACCTACCGTTGGAGAGGTATTTCAAAGGGCTACAACTTTCATATTTAAATTTTCTCAAATTACCTACATATTTTCACAAAACTAGGCTGGAAGTTAGAACTATCAAATTTAGTCAATTTCTATCGAACCTTATGCACCTCACTATTCGTCTTGATTTCAAACCAACTATTTCCAACAAAAATCATCCCGATGTGACTTCGTGTGGTTAAAATATCACACTAATATTCAATTAACACATTCAACCTATACCAAGATTTATAGAGTGTTATATGACAGGTGCCAACGAATAGGGACCATATCGAGGAAACACGAGATGTCGTTGGGCAATATTATTGAAGTGGAGATATTTGATGTTTGGGCATTTTTTTATAGGTCCCTTTCCACCATCCTATAGGAACAAATATATTCTGTTGGCGGTGGAATACGTGTCTAAATGGGTGTAGGCAGTCCCTCTACCTACCAATGACGCCAAGGTGGTGGTATATTTTGTTAAGAAGACAATTATTATGAGGTTTGGAACCCCAAGGGCCATTATTAGTGATAGAGGAATACATTTTTGTAATAAATTGATGAAGACACCTTTGGCTAAGTATGGGGTCAGGGAAAAAGTGGCGAATGTGTATCACCCTCAAACTAGTTAATAGGTGAAGGTCTCGAATAGAGAGGTGAAGCAAATTCTAGAGAAGACGGTGAATTCCCAAAGAAAATATTGGTCTGCGGAATATGATGATGCACTATGGGCCTACTCAATTGCGTACAAGACCCCAATAGGGACATCTCCCTATAGGATGATCTATTAAATAACGTACCATCTACCAGTCAAATTGGAACACATGGCATATTGGCTATCAAGAAACTCAACTTAGACTTGGAGTTGGTAGTGAATAAGCGAATGTTGCAGCTGGACGAACTTCAGGAATTCATATTGTATGCATACAAGAATGCAAAGTTCTACGAAGAAAAGAGCAAGAGATGACATGATAAGAATATCCAGCAGCGTTTGTTTGAGCTGGGACAACAAATGTTGTTGTTCAACTCTACGCTCAAAATATTCCCTGGAAAGCTTAGGTCTAAGTGGTCGGGACATTTTTATGTAGTAAGGATGACATAGCATGGGGCGGTGTAACTTCAGAAACCCAATTAGAAGAAACTTTCTTAGTGAACAGTCAGCGGGTAAAGCATTATTAGGCTGAGGACATGGACAAACACAAGACCTCGGTGGAGCTAGCCAATGAATTATAGGAGGTAACCGACATCATACTACGATGTTAAATCAAGCATTCACGGGAGGCAACTCGTTCCTTTGTAATAAAATAAAAAAAATAAAAATATAAAATAATAATTATTCGTGCCACAATGTTAAATATGGTGCTTGTTGGAAGGCAACCCAACCTATTATAAGGTCATGTTTGTTTTTTTGCAGGAGTAGGGAAGGAGAGGAAACGCAAAATGAGGAAACATGGGTTTTATAAAAACGAAGAAGAAAATCTCTCCACGTTTGCAATGTGCTTTGTGTGTGCATCGCACAAGTAGAGCACATGGTTCTGAGATTTCTCAGACCAAAACTTCATAAGGGCCTTTAACGTGCATTGCTCATGTGACGAACGATCAAAGCACGGGTTGGCCCAGTTCAATATTTTTTAAAATTAAATGGCCGACCCAGCCCTTTTAGTTCATAACTTTGCATAAACAAGAAAACTCTCTCTCAAAACCTCTCCAGGCATATAAAAAAACCTCTCCTACTTACATTAACTTTCAATGAAACTCAATTATCATCTGTTATCCCTCCCTAAAACTACAAGGCAAGTAAATTTCATCATCTATGCATGAATTTCCCCATCATTATATACCTTGTTATTGAGTTTTAAGATGAAATTGAAATCTAGGGTTGTTTGGGTTTGGAGAAATTAGGCAGGGATTGGTATTGTGTTGTTGATTTTTGATTGCTAGGGCTAGAAGACGATTCCCCATTGAAATAGAGAGGGTTCTATAACCCCCATTATTTAAAAAATCAAAGGGATGATTCTATGTCCACAAGTTGTTTGGTAAATTACCTAAACCATGTTTTTGGTGAAAATTCTGATGTCTTGAGTAGCAATGGAACTTTAAACATCTATACAAACACTTGGGCATCCATAAACACATAAATTTGAAGAGTTGACAGAAATTTTGATAGTGAACGTGAAAACACCCTAAATCCTACAATATGTTTTTATTGCTTGCTTAGATGTAACATAGAGTAGATAACTTCTTTGTTTCTTCTTTGTTTCTATTTTTGTATCATAGATTGTAGTAAGTGTGCGGTCGATTCAACCTCATATAAGCATAAACTTTCCCCGATGTGAAAAGTCGAGTATTTCAACCATATGTAGTTGCAAATAAGTGTGGGGACATTTCACGACCTTTATTATGGATTATATGACTTATTGTTTAGATACTTCCTAATGTTTAAAAGCATTATATGTAACCCAAAATCAAAAGTAAAGGCTGTTGCAGTATCCAAATCCCAGGGCACTAAAATAGGGCGCTCTCAAAACCCTCCGAAGAAGAAGCAGGCACCTAAATCCAGGGCGGGAAACATCCTACTATCCCAGTTCCCCGATGAGTTGTGCACCTCGCTAGACCATACTTTGTAGGAGTAGGGTATACTAAAAGGTGGTATGATGACTTTGATTTGTTGGAGGATTACATACCCGAGAGGGAGGTGAACTCAGTTCCATTGAAGCATAATTTCAAAGATATTTACAATAAAATCATTGCATGGGTAGGAAGAAAGTCTTCGTTCAATCGGGGCCTGCTAACATTTATATGGTACTGGAGCTATATGCGAATTTTGATCAACATAGGTCTCTTGACATAGAATACCCGGCTATTGCAATTCGAAAATAGTGGGTCCCTCTGCAGCCATCCACTTTATGTGCTATACTTGGAGTCTGATCATCCGATCGAATCATTGTGTACATTTAGAATTAACTATTGTACTTACCAAATCATGTTGCAAAGCTTGACTCCTTAGTTTAATAATGAAGTGTTGCATATGATTAGCAACCACATCCACCTTAAATATTTCATTCACAAATATCCATATCTTGCCAAATAAGTTCACCAAAGCAGTATACATGTTCAACCTCCACTTGTATTCTTCAATTTTGTTAGGATCCTGAAAATGATCTAACAAACCAATAATTCCAAAATGATATTTAAGGTGCATTTTTGTTAATCTTTGAAAAGCTTCTATAGAATTCACTGGCCTAATGTTACATATGACTACATTCATGATGAAACATTACTTTTATCCAGAGCCCTTCTAGTTTGATATATAGTTCTTGGTAACATTGGATTCCCTCTGTGAATTCTTTTTCCCTTTTCCTGCTACTTTGTGATATTTAGGGGAAATATCTCCTTCTCTCATAGCAGCCTAATAATTTGATTCTAGAGATTGCCCATCCATGTCCTTACCTACTTCTTCTTACTGTCTCATATTATGTTTTTCTGGTGCCTTTTATTGTGTGATTATCTGCATATTATCCTTACTCCTCTTCTTTTGTTGATTGTTATTTGTGTTTTCTTTTTCTTCGGATTCCTCAAATTTTTGCCCAATATCACATTTCACAAAAGTATCCCCTTGCACTTCATGTTGTGAAGAAATATGTCCTCCATTATTAAGGTCAGTCTTCTATTTTATACTATTACTTCATTGATTTCCTTTCTCAACTTGTGTCTTTTTGTTTTGATTGCCACCTGTAACTGTTGGTGTTTTGATACTACTATTCTTGGTTGCTTTTTTGGTGCCTTGACTCTTACCCTTTGTATTCACAATGTCCTCTTCCACTTGTCTCTTCTAGTTTTGACTGCTTCCTATTGTTGTTGGTATTTTTATGATTTATTCTTCTACCTTATCCAATCCAGTTATATATTATGTACCTCTATCTCCACATCATCCTTGGTTCCTTCTTCCCATTCCTCATGATGTTTTGTATGCATAATTTCATTGATAACTGTTGTTTAAAGTTCCAATGATTTGTCTGTGTCAACCTCCCATGACTTCTCTTTGAGAACTTCTATATGAAGTTCCAAAGACTTTTCTATGTTAACCTCCCCTGACTTATCATCTTTCCTTTGGTATGGCTGCTCTATTGGTTTGGTTGTTGTACTAGGAAAACTGCTTTCAATCCATTCGTTAGTGCTCCTTTGTTCTTTCTGCTCTCTTTTCTCCTGCTTGTCCTCCTTTCTCTTCATTCATCATAGCAAAGGCATTACTTGTTACCATTGTCTCCACTTCTTTATTTTTGTTTTTCTCCTCATCATAAAAAATTCTTCCTAACTTATCCTTATTGTATTTATTTCTCCTTAGCATCCATTCCTGCTTACCCTGATAATTTCATCTTGTTCTTCCTTTGTAATTTGCTTTAAGAACCTCCACATTCTACTTTTTATCCTTTCTAAGCTCATTCTTGAACATCTTTTCTAGATCTGGATATATAGCTCTGTAATCAATTTTAGTATGTCCTTGTAGTTTATAATATTTACAGTATTTAGGCACATAGTCATAGTTTATGGTTATCCATTTAGATTTTTTATTTTTCCTGTTTCTTCATCTTCTTCAGCAATATTAATTCTACTTTGATGTGTTGCCATTGAATCTAACTCCACTTTTATCTTTGCACAGTTGGGCCTGGTTTTGTTAGCTATTGCAAGATCTACTATAAGGGCTTTCCCACTGCAGATGCTAGGGAAAATACTGCTTCTTTGGCAAAGTAATTTGGAGGTAATTCTAGAAAGCTTATCCATGCTATTTCCATTGATGTTTCTTCTTTTGTTTTAAACCAAGGATCCCAAATCAAAGGCCTCATCTAACAATATCTATCATGTACTATCAAATAATATGCAGGTGTGGACATCATCTTTATGTAATCTTCCAATAGGTTCAGCCTGATCAGGATGTGTCTCTCCTCAATAAAGCCAATTGTTGTTTTTGCCCTTCATTTCACATTGTATTAGAATAATAGTCCTCAACTCTTTAATATCAATGGTATCATAAGAGAATTTCCCTATTACTGCATATTGTAAATTCTCCTTCATGATTAATTATTTGACCTCTAATGATTTCCACTTAATGTAAGGTTCTCCATCAATATATGTAATTGGCTTTGGTGGGATATTTATCTGTATTTCATTTGCTTGAGATGTATTAGGTTTTAATAGGTTTTCATAACTGGGTGATGATACTGTAGGGTTTGTATCCTTAGATAAATTCTTAGGCTCATTTGAAATAGAAGAAGTGAAATTTGGCATAGGAAAATTTGTAGGCTCGCTTGAACTAGGGATATTTGGTGTAGGTTTAGGTATGTTTGAATGTGTATTGAGAGGTGGAAAGTTTGTATCTGTGATATTAGGTACTGGTGAGGGAAGAGCAGTTACCAGTGGTGGCTGTCCTCCGGTAGGATTGGTTACTCTGGCCAGTATTTGGTGGCTAGGGTTTGACTATTCTAGAGAGAGAAGCTGATATAGGATATATAATTAAATATATTTAAATGCATATATGATTTGTGTCTTGGAGGTTTCGGATGAGTTTCAGGTGCTAAAATGAAGTTTGGGTTGTTGCTATTCATTTTGGTGTGAAAATATGGGGTCACCATTGCGTTCAGTAAGAAAAGAAATGCTTCACGATTGTGATACATGTGGGTTCGCGATCGTGATGAAGGAAAAATACTTGGACAGTGTTTAAAACAAACTTATCCAAAACTTTTAGTATTCCGTTTGAGGAGATTGTTGTGGCATTGGTCTCATCTCAAGGGTAAGTATCTAATCATTATTTTGGTGTTGCCCCATGATTATTGTTGTTGGTTATCATTTTTGGGTTATAGAAAGAGAGATTTTGAACCCCAAAGTTGAAAAGTGGTAAATCATGGATTGAAGATCAAGATGATGGCTTTTTGAATGGATTTTCTAGTTTTAAATTAATTAAGCTATAGGTAAATTAATTATAAAATAAAATTTCAGTTTTTCCCTTGGGGTTACCTTTTTGGGGTTGTTTATGGGTTCCAAACTAAAGTATATAATTGGTATCATTAGACTCATTTAACCTCATAGGGTACTATGTTGACTGTATTGAACCTGATTTTGTGATAAAATCACAGTTTTAACCTTTGAGGCTCGGGACTGGATTTTTGAGATACTTTTTGGACCTGAATTATTATAATAGGAATATGGGTATGTACAAACACATATTGTAACACTCCGTAGTAGGTTTAAACTAAATTAAATGTTTGTGGTTAGTCTCGAAAGGAGTGATAATTTTATTCATTAGTAATACAAAGTGTTTTCAAAGTAATTTGGGGTGTAAATAATTTCCTAAGGCTATAACAAGTTGAAATGTGCATAGAAATCAAAAGTTCCAACATAGTTTGCATATGTCCTGACTTTAAGAGAGTGTAGCCCAAATTCGGTATGGAATCTGAGAAAGCCCGAAACATGAACATTGTAGCCCTTTGAAATCTCTTTCCATATATATATAGCCTAGGTAAAATGGGGGTCTATACATAAAAGTTATGACTGATTTACTGAAGACATGTAAATTAGAAATCCCGATTCTTATAGGATTACATTTTAAAGCCCAAACCTTTTTGCTAACCTATAAATACAACCCTAAAACATTTTATGTGAGGATTTTCGATAAGATTTGCTACCAAACACCTAACAGATGTTCTTACTCAAATCTCTACGTCAAATATATTAAGTTAACATTAGATTAACACTGAATCGTTCCTTAGAATCGCTAGATTTTGGAAAATTCATTTAAGGTCGAATTTGGGATGAAGGTTTGGGATTTCTTCAAAAAGGTAAGCCCCTCAATCATTAACAGATTATATGGAGTTTCTATTATATACAATACACCGAATGGTTGGTAGAATCATGAAATAGAATTTCTTTAGATGCACTACATGAAAGACAACCCTAATATTTATGTGGTAGAATCCCTCCGATCAGTCAGCTTTAATTGATTTTCCCCACTAATTTAACTGTTGGATTGAGCTGAAATATTAACTGAGTGGTCACAACGTCTAGGTATTAAAGGTGAATGATGGAGATCTAATTTAAAGTTCCAGAGTAGTGTGGTTTGATCTATGAACAGTAGCTACAAATTTGGTAAATATTTATAGATTTTGATCATACAAACTTAAATTGGGTATATAGTGATTGTTTGAAGCATGAAGCTCACTTTGGAATAGTTTAATGGGATTTAAGGTATGTCTATGTTTTTCTTGTAATCTTCTTTTAAAGTATATCTATGTTTTCTAAATCTTATTTGACGCATGTCTACATTTTTGAAAACGTTTTAATATGAATCTAGATTTCAAAAATGTCATTTGAACCATATCTACTTTTAAGAATGTTCTTGAAAGCGTGATTGGTTTTGAGAATCCTCTTTTGGTTTTTTGTACACGTTGAAACCCTAGTTTGGTGGTTATCCTTTGTTGAAATTATATTTGAAGTAAATATGATATTTTGAATAAGGCCATGTGCGTGCAAGGTCAAGCCCTCATCGAACCTTATAGGATTATATTAATGAAATGAATGTGTTTTCCCTACTATGGGATGATTGGACATTATTTATAAATCATTGAAGCTTTAAATGTGTTTTGCATTTTAATGGATTTTCTTGAACTAGAAATAGAAAAAGTGATTTGAATAAGGTTTTTGAATTGATTATGACTTGAAATAGCTCTATTGTGACTGCCTCTATGGTCAAGACTATGCATAAGTATCATACATGTGCATACATAATGCCTAATCATACATATATATGTGTATATAACACCTTCAAGCCTCTGTGGGCATTCCATAGTATCACATCGGCCTCTATTGGCATAATCATTTTCATATACCAGCTGATCAGGTGGTGGTGCATTATATATATATATAATGCATGAATGATAATAAGACACTCTGAGTCTATCAGAGTGACGTAAGGTCATTGCACCTCCGATTAGCATTATGGTTCTAACATCATGAAAATAACTTACTTTGATGAATTAACAAGCCGTAAGATAAGATCACTATCATTATATAAGATTCAAGAACATCAGCCTCTAACATATCTACGAGTGGAGAGATTATGGCTGTCATTCGTTTACGCTCATTAAATTCTAATCATGCCAAAAGAAGGAAGAGTAGCCTTAATATACCTTGGTCGTCCAATCTGTGTAAGTTACGTTAGCCCTCGAAAGATCTATGGACGGTTATCTACATTACATGAATGGTTTGCATCAATATCGAACCCAAAACTGAAAGGAAAGCTTATTTGGTCATTACATCAAACAACATAAGCATGTAGAATTTCTAGAATTCTTTTACGAGGGATACTAATGCAATTCGATCCCACAATTCAAATCATACCTTCTTTACTCCCATAATACAAACAACTAGATTGATTATCCAATTCAACTTATATTTCAAGTAAAATAGCCCAATAACTCATACCATGATGATTCCATAAGTTTACGAGTTTCATTTATGAAAATCCTTTCACAACCTTCTCCAAATAATTAATTAATCACAAATATAGTTAGAGAAGGATAAAAAAATACCTTTATGAATCATAATCTCCTAAAAATAGTATAGTACTTCCTTCCCAAGGGTTTCCAAAATCAGTTCTACAAGGAGACAACAATTCTCACGATACCCACGATTTTATTAAGTTAATCTTGCGTAATTTGCCTTTAATTGATCTTAGGAGGGTATAGTATATTTGATATGGATTGAGAGGTGATTTAGGATCTAATATTGAATAAAAACGACTTCTAAATTCGAAAATCCCAATTTTTAACCTGACATAAAATTGAACTGCCGTAAAAGGACAGCCCTTTTGACGGTACGTCAATCTGGACCATCAATATAGATCTTTAACTTCAATTTCTCAGGAAATTTTGAAGGTTCATATTGTCCATTTTGACGGTTTGTCAATCTTACCATCAAATGACACTTTTTCAATTTCGTTGAAACATATTTTCTTTGATGAGTTTAACTTTCATACACTCCAGTACTTCCATACACATGTTTTAAACCTTCATTACCATTTCATAAGGTCATACATCACCCCGGGACACTGGTAGAAATTGACAACATGACAGAATGTGAGACTACATGGTTTAACAAGAACGATCGAACTCTGTGGGATAATAGCCCAGGAGCATCTATTGTTGTGCTAGTCCAGAGGACACCTAGTCTCCGTGGGATAATAGCCCCGATGTATCTATTATTGTGCTAGTCTAGAGGACGATTAGCCTCTGTGGATAAAGCCTTAGTGTATCAAATGAATGTTCACCCGTGAGTTTGCATGTGTTGATCTTTTGGTTGCCTTTGAGAGGTTGTGGTGATCCTTGGTTTGTAAGTGAAATAATTAATGAGATGATCGGTATAATAAATTAAATTGATATATTCCAGTGTCTTTGATTTCACTGGTGATTTTTCTAAGTTTGATGACTTATTCTATCTCTAGATTTCAACTGATTTTATTAATATAGGATTACAGATTTTACTCCATTTATTTTGATTTATAAACTATTTCCCCTTAGACACTCATTGAGTACCCAGTACTCAAGCATACAATTGTTGTTTTTTATAGTATGTTAGGTAACAAAGAAGAGAAGGTTTGTGATACGCGTGCGGAGTAGGAGAACTTGTTGCTTTCTAGACTTATTGGTGAGACCACACCCTTGTTTGTGGGACACCCCATCTATCTAGTTTATTGTTTCAGTTTTTGAACTGCGTCCCAAAGTTAGACACTTGTTTTGTTTATCTTAGAAGCTCCATATATATTTGTCAGATTGTGGGTTTATGTTGAAAGTCTCGTATGACTTGTTGAGGTGTTTTCGATGTGGTTCCCGAGAATTAGATGCCTGTTGCATCCTAGGTGGGTTTTTGGGTGTGACAAGCTTGGTATTAGAGCCTAGATTTAGAAGTGTTTTAAGGATTGTCTGTGGAGCTGTGTCTAGTGGAGTCTTCTTCATGCAGACTAGCTACCTGTATGGATGTATGACTACCAGGACATCCTAGGTTTTTCTTACTCTATTGATTCTATATTATGTTGTAGAGCTTGAAATTCTTTATGATAATTCTGATGTATTCGATACTCATGCCATACTGAAAATACATAAATTTATGTTAACAACGCTCCTAATGCTCATAGTAATGGGGCTGGTATTGCTAAGACCACTAATAGAGGACAAGCTCGACTTTATAGTCTGGATCGCAAGGAGGTAGCTGAAGCCTCAGACATTATGGTCATAGATATTCTAACTATTTGTTCTCTTAATACGTGCTCGTTGATTGATCTGGGTTCGAATCCTTTTTAATGTGACACCGTACTTTACCTTTGATTTTTTTGGCAGGGAACTCGAACAATTGTTAGAACCCTTTTCTATGAATACCCATGCTAGTCTCCTTGTTATCGCTTCTAGAGTTTATAGACACTGAGTAGTTGTAGTTAACAGTTGTGAGGCTACTGTTGATTTGTTTGAATTAGAAATGGTGAACTTTGATGTGATTATTGGAATACACTCATTTTCCAAGTGTTATGAAACTCTAGATTGACATTCAGAAATAGTTAGGCTTGAATTTCTTGATGAACCCATTATAGAGTAGAAAAGTGATATTGCTAAACCTCGAGGTACACTTATTTCATATCTTAAGACGCACAAAATGAACTCGAAGGGGTGTAGTTACCAACTAATTTCCGTTGATGACCCTCATTTCGTAATACAATCACTTAGTCCCTATTCCGGGTTAGTGTTGAACCTTCTGGTTATCAAATTCATGAGATAGTATAGACTAAAGGTGTTAATCTCTAATTTCGTGCTTAAGCTTATTTAGTAATTGTGGGAGTCCTTTTTCTTTTAATCAAAACCGACTAGCATATTGCTAGTGGTATTTTATTCCACAAAATCAAAGTATTGCAGAACGAATGAAATCATAAAACAAAGAAAATAAAATAGAGAAAACAACTATTGCACTACTCTATTCTAGTATCCTAACAAAAAGAACAAATATGAAGAACTCAGTAACTCCATGTCATGCTGCAAATAATCTTCTACTTTGGATATATGCAACTATCAGTCACCTCAAGCTCTCACCAGGTGTTATGATATCACATCCTTAAGAATCATTCATGCAAAAGTATGGTTGCATTTCATGTTGTTGTTGACTGTTCCGCTTCTGTATACTAAACTTGTGAAGTCCTTATTTATGTGCAGCTAAAGATCTGCTATCTGCTATGATTAAGAACCTTGCCCATTTATCTATTGAAGTTCAATTACCATCTTGAACATTGTTGTTAATACCACACACTAATAAGGACTCTCTTAGGTAACTAAATAATTTCTGCTCATTCTAGCTTTCTGACTTTCCCTCTACTGTTTTTGAACCTGGACTTTTGATTTTTATGTGATCAACCATCTTGAAGTGGTTGAGTTCCTACTGGTATTGATATTGATATTCAGTCTGGTTCTCTGTATTTTTATGACTTGAATCTAAAACAAGGGATCATGGATTTATCTGTGTTCAATATTCTTCTTGCTTCTGTTGTTAACTCCTGGAAATTATGAACTTGAAGTATACCTGCAAAATCAAAAACTTGGTTAGCTAACAAATCAGCAAGTGCATTGCCTTCCCTAAGGACGTAATTAAACTGCACTTGTCTTTTGTCCCTCAAATGTTTGATCCTTTTCACCTCCATACTATAAAAAACCATATCTGATCTGAGCATGTTCTTGGAAGATGTTCAACTTCTATGTGCCTAAACCAGTTCTGCAGTGTAGCATTCGCTAGCATTCTATCAAATATTTCAAAGATGTAATCTGTTGCAGCTCTACCATTGCACAATGTAAATGGACTCTCTTTGAAAGACCTTCTAGTTTACAAGAGTTCACACAATATGCAAAGCATTAAACATCTTGTTCTTGTATAGGAATACCACCTATCTTCCATTCTTCATTCATCACCACATTGAAGTCTCCTCCTATCAACCAAGAATCCGTCATGTTATAGGCTAGGTGATAAATATTATTTCATAAATCTATTCTTTCTGTCTCATCATATTTGGCATACATCAATGTAGTAGTCATGTGTTGATTTAATTCGTGAAAGAATAATCTCAAAGTGACTTGTTGTTCAGTATCCATCAACATATCCACGTCAATGTTATCTGCTATAAAAAAACATATCTTCCTATTATAGTTTGCATTGGTATAAGGAACACCCAATCTTCTTCTATACTGTTGTATATGCCTTGATTGCTAAAAAGGCTCCATAAGAGCAATTAAGAAAAACTTGTGATGTCTATTTAACATTTTAACCCTATGAAAGGCCTTTTATGTCCTAACTGATCTGATGTTCCAAATAAAGGACTTCATCATCAATATTTGTTGGATTTTGCATTAGCCCTCTTTGGTAACACCCTAGTAGGTTGTTGTTTATCGATTGGTATAGACTTTCCACCCTTATTTTGACCTTTATTGTTGGATTTTAACTTGGGAGATATACCTGCCTACTTGTACACCTTCTCAACATTTTGCATTATGGACTCCCATTTATCGTCTTTGTTAGGTAAACTTCTCATAATCACAGTCCCAAGTTGTTTACCTGTATTACTGATGACTAACGCATTAGAAGTCATCTCTACTTCTTCACCTAACACATCTATAGCACTATCTATCACCTCCTCCTTATCTTCTAGAATGACAGGATTGATATGACCTTCTACTTGTGACTCTTTTCCACTATCATTTGTTAGATCATGAATCTGCTCATCCTTCAAAATCTGATCTTCTTCTATATCATCATGACCATCACTCACTAAAGCATCAATGTGATCAACATGTAATGATCATTCAACACCTGATTCATGGCCCTTCTTTTCTAATGTATCATTATCCAATGCAGCATCATGACCATCCCTCACTGCATGGTCAATGTGATAAAAATATATTGATGTTTCAACACCTAAGTCATGGCCCTCATTTTCTGATGTATCATCATCCATTAAATTTTTTATCAACACCCTTAGTTAATTTAATATCACTTGAATTAAGCTCAACTCCCATTGATGTAACAATAAAACCTTCATCTATCACATTGTTATCTACCAGTTCACTAATATCTTAAACTTTACAAACCTCATAACCTTTACCTATCTCAACACTAACACAATTATCCTTTGGTGATGATTCTGCATTAATATATTCTTCTTTTCCCATTTGAATTACCTCTTGATCTTTACTGATAACATATTTATGTCCTTATTCATCCATTCTATCAGCCCATGATTTTGTAAGGGAGACTAAAAAACTTAGCTCTCCTGAATGATCACTAAAATTCTGCTTGACCCAATTTTTAGTACTCTCTTGCTTATCATTGACATCATCCATCCTGTTATTATTTGCTTGTGCACTTTAATCACCTACTTCAATGCTAACCTTCTCACCTTTGGATAGTGATACATCCTTGTTTTGAACTTCTTCATTGACTACCTTCTCCTTATCCACTTGAATTATATCATTGGTTTGTACTTCTTTACTAGTATCCTCTACCTGCACATTATTGAGAAGATCTTTCTCCTGTGATCTCTCTTCTTCAGCATTATTCAGGACATCAAATGTATTAGTAACTTCTACATTGGAACTTGAATCTTTATTGATGCCACCCTTTCC
Organism: Anisodus acutangulus; assembly: GCA_029783415.1. Lineage (NCBI taxonomy): Eukaryota > Viridiplantae > Streptophyta > Magnoliopsida > Solanales > Solanaceae > Anisodus > Anisodus acutangulus. The sequence continues at coordinate 24,515,468 of CM056496.1, forward strand.
TTCATTGTTGTTCTTCTTTAACTCTTTTGTTTCACCCCTGGACATTCAACCACCTACCCACTTCACAAAACTATAGGTAAGTATTTTTGAACATGGAATCTTTTACCAAGTCTCAAAACTAAATCAAGTTCCTTTCACATGCCTTCACCAATGACGAAGCCTCAACTTGTGCTCCAAAACAACAAGTCCTCTTCCATGTTCCCATTCGGCCGAGTAGTGTAACTAGTGTCCCTTTAATTGCTTTCTAGAATGATCCTCACCTTACTATAAATAGGACCTTAAGATGAATGTAAAACGCAGTTTCGAGTTTATATAAAATATATCTTTAAGTTTTCAACTTGTGTGTTGAAGCTTGCCGATCCTTGTGTGGATCAAACTCCTTCGGCGCAAGTATAGACTAGGACTTGTGTGACCTAGGCTTTACCCAAGCTTGAAGAACACCCTTGGTGGTAAACTAAGGTTGATTCTTGTGTGAATCAACTTAGTCTAAGCCTCGGGAGCAACAAGGGCATAGATGACCTCATATGGCTTGTTCACGGGCATTGCGACTAGCAACCTCGGTCTCGACCTTGTGACATTGATCACTCATTTCCTTGGTGTTGATTCCGACAATTAACTCCCCGTTCCATTATCCTTTGACCCTTTTTTTACTTCGTCTCACTGAGTCGCTAAACAAACAACCAACCAAACCCGAAACCATACTTCACTCAATAACCATTCTTCACCTGGAAACTTGTGGCCTATCTCCCGAATATAATCCTCAACCAAACACCCTCACCCCATTTACTAATACACTCCAGAACACTCCATTATCAGTCACTTAAAATGCGTTCAACCAAAAACACCCGCAAGCACCCATCCAAGTCCGATAACACAACAACCTACCACATTAGTTACTTTCTGAGGACCCACCGCCTCAATCCCATTCGACAACTTAAATCACATCAAAACGCCAAGACCCAACCACCTACTTGATCCTAAACATATCAAACATCACTCCACAAAAATCCTTAACCCTAAATCCACTATTGTTTCCCGAAAACAACTCCCAACATCCCACTGTCCTACTAGCCGAGTAGCTCACTATTCTCGACTTGTTTCGGAATGTTCCAACATCAATCCACTAACACCAAAGTATATTACTTACCCTCAGTCCATTCAAACCCACTCCTCAAAACACCCCAAAACAATTCCCTCTACAACTTTCTGAAACTGCCTCCACATACCACTCTCTCGCCCAAACCGAGAACCCAAAACAGTCCTCTTTGTGCTCTCTATTCGGGTCAACCTGAGTGTCATCAACACCCAACCCACTTACCTATCTAACTCGCTTATTTTATCCATCCGATTGGTATCAGAGCACGGACATCCCGTCCCACGCTTTGACGCTATGGATCAAATGAGTGAAGAGCTAAAGAGGAACGTAATAGAAATGGTCGCGGACCAAATAAGAAAAGAATTTACAAACCGTGCTAACATTGAGGATGTAGAATCCGGGGAAGAGGTTTCTCAACACAACCCCATACCCGTTGCAGATGATGTCCAAGAAGATCCTAGAGTGGAAAGAAGAGGAGACCACACCTTACGGTTCGATCTTCCGAATTTTGAAAGGAACTTAGACCCCGAAGAATTCTTGGAATGGTTAAGGACCATTGAGAGACTCTTTGAGTTCAAACGGTATGATGACCATCAATGATACAAAATTCCCACTTTAAAGCTCAAATCCTTTGCTTCAGTATGGTATGAAAATCTAAAGGCAAGCTGGAAAAGACATAATAAGTCCAAGATTGATTCTTGGGAAAAGTTGAAGAAGCACCTAAAGAGAAAGTTCTTGCCGCGTGATTACGAACAAGAACTAATCCTTAAACTCACCAAGCTTCGGCAAGGTGTTCTTAAGGTCGAAGAGTACATAAGGGAGTTTGAAAAGGTAACCATGTTATGTAACCTTGAGGAAAAAGAACCACAACGGATTGCCCGGTTCATCGGTGGCTTAAACACGACAATTTAAGAAAGGGTAGATGTAAACTCTTCTTTGGAGGATGTGTGCCATTTAGCACAAAGGTTTGAGAGGCAACAAAAGAAGGTCTCTCCAAGACCTTACTCAAAACCTGCCCTTACAAAAGATAAGGCTACCACTTCCTACATCAAGCCTTTACTTAAGAGAGAAGATGCAAACAAGGATAAAGGGAAGGTAGGAAATGTCAATGATGGAGAGAGAGGAGGTAAAAGATGTTTCAAGTGCCAAGGCTTGGACATTTTTCCAGAGAATGTTTCAACCGAAGAACCATGACTCTCGAGGAATATGAAGAAAGCGGAAACACTTTTATTGTGGAAGAAACCGAGAAGGAAGAAATCCAAGAAGAAGATTAAACTCTTGCGGAGGAAGGCGTTAGTCTAGTACTTCAACATGTGCTTAGTGCACAAGTGAAAGAACTTGACGAGAACCAAAGAGAACAGATCTTCTACACACAGTGTAAGGTCTAAGAAAAGGTTTGTAGTATGATAATTGATGGCGTAGTTGCGCAAATATGGTGGCCCATTGGGTAGTAAACAAGTTACAATTGCCAACTCGCGTACATGTTAAGCCATATAATCTCCGTTGGGTAAATCAAGCCAATGGATTAAAAATTTCCACCCAAGCCCTTGTCAAGTTTCGAATTGGTGGATATGAAGATGAGATTTGGTGCGATGCCCTCCCGATAGACGCATGCCACATTTTACTCGACATGTCGTGGCAATATGACCGGAGGACCATGCATGATGGTGAAAACAACACTTACTCATTCCAAAAGGATGGTAAGGACTTCCATCTCATGCCTTTATCACCAAGCAAAGTAATTGAAATGAAGATCGAATTAGCCCAAAAATGGAAAGCTAGATCCAAGGCTCGAGAAGATCAAGATGGGTCAAAGAAGGGGAGCAACACCAATGTCTTAGCCTATAAAGAAGACATCATCCCGGAAGAAGGTTTGAAGGAACCGACGGACAAGCCTAGCAATTATGTTACTCTTGGAAGACTTTCCCTAACCAATGATAAATTGAGGGCAATCATCGAGAAGAGAATTCAAGAAAACCTTGTCCCTCCAATGATAATGAAGTAGTAGCTCAAAAATGGAATGTATTCGAAAATTCGTTATATCAAATTGAAGAAATGAGCGGTACCATATTTACCAATCCACTATATGAGATAGATCACACAAGGGAGGATGATGAAATGGAGCTTCTCAGGGACAATACATCCAGAATCATAATAAAGGATAATGAACACTCTCTTGACTTATTTTCAAGAGGTTCGTTGTCTCTTCGGCAAACCGATGAGTACAAAGGGCAAGAAAAGAAGAACAACGACCGAGGGCACCTTGGTTGCGAATTGCCAAGTACCGTATCCATTCTAAGGCAAGAGGAAGAATATGAGGTATCTATTCTCAATCACTTGGTCTACCACCTCATTATGAAATTCATCTCTCTATCTCCAAGGTTGAATGTGGTAGGAATCTCAAGACTCAACTTGAAAGGGGACTTTCTATCGGTAAAGGTCCAAGGAAAAATTGAGCATAGAGAAAGATTCAAGGTAAGTTGTGTGCTGCCCCGACTACCACCATACAAGTTCTTATTGATGATTTGGGTCGGGATAGGTAACACACGGATCGTGGCCAAGAGAGGAGGTCGGGTGTCCAACTTAATACTTGGGAAGATAATACCTTGGTTAAATGAGAAGCTTACTTAAATGAGGGACCTTTTAAGCTACTAGCAAAACTCCGGGAAAGCTCGAGCAAGGAAAAACCTCTGAATATGATTAACCATGCTAAAGTACCCAAGTGTTTGAACCCTTCGAATTTGAGGGCAAATTCCTCCCAAGAAGGGGAGATTGATGGAAATAAGGGACCGGACTAACTCCTTTTGTTAAGCTCCTATTCAAAGGATTGATGGTGAAGATATGAGGTCATGGATCCTCGGTGTAAGGCAAAGAAGTATATGGAATATGGGGTGGGTTAGGTTCTATCACTTGAAGGTCTTATAGTGTAAGTTTATTCGGCCTTATTTGTGGTCTTGGCCGAGACCGTGCACTACTTATTTATATTGTCTTTATTTTCTATCCTACCTAGTAATATTAGGATGTCTTAAGAATGGTAAAACCCTTAGTTTGATTTAGGACATATTCATTACTTGTAATGAGAGCATGAAAGACGAGGAGGGACAATGCCAAGTTGGCGAGGACAAGGGAGCCTAAACCGAGAAGCCAACATGGCAAGAACAAACAATGACATGACTAACAATATGGCATGGACAATAACCTTCCAAAGTCAATATAGAATCGGTTAGGGGAGTTGGAAGGGTGTCCGAATGACCAAGGCAAGAATGAAGTCTCCAAGGTCATGAAATCACAAGGGTCATCTCGGCCAATGCAATGAAGATGTGAAGAGGATGAAGTTTTACCAAGTCTCAAAACTAAATCAAGTTCCTTTCATATTCCTTCACCACTGCGGAAGCCTCAACTTGTGCTCCAAGACAACAAGTCCTCTTCCATGTTCCCATTCGGCCGAGTAGTGTAACTTGTGTCCCTTTAATTGCTTTCTAGAATGGTCCTCACCTTACTATAAATAGGACCCTTAGGATGAATGTAAAAGGCAGTTTGGAGTTTATATAAAATATATCTTTAAGTTTTCAACTTGTGTGTTGAAGCTTGCTGATCCTTGTGTGGATCAAACTCTTTCGGCGCAAGTATAGACTAGGACTTGTGTGACCTAGCCTTTACCCAAGATTGAAGAACACCCTTGGTGGTAAACGAAGGTTGATTCTTGTGTGAATCAACTTAGTCTAAGCCTAGGGAGCAACAAGGGTATAGATCACCCTCACATGGCTTGTTCACGGGCATTGTGACTAGCAACCTCGATCTCGATCTTGTGACATTGATCACTCATTTCCTTGGTGTCGGTTTCGGAAATTAACTCCCCGCTCCACTAGCCTTTGACCCTTTTTTTACTTCGTCTCACTGAGTCACTAAACAAATAACCAACCAAACCCGAAACTATACTTCACTTGGAAACTTATGGCCTATCTCCCGAATATAATCCTCAACCAAACACCCTCAACCCTTTTACCAATACACTCCAGAACACTCCATTATCAGTCACTTAAAATGCCTTCAACCAAAAACACCCGCAAGCACCCATCCATCTCCAATAACACAACAGTCTACCACATTAGTTACTTTCTCAGGACCCACTGCCTCAATCCCATTCTGCAACTTAATGCACATCCAAACGCTAAGACACAAACACCTACTTAATCCTCAACTTATCAACCACCACTCCACAAAAAGCCTTAACCAGAAAACCACTATCGTTTCCCAAAAACAACTCCCAACATCCCATTGTCCGACTAACCGAGTACCTCACTATTCTCGAATTGTATCAGAACTTGCCAACATCAAAATACCAACACCCAAGTATATTATAGACCCTCAGTCCATCCAAAACCACTCCTCAAAACTCCCCAAAACAATTCCCTCTACAAATTTCCGAAATTGGCTCCACATACCACTCCCTCGCCCAAATCGAGAACCCAAAACAGTCCTCTTTGTGCTCTCTACTCGGGTCAACCCGACTGTCTTCAACACCTGACCCACTTACTATCCAACCCACTTCTTATATCCATCACAAACTTTGGTGAATCTCCCAACATATCTACTTGCACTTTTACTCTAGCACAACTAGGTCTTGTTTTATTAATCGTTGCAAAATCTAATTGCAACTGCATACCAAAGCAGCTGCTAGTGAGAATGTTAACTCCTTAACAAAGAAATATGGTAGTAGGTTAGGGAATGAGATCCATGACATAGCTTGCGATGTTTCTTCATCCACTTTAAACCTCGAATCATAGATAAGAAGTCTCATTTGATAGGTAAAACCATCTTTAGATTTAAGATAATAAGCACCCTTAGACATAATGGTGAGGAAATCCTCAAATATTGTACATCTGATCAACACATGTCTGTTTTTAAAGAACGCTACTTTACACTCACTTTTTGCACCACATTGTGCCGAGATGATAGTTCTCAATTCTTCAAGATCAGGCCATCCATGAGAAAATTTCCCAATTATTGCATATTGTAGGTTCTCTATAATCTCCATTCATTTTACCTCTACTTTTAACATCTTAGTATTCGAATGCCATCTACGTATGATATAGCCTTCATAAGAATGGGATCCCAACGTTGTTTCTCTACCTACTGTGATATTAGAGTCTTTGCATAGTTAGAGGAAGGAGGAGTATGAGGATTGGTATTTATTTCAGTTTGCGAGGATAACTTGTGAGGTTGTGGATTAAAGCACTTGAATGAGGGGAGGGAATTGAGTGGTGGAGTTCAAAGCTAGAGGCTAACCAAACGCTGGCAGTGGCTGGCCAGTGGCCGGTACGACCATTTTTGGCTATGTAGGGGTTAGGTTAAGGTTTGCATGGAATTTGCATGAGAGAGAACATAGCAGTTTTAAAAAAGACTTTCGGTCATCGTAATTGTGGGAGTCCTTGTGATGACCATATGGTTATTGTTAGGGTGTTAGCAGATTTTTGTTATGGGATGAATTGAAATACAAAGGAACTCTAGTGAAAATTTTGAAGATTTGAGGGTTAGTGAAAAATCATAGGCCATAACTCTCATTCGAGGGAGAATGATCCTAAGAGGGGGATAATGTAACACTCCATAAATTCGAGTTAGGTTTAAATTCATTAAATTTTTGTGGTTATTCCCGAAGGAAGTGATAATGTGATTCATTAGTAATACAATATTTTCAAAGTAATTTAGGTATAAATAATTTCCTAAAGCCATGATAAATTTAAAAGTGCATAAAACTCAAAAATTCCAACAGTATTTTCATAAGTCCTAACATTAAGTGAATATAGCCCAAAATCGGTAACCCTTTGAAATACCTTTCCCTCTATATATGGACAGATAAAATAAAGGTCTATACAATAAGTGATGACCTATTTACTGAAGACGTGTAAAATAAAAATTGCAATTCTTGTAGGATTAAGTTTTAAAGCCCAAGACTTTATTATAAACCATATAAATACAACCCTAAAACATTTTATGTGAGGATTTTCAACCTGAGCTGCTACAAAAAACCTATGGTGAGTTCTTACTCAAATTCCTATGTCAATTATATTAACTCAACACTATATTAACACTGAATAATTACTTAGAATCACTAGATTTTTTAAAATTCATTCAAGGTGAAATTTGGGTTGATGTTATGGGAATTCATCAAAAACGTAAGCCCCTCACTCATTAGTGGATTATAAGGAGTTTCTATTATGTTTTTGATACTTAATGTTCGGTAGAATCACAAAATAAAATTGATTTAGATGCACTCCATCAAAGACAAACCCCTAGTATTTTTTTATAGAATCCCTTCGACCAGTCAGCTTTAATTTGTGTTTCCCGCTAATTTGACCGTTGAATCGAGCCCAAATTTTAACTGAGTTGTCACAATATATATATATATGTTAAAGGTTAAGGATGTACATCTAAATTAAAGGTCCAAATCAATGTGGTTTGAGCTATGAACAATAGTTGTGAATTTGGTGAATATTTATAGATTTTGATCATACCAACTTCAATTGGGTATATAGTGATTTTTAAAGCATGAATCTTACTTTGGAATAGTTTAATGAGATTTAAGGTATGTCAACATTTTTCTTGAATTATTCTTTCGAAGTATGTCAATGTTTTCAAAATCTTAATTGAAGTATGTCTACGATTCAAAAACGTTTTGATATGCATCTATACTTTAAAAACGTCATTCGAACCATGTCTACTTTTAAGAATGTTTTTGAAAGAGTGAATGGTTTTGAGAATCCTATTTTATTTTTAGTACATATTGAAACTCTAGTTCGGTAGTTATCCTTTGTTGAAATTATTTTTGAAGTAAAGAGGATATTTTGAATAAATCCATGCGCGTGTAGGGTCAAGCCTACATCAAACGTTGTAGAAATTATATTGATGGAATGAACCCTACTATGGGATGATTGAAATTATCTTTATAAAGATTGAAGTTTTGAACGTGTTTTGCATTTGAATGGGTTTTCTTGAACTAAAAACGGAAAAAGTGATTTGAATAAGGTTTTTGAATTGATTATGAATTGAAATACTTCTATTGCGAGATATTGACTTGTGAAGTGAATTCAGCTATAATCCATATTTGATGATTCGGTTAACATGCCATGACATGTATTTATTATGTTCTGTCATGTATGAGCAAACTGTGCTAGTCCATAGGAGGATTTGATATTATGGATCCTAACATATCTCTTTCGAGCAACTGTGTCAATCCATAGGACGATTGACCTTTGTGGGATAGTAGCCCCGAAACATCTATTGTTGCGCTGGTCTAGAAGATGATTAGCCTCTATGGGATATTAGCCCTGGTGTATCCATTATTGTGCTAGTCCAGAGGATGATTAGGCTCCGTAGGATAAAATCCCGATGTATGAAATGATTGTTAGCCCGTGAGTTGGCTTGTGTTGATCTTTTGGTGTCTTGTGATAAACCACCTACTTGTTTTGCCTATGTGTTTCACCGACTAGTTTCACCTACTTTCTTAATACTGGATCTCCTCCAAAGTCGGGGTCATCTCTAACTCGCCGAACCTAAAAACCATTCTATCACAATCCCACTATCTAGTGAGGTCCTCTATCAGTTCCCTACAGCCCTCCATCTGCATCAACGAGGGTAGGTGTCCGAAACAGTCTGTGACCTTCCTTTTGTGTGCGGTATCTAATCAAGCCCACCAAATTTTCAGCATCTCGGATGCTTCGAGGACCATGTCGAACTTAAGGTTGAAATGCATCTACAAAACAGAACACAATTAATTCCCCCCCCTGAAGGACAATGGTTTAGCACATAAGGCATAATCATATTTCTATTTAGCAAGTAGTTGGATGCAGTGTCTTCGGGTCATAGACCATTTTGACACAACGTAGTCTCCTAATGGGTTCGGATACGTATAAAATATCTAAATTCGTCTAGTTAAGCATGCGCTAGTCTGTTGGAATTTGGATCACTTTTTCCTAGACAAACTAGAGTGGGCTTTCAAATGACTTGGGGTTTTCAAATGACTTGGGGCTCGAGCATATTTGTTGAGGTGAGCAATTGTCAACTGTTGAACGACCGCGAACCAACTATGTCTTCAACGTGTTCCTAGAAAATTAATTTGGACCTTTAGTGAAGGATCGAATGCAAACCCGTGTACTAAACAAATCAAATATTATTTTCATAATATAGTGTTAAATCGTCAGGAATGCACCAAAATTATCCAGAGCGAGGGGAGTGAAATAACTAATGTGATGTCTTCCTTTCGATGAGATCAGAGTCGCCTTTGAATCCATGTTGTTTTTTCCAGTTTGGTGCAGTTTATGATATGCATGTCATGAAAGTAATATATACAAGAATTTAAACATATAAGCAAGTAACCATAATAAATCATATTGTATTGAAGCCCTTATAGGCCTACCAAGCCCATCAGTTAACCATTTCCATCCATAGTTCGACCTTCATGCATATTTGAAACCGGAGTCGATGAAGCAAAAAATGTGTTGGGCCTACGAGTCCCAACATAATTACTGATGACTGGTCCAAGCCCAATTGGGACCGGAGGAGTTCCATGCAACTAGGAAAGCGGAAAAGGAAATACAACTACTTGTCTAAATGAAAATTATATATAAGTATGTCAGTAAGGCACAGTTGTATATTCAAACACCTACATTGTATATTAGATAAAACTTAATGGGCCTTTTCATATTTTTAAGCCAAAGTAAACATGATAAAAGATAACAAGGCCTTAAGAAAATAAAATATAATAGGCTGGCCCAAAACTAATTCCAGCAGGAAATACCTAAAAAAATAAGTGGGCCTAACGCATAACGAATTCTGGCATGTAGCAGCAAATGAGTAAACAGATGGGCCTATCCCAGGCAAACATGAAAGCAGTCTACATACTTTGGGGTATACATAGTATAGACTTATGTATACTAGGCATACTCAGTGTATATTTTTATATATCTTAGTGTATATTCTGATTTATAGACCATTTAGGTGGAAAACCCATTTAACCATTTTTTAATCAGTCATCATATAAAATTTATTCACATATACAAAAGATATACAAAATATACAAAATATATGCCCTAAAAAACACTTATGATTCCAACTAAATGAAGACTCAACTCTCAAATTCATTTTTTTCTGCAGATTTCAAACACATGTATTCCTTCCTCTGATCTTCACTATACCGTAATCTCAATTGGACTTAGTCATATGCATAACTAAAAGAAGAGACAGTGATACTTAGACTATTCAGAATAGCATGTTCAAGAACAATCATATAGCCAAACAGAAACATGACAACTCAACTAGTCGTATACAAGGTATTAATGGCACTGTTGTCTCAAAAAAAAGGAAAAAGATGAACATCATAAACTCAAACAAGCATTTTTGTATTTATCTATTCATTCTTTTTACCTTATCCAAACTATTCGACACAGATTTAACTATCCAGACAATGGGGAAGATGCACAAATTATCTCACAGATTCATGTTTGTCACATTAGAATACATATGATCTTAACAAGGGCTCAGCATTCCCCTAGAGATGCAAACATACAACAATGAGGGTACAACATATTTAGAACATGAAATTAAAGTTGAAAGGGCCCGCAGTAGACTCTTATGTTAGCAAAGACTCACACACAGGTATATTAGCATGACAAATGCTCTCCAAGGTTAAACCAACACAATAAGCATGTAGCAATTCATAATCAATGAGGAGAAGACAAGACTAAGGTCATACTGACTTCCTAATAAAGACACGTTGCCACAGGGTTCATGCTTGTCACACTAAATCAAATAGAAAAGTCAACATTTCATATTTTAAGCTATTTCACTCAATGCCAAGTCACACCTATCGTGTATCATGACCACTCATGCTCTAATATGTAATTCTCTTTGAAAACAGTTGTCAACATACAAATTAAATCAAAACACAACTCATGGAGACTAAGTGATGTTCTGGTCTGTGTATTTATTCCAGTTAACCACACATTAGCCAAATCCAAACAGTCTAAGTATCTATTTTTATCACATACTTTGTTATCTATATAAGTAGGACACAACGAATTCACGTTATTCTTGAACATGCATCATGCAAATTGTAACGCCCCGTACCTTAGCATTAGGATGTGTCGTTGTAAATCCATATGATATTAAAGGAATTAAGGTCGTTCGTGAGGTTATAGAATTTTTATAACAGTGTTAAAGAGATTACATAGGGATTTGAGGTTAAACAAATCAGACAAAATAAGCTCCGTCGAAAATTGGAATGTTAAACAAGTTATACAGATCATATGAAATTTTGGTCATACTCATGTATATAGATCGAGAGCTTAGTGTATAAAAGGATGAACTCCCGAGACAATTTAAGACTTAACAAGTGTGGCTATAGTGATTGAAAATAATATTTTGTGTGAACCAAAGAAGCTATGGACTAGTGTTATATCATATGAGCATGATAATGAATATATGAGGTGTGTTAAAAATGATTATTATTTAAGTGAATAGAAATTAACAAACTAATTATGCGGGAAATTGATTTAAATATTGAATCGTAGTAGGAAATAAAGGGATTACTAAAGGATCAAGTGGATAAGTATATTGGGGATTATATCCACGTGGAGGCATGTCAAATGTAGTGACTAATTCATTTAGTGGATTTGTAATGGTCATCGTCATTAAAGTGATGAATGAAGGTGGGCCCTATTGCCATAGAAAATGATTCATTTTGGGATTTAACTTTAGTATTAGCTATCTCTTTAATAACAAAATAGAAACCATTTATTCTTATACAATAACAGAAACGTTTTCCTGCTTAATTCTTTTTGACATCAACATTTTCCTTCTTAATCAGATAGCAGTAATCTTTTCCTTTAACAACGTAACAAGGTTTTCTTCTCAACACAAAGCAGCAACATGATTAGTACAGGGGAAGAAACATGATTTAATGTTGATAAGGGCAGCAATGTTTTTGTTATATTTTAAGCGGATCGGAGATTACTTCATAGTGAATAAATGAGTAAAGATCTCAATTCTTGTCATTCAAGGTAAGAATCCTTCCTTTCCTTATGTGTATGAGCTCGTATGAGCTAAGACGTGTTGTTTTTAAAAGAACTCACAGGACGGTATTCGAAAGCCGTGAGTTCGATTATTGGAGTTCTTATAGGGTGGAATATGGGTTGCTCTTTATGAGTTAGAATTTTGGATGTATTGATATAGTTGTAGTTATATGTTGTAGGTTGTTGGTATATAGTTGGAAGGAATTAGGGCGGGGTGAAACGTTGTTTGGTTATTATTAAACGAGCTTCTCACTCGTCGTCAATTTGGAATGTTTTATTTGTAATCTTGATATTAGCATTATCACTATTTCTTGTAGATGAGCTTGTAAGGAAGTTCAGTTTCACCTTCTTCGACCGAGGATTAGAAGTTAAGATATGTGAGGCTATTTATTGAATCATGAATGTCTAGAGCTTACAAATGTAATAATCCCATTTTGTAAGTCTTGCATGTCTCATATGAAAGGTTATATGTTTGCACTTAGCTGTGCTCAAAGGTTTTACTTATCAAGACGAGTCTAAGTCATGGGATGGGTTTAGAGTTTCCCCTCAAGTATGGCAAAGTTGATAGCATACAAGGTATAATGAAGGATGTTATAGAATGTGTCGAAGATAGATAACTCTTAAGATGGATGATAGTATGTGGTAGAGGCCTAAGAAGAGATCATAAGATAAGATACATAGATTAATGTATGAAGAACATGTTAACAGAATCTAGTTATTCCAATCGAGTTGTAGAACGTCATTTGAGTCAATGTAATGATATCGTAGAAAGGCAAGAGCCTTCATAAGAGTCTAGGGGTTATTGACTTAGCATGTAAGCCAAGAGAAGTTAAGATGACACAAGCTACATATATTCCTCCCCAAGGGTGAGATGATTCAGAAAGCTAGGATATGAATCTGCCAAGTATCAAACGAGAATCTTAGAAATGTAAGAGTATAAGTTCTTATGGAATCTCTTAAAGGGTAGTCGAGTTGCGTAACATCCTTTATCATAAGTCCCGAAGATGATCAATAGTTATAAGAAGTAAGTTACAAGTTTACATAGAGTAAAGAGTCTATATTCCCAGGATGCTTATGGTAAGTATGTTAGCATGTCATATGAGAAGATATTGGCATAGAATTTCATCTTGAATCACTGTGTAAACTTATACACTTGCCTTCGAGGCTATATTGAGTGCCTTCAGGGCTATACACTTGTCTTCGGAGCTATACGCTTGACTTCAGGGTTATGCATTTGCCATCGAGGCTATTGAGAATATAGTTGCTTTCGGGGAAATACATATGTGCGCTTGCTTTCAAGGCTATACATATTCAGTTGCCGTCGGGGCTATGCATTACTACCACGAGCATATCATATGTACAAAATTACATTAATATTGTGTTGCTCTCAGTTAGTTAGTATGACTTACAGATTCTACAGTAAGTGAAGAAAGAATTCAATGAAATTAATCCCAAGTATTACAGTAAGCCATTCCAGAATGTTGCTCAACATAGCAACCCAAATAATATCATCATAAAGACTCTAAGAATAATCATGTCATGACCCAAATAATGTGCATCGTGTTGGCACCTACTCTATCCCCCGATAGGCAAACCAATCCAAAAATCATTTACAATTCAATAGTTTAACAATGCGAAAATGAAGGAACAATACATAATATAACAATACTCCTTAAAAAGCTTATCATTAAAAACTTACAACGCTTACTCCCAAAACCTGATCTGACTTGTATAAGGACTACTATGAATACAATAGAAAGATAAATAAACAACCACTATCTTTGATTAATAAGAACAGCCTAACTAAGATAAAGACCAAGGCCGCTGATAGGAGGAATGGCATGCCCTAATATCCACATGCTCCTTCTATATCCTGAACAAATTATATACATGCATCCACATAAAAGATGCATAAAACGTAGCATAAGTACACAACATACCCTCATAGGCATCATAGACCGACAACGAGGGATGTTACGTAACATGAATATATATCAAGTTGACTCTCAAATAGATCCTATTATAGGGAGTTCAGTAGTCACATAAGTTACCTTATTCAAATAAGGGTTCAATCACAGTCAAGTACAATTCAATTTATATTGCACACAATGATTGAAATGTGTCACGACCGACCAGTAAACTCCATCAATGTCATAATCATGTTGTCACGACCTACGCAAGATGTCAAATAATCAATTAGAACAAGTTGACCCTAGTACACATCATCATATCAAAATCATTCTCATGGGGTATAACGATTAGTCTGATCATACCAATATTAGTTTCTTATTCTCTCTAACTCTTGGGCTTGATAATGGTTCCATACCAGTACGGGCAGGACATATACTTGTTCATTTAATGTCCTTATTATACTCTAAGTGCGCCATACATCCTTCATTAAGGAGGGTATCTACACATGAATAACATACAAGTCCTTTAACTACAACAAGAACACCTCGACCAGTCCTTTACTAGACCCTCTATCAATCACCAAGGAATACAAGACAATAGAATCCACTGACCACAATAAAGTCTGACAACAAGTACTCATACTCATAATACTATAACCACAAGAGCCAATTCACAGAGAATAAGCCAATCATGGCAACCAATCCGGTCGAATATAATCAATCCAATCATCTAAACCTATTTAATCAGGAAATCACCCAAGTTCCAATAATCAATTCATATCACGTTACCAAATAACAAGTAATAAAAGTATGAACGAGTGTATGAATGATATGAATGCAATGCATATGCCAAGTACCTTTCATCTCTAATATACATGCGTTCAAATTCTATGAACTGTACACCATGGGGGACCCGCGAAGTCCATACGCTAATCCAAAATTTCTCAACGGATCCCAGCTCTTGATTGTAATAACATACATTGTAGGTGTTCAACTCGACCCTCTGCGTATCCTCATTATCATCAAACCAAGACCCCTTTGGATTCATATCAATCATCTTAATGTTTCCAACCATCTCATAATACATCTTTACCTTTTCCTATCTCATTGGACCTACAACATTTTCATACCACTCTCATTGCAATATCATCAAAACTATGACTATATGAATGCAAATGACAATCAAAGGAAAGTAATTATAATATATGAGATGCAATCAAGTATAAGAGATGAATATCACACGCTTTCAGAAAGACATTAACAAATAATCCACGTAATGCAAAATATCATATCAAAAGTAATGTGATGAATAAACACAACAATATCAACAATGGAAACAAGCCCACATAGTGGTGATAAGCCCAAATAATAGCAGTCGGAATCAGCTTAAGGCGGATTCTGCTAAGGTGGGACCATCAAATATGCCCAATACCCCTCAACATACAACTAATACGCATTTCTATCAGAGTATATAAAAGAGAAATTGTAGCCTACCTCAAAGCCGGGTGGGTGCCACAAACACCTAATCTACAAAGTCCTTTCGAACGAATATTGTACAGTTATAACTCCAACAGGTGCATAAATTTCTTATGTTATCAAACATATTTATTATTATACAAGAACCTATACTAAAAGGTAAAGCAAATACTCGACCCCCAATTCTATAAGACAACCCACATTTCAATCCATTTGGAAACTTGTTTAGAAATTAAATTTCAAGTTTAGAAATAGCCAACCCATGCCACAAATTATAATATCCCTTCAAAACATCTACCAATTTCATTAAGAAAACCATAACCCATCTAGGGCTTATCATCTTCAAACCCTTAATCTTCCATAATCAAATTTCATAGTAAAAGGGAGATTTCAAGCTTATCAATTAGTTTCCCCCAATAAATAGGTGATTAAATTCCAACAGTCATCCCAACAACTTAAGATCTACAGTAAAAGAAAATCAATTTCAACTTAGGGTTATCACCCAAAACCTCCAAACCAATACATGTTTCTAACATGATTTTCCACACATTAATGATATCATAAACAAATTAGGGAGATAATAAACTTACCCCAAGGTAGAACCCTCACCAACATAGAAAAAATAACCCTAGAGCTCCTTGAGACTCCAAAATCATAAATAGCAATAATGGGGTGAAGTGATGAAGAATGGACTTAAAAGGGTTTATGAGTTTTAGAAATTTCTCTTTTGCAGACCATCCCTCGCAGATGTAGGACCACTTCTGCAGAAAAATCCCATAATAGCGGTCTCACTTAAAATATCTTAGGCTCGCAGGTGCGGGGAAACATCCGCATAGGCGATCTCGCTCCTGCGGAAAACTCCTCACAGAGGCAAAACCTACCTGACCTCACTTGACATCACATGCGGACCAAGCTTCGCAGAAGTAAGCCCGCAGGTGCAACCCCAAACTCCACATATGTGAGACACTAGAAACTAGCAAAGACCTAATTTTCACGAACTTAAATCGGAAACTCATCCGAGACTTTCTGGATACAAACTAAACATGCAACAAGACTATAATTGATGCTACAAACTTTCTCACGCTCTCTATATTCTCATATGACAAAGCTAATGTCTAATTTTCTATAAAAACCCTCCAAATACTCAACTTCCACAAATTTAGAAATAGTGACACAAAATACATTCAAACACCTTGGGAAGAGAACCAAGGTAAAGTCATTAATGATGTTACGGATCTACCGAAATCCATGGAAATCGGAAATGAAACCATATACTAAAAGTCAACTATCGGTCAACACTTTGCTTTTTACTTATTCAACTTAAAAGCTTCTAATTTTCTCAAAATCAACCAAGACTCACCTGAATACCTCGGGAACCTCTATACCTATTCCTACAAGATGAACACACTCTAATAGTGCTAGGGGAAGGGTCACCAAGGGTAAAAAGGTAAAATACCTAAATGACCAAACATGTTATAATTCAGAAAGATAAAAGTACAGTAAGATCTAAGATATGTTTCTATAGAAGGTTATAAAGTCCTCATTTATGGTTTGAGTTGACTGCCTTTTAGTTTCTCTTTATCTACTTCTATTATATTGTATATGTGTCATGTCTTCCTTACATACTCGGTACAATTTTTTTGTACTAATGTCCCTTCGCTGGGGGCGCCGAAATTGTTATGTTTCACACTCTAGGTTCAGGTATATCGAGTGGCATGCATGTAGTATAGATGGTACAGATGTTCAACGAGATTGTGTAAGCTTCATTTCTTCTTGGAGTAGTTAGGTTTTGTACTTAAATTTATTGAGATTATGGGTATGTCAGGGTACCTGTTAGTCAGATGTTCATAGAGGCCTCATAGACGTCTGTGGTCAGTCTCAATCATGTACAATATTTACATTCAGTTATACAGACATTGAAACTTATAGATCGATCATGTTTACAGATTTACTAAGATACTAAGTCGTGTAGATGATTATAGGTTGATAACAATAGTATGTAGAGTGTTCTAGTCGAGACTAGGGCGTGACGGAGTGGAATTAGAGCAGTTCATTCCTAAGGAGTCTATGCAGTTATATCTAGTAGAGTTCTATTTATGGGTGTGTTGTATGCAACACTTATAATTAGGAGTCTACATGGCATTTAGTAAAGGTTACCCTTCTTTCGTATCCTAGATCGTGCATCAGATCTTTGTTTTAAGAGATTATTGTGCTATGTATGTGTAAGACAAGATAAGTAATCCCAGAGGCTTTATCGGATCTAACGTGCCTTAGATTTCCAAATCATGCGTTATCACCCAAAGTTACAGTCCACATTCGAGCATGAATGTTCCTAAGGAGGGAAGGATGTAATACCCCGTACCTTAGTGTTAGGATGTGTCATAGTAAATGCATATGATATTAAAGAAATTAAGGTTGTTCGTGAGGATATATATTTTTATAACAGTATTAAAGAGGTTATATGGGGATTGGAGGTTAAACGAATTGGAGAAAATATGTTTCATCAAAATTTGGAATATTAAACAAGTTATACATACCGTATGAAATGTTGGGCATACTCATGTACGTAGATCGAGAGCTTAGTGTATAAAAGTATGAAGTCCCGAAACAATTTAAGGCTTAACAAGTGATGCTATTGCGATTGGAAATAATATTTTTTGTGGAGCAAAGAGGCTATGTACTATTATTATATTACATGAGCATGATAATCAGTAGATGAGGTATGGTAAAATGATTATTATTCAAGTGAATTGAGGTCATGAAACTAATTATGCGGGTAACTCATTTAAATTTTTAATGGTAGTGGGAAATAAAGGGATTAGTCAAGGATTAAATGGATAAGTATATTGGGGACTATATCCACATGGAGAAATGGGAAATGTAAGCAACTAGTGACTAATTCATTTAGTGGATTTTTAATGGTTATCTTTTGGGGAAATGAATATTTTACATTACATTGATGAATGAAGGTGGGCTCTAATTCATTTTGGGATTTCACTTTAGTATTAGTTATCTCTTTAATAACAAAATAGCTACCATTTATTCTTATACACATAGCAACAATTTTTTCCTTCAACAAGAAAGCAACATTTTCTTCTTAATCACATAGCAATAATCTTTTCCTTCAACAACGTCGCAAAGTTTTCTTCTAAACACAAAGAGGCAACGTGATTAGTATTGGGGAAGAAACTTGATCTAATGTTGATAGGGCAACAACATTTTTGTTATATTTTAAACAGATTGAAGATTTCTTTGTAGTGAAGAAAGGTGTAAATAGCTCAGTTCTTGTCATCGAAGGTAAGTATCCTTCCTTTATTTATGTGTATAAGCTGATATGATCTTAGATGTGTTGTTTTAGAAAGAACTCATGGGACGGTATTCAAAAGCCGTGAGTTTGATTATTGGAGCTCTTATAGGGTGGGATATGGTTTGTTCTTGATAAGATAGTATTTCGGATATATATATATATATAGTTGTAGTTATATGTTGTAGGTTGTTGGTATGAATTTGGAAGGAAGTAAGGAGGGGTAAAATGTTGTTTGGTTGTCATAAAATGAGCTTGTCACTGCTCATCAAATTGGCATGTTTCATTTGTAAATTTGATATTAGCATTATCATTGTTTCTTGTAGATAATCTTATAAGGAAGGTCGGTTTCACCTTCATCGACAGAGGATCGGAAGTAAATGTATGTGAGGCTATTTCTTGACTCACCGTTGGGAATGATGTGTGTTGTTTCTTTCTTACATGAACCATGAATTTCTAGAGATTATGAATGTACTATTCCCATGTTGTAAGCCTTGCAAGTCTTATAAGAAAGTTTATATGTCTGCACTTAGCTGTGCTCAAGCGTTTTACTTATCAAGTCGAGTCTAGGTCGTGGGATGGGTTTAGAATTTTCCCTTAAGTATGCCAAAGTTTAGAGCATACTATCCAACACAATAAACCATTTATCAATCGGATCTTTGCACAAAACTTAATTTACATTTTAGGAAAACATTGCAGAGCAGACATAATTTACGGCCACATCTACAGACCATAAAATGGAATTACAGCGCATAGATGGTAGCCAGAAATTGAGGCGGTGAGGATTGTATTTTGATGTATAAATCAGTGAATCTTCATTTTAACTTCATTTCTTAAATCTTCCAACCTTAAACACTTATAAACTCTCTCTAAAGGTCCACATAGCATCCAAGAGAAAAAACAAAGGCAAACAACGTAAATCAAATGTCAGGAATCATGTGGTTCTTGTTAGATTGTTCTTCACCTTATGGTTTATTTGAGGAATTCTTCAAAGGGAATTAATATCATATTTGGAGTTATCCTTGTTGTTTAATGTTACATTAAGTCTCTTATTCATGTGTTTTAACTTGTACAAGTCATAGTTAACTTGTTTGATCGAAAACCCATGAAGTAAAGGTCGAAAAGTTGTATTTGGGTATTGTTATATATTTAATTATTTTGGGGGCGTATCTATGATGTTTTGTGTCTTGATATCATTAAGAATAGATTTAGTATGTTGTTGTTGATTTTTCCTAATAGAGAAGAAAGGGAGAAAGGTGTATCTTTTCTAGTTATAAATCGAACTTGTCGATCAACATATCATTTGTGTTGGTTGAAGAGCTAATTGCTAGTTGCTAGTTGTTGCGCTTTGTGTTATCTTTATGAACACGAGGAATGTAAGAAATAAAGGGGAGATGCTTCCCGTTTCTTTATAAAATAAGCTTAACATCGGATATGCAATAGTTGAATCATTCGTAGCTTGACGACATCATCCGTTATATTGTTGTAGATTAAAGTAAGGCAAATTGAGCTCATTTCGGTCATAGAGAAGATTGGTGAAAGGTATGTAAAGGCTATCTCTCCTTTTTTATTTGGAATGAATCCATATCGAATAAGTTCGAACTAAGCGCTCAAAGAAGTGTCATTCATAAAGATCTCATTCTACGCATTCATGATAATCTTATAATAGTTTCCCTCATCGGGAGTTTACTTTTAGTCTAGTATTGAAGATTATCTATTTAATAGATAGAAAACATGATTATAGAGTTTATTAAGTTATGCACTTTCCTACGGTGCTATCTATTTGTTCTTTCGCCTTTGGGGCTATTCTATACATTTCGCCTTCGGGGCTATATAGATGCTCTATTGCCTTCATGGACTTATATAAATGTTGCCTTTGGGGCTATATAGATGCGCTATTGCCTTCATGGACTTATATAAATGTTGCCTTTGCGGCTATACATATGAGTCAACAATAGGTGAGTATACTTCCAGATTATCCTTGAAGCCTTAGTTTACATTCTATATATTTCATATATATATATATAAGTTAAGTTACAATTTTAGTTATTAGTTTCCTTACATAATTGGTACATTATTTTGTATTAATGTGCCTTCGACAATGCATTTCATACTTGCAGGTCCTGATAGACAGGTAGACAGCCTCCATAGTAGACGGTGCCGAGTCTCGGCTATATTGGTAAGCTCTATTTCATCAAAAGTTACCAGGTCCAGAGTTGGAGTTATTTCACATATATATCCATGATGGGTTATAATTATGTTCTTCTAGAGGCTTGTCGACTTGTCTTATATGTCAGCATAGTGGCCTTGTCATCTTTTTATATATTAGTTTTAAGTTTTGCTAATTGTAGATATGCATGGTGGCCTTATTGCTCCGCATAGATACCTATATATATGTGAGTGTATGTGTGCTGGGTGATCCTATTTCAGTGAGATAGATGCCATCTCTAGATTACCAATTTATGGCATTGTCGGCCGAAGATTTCATGCGTGTGTTTTAGGTTGGCCTTGTCAGCTAGATTGTTGTGTATGTTTAGGTTATATGAGTTGGTACACTCAGGGTCAAGTAAGGCACCGGGTGCCTACCACACCTTCCCAAGTTGATAAGCTTGGTATTAGGGCAGGTCTGTCCTATGGAGTCTTCAATCCATGTATAGTAGAGTCTTGTTTATTAGTGTGTTTTGCACCATATTATATAAATAGAAAGCTACAGGGCATTGAGGAGTTGGTTACCCTTCTTTCAGATCTAAACCATGTTGTAGAGTTGAGTCCTAAGAATTCAAGCCTAAACTTATGTTTGGATATTTTATACCGAGATTCTTGTGACATATAACACAATGGTTAGAAAAAGTGATAACGAGATAGTGGTTGAGGGTACTAGGAAAGTATAGTCGATCGAGGTGGACTAGGATGAGACACCGTCACACCCGCCTCTAACTCCTCCTCCACCTGAGGAGATTTCGAGAGTGACAACACCACCAGTTCCTCCTCCCACTCCATTTGATCAGGACGTGTGGAATGCAGTATGCCCATTGGCTCAGATAGTAGCTACTCAACTATCATGACCCAAACCAGAGGGACACGACAGGCGTTCAGATCTTACTTGTTGAGCACCAACGTACATATCATTTTGGCATATTTTGACTTATTATGAGGGTCAACAAGGCCGATATGAACTATATTTGTTTTAAAATAGGATTGTAACATCAACAACCCAATAATAATGTATCAACAACATATATTGTAGGCCATAATGAAAGACTATACATTAAGGTAAGGGCCTACAAGGCCGCATGATAAACTATATACATCAACTTATGAGATGGAAAGGCTATATGTAAAATATTACACATGTCATATGTCTATGAGCCTCTAAAAGTACATCAGTTTTCGAGAGTAGGGACAGGGCCCTGACATGCCCATAAGCCATCTGTACATATACATACCGGCACAAACAGGCAAGTCTGAAAGAGTAGAGTTCACTAACCAGCTGCTGAATCAGGGCAACCTACTATGGTATTCCGTCAACCTGTCTATCTAGACTTGCATTACAAAATACAACATCCACAAACAAAAAGGACGTTAGTACATAAAATGTATTGAGCATGAATGACTGGAAAAATATAATTAAAGGCAGTAATGTAAATAGAGATAGGGAGAGACACCCTATAATTCTAAATGCCACTGAGGGTGTATGACATGAATGCTTTTGTTTAAAAACATACACATATATATAATCCACACTATGGCTACATCATTATCATCAAGCCGCTCTCTGGGGCTAGTATCATCATAACGTACCCAACTATAGTGGTGTGCACATATAAGTGTCGTACCCAACCGAAAATAGCATGGCTCGGTGTCATAAAATATATATATATATATATATATATATATATATATATATATATATATATATATATATATAATGCATAATAGACTCGTGTAATAACATTTTAATTCAGAGTAATATAAGGTTAATTAACCTCCGAATACGTTATGTGGGCTAACTCGTCAACATATGATGTCATAAGAAGTAGAAAATACCAATAACATATTATTCATATGAGAAGTCAAGAATTGGAACACAAGCATGGCCATAAATCAACATACATTTCCATGGAAGGAACAACTTGCACATTTTCTAGATTCTAAGAGTATAGAATTTATTGGAAGGACATTTGCTTAGGTTACGTTCATCGAATTCATGCAAAAGAAGGAAAGGGATAAGCCTTACATACCTTCGTCAATGTTAAAATAATGAAAATGATACTATCGTTACTATTAAAGTGTCGTAACAATCATATAACGAATGACAACCTATTCTATGATAAAACGAATAGCACCTCCGATGTTTATATAACTTCCCACAAGTTACAATAGCCGCCAAACAGCCCAAACGACAAATATAATACTTATGATGAGCTTCTCAAACATTTCAGCAAACACAATGAGTGGCAAGATCAATTTACGATTGAAGAACTATAGTTTAAACCCTTTCTCTTTCTTCATAAACATGTTCATAACAATATGTAATGACCCGTTCGATCATTTTTATCTAAAAACCCTTATTTGCCTATTTTACCCTTTTCGTGGTCTCTGTGTGGGGTTTGTGATGTATGAGGATAGGTGGCACAGATCCTGAGGTCCATTTTTATGAGTTTTGAATGAAAAGTCTAAGTCTAGAAACTTAGAGTTGGTTAGTTTGACTCAAAGTTGACTTTTGGCTAGATGGTTTCGCTTTCGGGTTCCGTCACTTCCGATAGATTTGGGGGTCATTTATGACTTAATCGAGTCATTGGTTTGCTTTTCAAGGCAATTTGATGTATTTTATGGCCTTATATGTATAGTTTAGATTTTTGGTTTATCCTGGATGATTTTTTAGAAATGTATGCCCTGGCTCATTTATTTGTGAAATCCGAGGGTACGAGTAAGTTCTTAGTAACTGTTTACCACATATAAGTATGTTTGGTTTGTATTTGGGGTGTTCTGAGAGTGTTTCGGGTGTTTAATAGAAGTTTTGGGTTATTTTCCATCAGCTGATGTCTGGTGTACGCCACGGAGAAACAAGCTTCCACTCAGGCGGGTCTGCATCAGCGAGGGGTTGGCTCACCGAAGCAGAATCTAGGAGTCGAGGGAATTCCACCGCAGCGGAGTCATATCCGATGCAATGAGGGGTGAGCTGTCAAGTGATTGTCAGTTTAGCGAGGTATTTTCCACTAGGGTGGATCACTGTTTAGGTGTCCTATAAATATTCTTAGGTTATATTTTCTTTCCCCAAATAGCTAACTTTGAAACTAGCGCCACATAAGGGTATATCCATAGCCTTAAGAGCTATTTGAACCCTTAGGTAAGAGTTTCCTTCATTATTTAGTTTAAGTTTATGATTCTAGGCTTGTTAATGGTGGTTTATCATATTATTTGAGTTGGGGAAGATGAGTTATGCATGTTGTGAGAACAAGAGAGCTATATGAGTGATTTTAATGGAGATTTATTGGTTAAATGGTCTTAATATCATGAGTTAATAGTGGATTATGATAAATTATCATGTTATAAATTACAGGGTTTCAAATTGCGGCTTTTTAATGATTGTTCAATTGGGATTCAAATGTGTATAGTTTTCAATTAATTTAAGGATATGATTACTTAGTATGTAATAGAGTTTTTTGAGTATTAAACTTCGAGTCTTGGTGATGTGGGTCCAGGATGGGTATTTAAAGTCTTATTTTTGTTGTGATTAGCTTTATATTAACGAATAATATGTACATGGATAGACTTCGACTATCACAAGGCGTATCAAAAGGTCAAGGCGATCACCGAGGCTTGATTTGTTAGCACTTCTTTTCAGCAATGAGGTAATCTCTAGTTTTGTTTTTTTGAGACTCTAATAGAAGTACGTAGTAGTTATAAATGTTGTGAGGGCTATTGTGTATGTTTGGGGGCCCCACTCAAATAGTTGTGATGAATATTTGTGTGGGTACTAGTGTTCAACTATGATAATGGGTGATTTAAGGGATCAACCTTATGTTGATTCCGACTTCTGTTATTTGGGCTTGTCGCCATTATATGGGCTCATCGCCATTATGTGGGCTCGTTTCCATTTTTAATATTGTTGTATTTATTCATCACACATGCTTTGATATGATATCTTGATTGTACGAGAATTATTGTTGATGGACTGCTTTGATATGAAATCCTATGTATTGGATTATATGTGTGTTATTGAACTCTTGAAGGCATGTGATATTTTATCTCTTATTTTTTTCCTGTCATTATATCATGATATCTTGCCTTAAATTATCATTTGCATTCAAAAACTCATGGTTCTGTGATGTTCATATGAGAGTGGTATGAATATATTATGGGTCCAAGAGGCCGGAAAGGTAGGAACACTTATGAGATTATGGCAACATTGAGATGACGATGATACGAATGGCTCGGGTTATATGACGCAAGAGATATTGATACTCGGGGAATGAAGTTGCATGCGTGCAACATGATATTATTCAGACAAATAACTCTGGTCTATAGCCAGATTCATGGGTGGACTTCCGACAGGATAGGAGCGGTATATAGACTTTGCGGGTCCCCCACGGATGTATGGATCATAATAAAACCTTGATGTACTGTATATAAGGTTGTGAATTGTACCTTGCATTCATATCATACATACATCTATACATTAATTAATTGTTAATTGGTAATGTAATATGGTTGGTTATTGAAACTTGGGTGAAACCCTGATTTACTTAGATTGAATTGATTGTATTGGGCCAGACTTGTTGCTATGATTGAGCTTGTCTCTGAGAATAATTGGAAATAATGATTATGCTGGTCTCTATGAACACTTTGATAAATGGTGGATGTTGTTGAATTGATTTGGTTATCGTGTGTGGCTTGCTTCCTCGTATATGGATTTTTTGGGTTTAATAATTTGTATGCCTAAGGGTGTGATGTAAAATACTACAGTGGCCCGAAATTTATATTATGCCATGACGTTTTTCTTGGTCCAAAGAATTATGTGTATTTGATAGTGTGACTGGTTAATGAGTCTAGTAAGGAACCTGTGATAAGTGTCACTAGTAGAAAGGTAGATGTGGAACAATCTATGTGTGTCAGACCGTAGCTGTATAGAGACATACGTAAGTGTAAATTTTATGGTTAATAAAGGAGATAACGTCATCATGTTTAGATTAGGTGTAATACTCTTGGAATCATTCTAAAATGGTCGTTGTGAGGTAAGTTTGACTCATTTATTCAATGTGATAAGTTGGATAAGTGGGGTTATGCTTGAGTATGACTTGAACCAGAGCGTACTAGTCGGTGGGTACCATGATAGTAAGGTCCATGTATATGTGAATGGATTGATTGTACTTGACTGTGATTGGAACCTTATCTGAACAAGTAACTTGATGAATTGGTGAATTGATATGTGTACAATGTGAGTTACATATATTATTGAACTATCTAGTGTAGGTTTATTTGGTGTCAACTTGATATTTATCTATGTTACATATCTTCCATCTTTTTTAGCCAATGATGTCTTTGGGGGTACGTTGTGTACTCATGCTACATTTGTTGCATATTTTCTGATGCAGATACAGGTCCCTCTGCCAGTTCGAGATCTTGAGTTTGAGTCCGAGCATGTTGACTTCTAGTATTCAGGGTGAGGATGCTATCTTATAGGATACCTTGGATGCTCATTCTCTTACTCTGTCTTTACTTTGATTCGAGAGACACGATCATGATTTTCAGACTATGTATTTCAATTTTGGCTAATGTGGTCTTTTATTTAAACTTGTGTCATTATTAGCGCTCTTGTATTATTGACCAGATCTTGGGGGTTGTACTTGATGATTCAGACTTATGTTCCGCTTTTATAGAAATATAAGATAACTTACTTAATATTACTATTTTTGCAATTCTTCTTGATATTATTTTACAATTTGGGAAGTGGTTTGCCTACTGGTGGGGAATGTGTAGGTTCCACCACGACTCTTGAGCAGGGGTCGTGAAAACACTGGTATCATCTCTTTAGGTTAAATGGTCTTAAATACAATAGCAATTTCTAGTAGATTCTTGCAGATCAGTGCGGAGACGTCCGTATTTATCTTTGAGAAGCTATGGGATATTTAGGGAACTTTGCTTTCTTCATTCCTTTCGTGTTATGTTGAATCAAATTGGTAACTGAACTTTTTCCTTCTATTTTATCACCGGTGGTGGTAACACATTCTTTAATTCGTGCATAAATAGTTCGATATATTGTCATGCGGTAGGGTATAATATGTCCTACCATGATTCAGACGCGTGACCGAGTTTAGTTTTCAGCTATGATTTGAAGGTTTAGTTGATTGGGGTTATGATTGTGACTTCTCAGTTCTTGATATCCTTGAAGAGTAGTAATGGTAATTCAGAAATACAAGGAAAATAAATTTGATGGATCAATCTCCGCTATATGAAGGGAAACATTGGTATCTGACGTGCTTGATAGGTTATGTTGCAAGCTATATGAGGGTGGATGTCGTATAGGTCATATAAGGTTAAGTTGGCTTCGATTTAGAAGAATTGCATAACGAAGTAGAATTAGTGGTTGTGAGTTCTTTTAGGGAATGATTATTTGTTCCAGACCAGGTTGCAATGTTACGTATGATGAGTGAAGCTTAATGGAATAGACTGTCGCTTTTCTTTACCTAAGAGTGTGTTTGTGGGTTCATTTGGCATTTCGAGGTTAGTGAT
This sequence comes from Anisodus acutangulus, assembly GCA_029783415.1. Taxonomy (NCBI): domain Eukaryota; kingdom Viridiplantae; phylum Streptophyta; class Magnoliopsida; order Solanales; family Solanaceae; genus Anisodus; species Anisodus acutangulus. Next base: position 24,543,059 of record CM056496.1, read on the forward strand.
GAGTAGGGAGCTATTGAGGCAAATAGATGGTTGAGTTATGACTTATTTCGCAGTGAAAAAGTCATATGTGCATTCGTATGAAGGACTCGTCATAATCTAATGGGAGCCAGTGATTGACTAATAGGAATAACTCTTGTGTTGGACGAGTGTGCGGGTATATCATGGGATTACTGGGTATTACATTTAGTTCTTGGATAAGATTTGTGGGCATGATATTTAAGGGTTAATACTATAGAAGTTCGATAGTTACTAGTATAATGACTTTGGAGGTAACCGAAGGATATAGAAATTGCACGGTTATTTGGATATGTTATATTTCAGCAAGATAAAGTAATGCCTGGGTTTTTGCAGGCACACATCATATATAATCTCGAATAAGAAGTTGGTCAATGGGAATATTTATGGTAACAGGTTGATGACGGTTTGATCTAATTTCAGTTGTGAAATGCTTCGGTATCGATGATCGGGTTAGTGAACGCATGGACTAGTATAGAAATAGATTATTTTGGTCAAGGTTTTTTGACAAGGGTTTTTCGATGAAATTAGATGAGAGTGTTAGCAAAGGTATATGTTTGGTAATTAAGGATTAACTGTCGGACTAAGGACCAGTTTAGTAATGGTTTGAGTTACCATGTGGGTACTAATAGATTTTGGTTAGAGTAACCAGAGTGGGTCGATGCCTGTTCTAGTCGAGGAATCATATAAGAAATGGTACATAGGAGATGCTGAATTTTGGGAAGAACTCCCAATTTTAGTGTTGGAGTGAGCGGGGGCAACTATCCATGATTTGGTGTGCAGTGTTCTACTATCTCTAGGATCGATTCAGTTATTGTGTGAGGCCTTAGATATTTCAGTACTCTCCGGGACAAGCTCAATAATTGTGTGTTGAGATAATTCGGGATGAGTAAGGTGTCTCTTCGAGGATTGCAGAATTTGGATTTGAAGAATGAAACTCTGGGGTTAGTTGTGAATTGTGGGAATTATCGTTACATCTTTAAGATCGAGTGAAATGGTTTGGTACGCTTGGAGGAGTAGGTTTATCGTAATTGACTAAGTGTGTTGAGACATTATTGATATATAGCATGGATGATTATTTGGGTATTAGAACTTGGGAGAAATTAGGCAATGAAAGGTAAATGCAAGGTAAGGTTGATACATCAGAAATTGTTAAGGCTGGTAATTAGCGAGATATGACAGATAGAGGTTTGACAAGGTGTCCATAGTTATGGGTAAGTTAAGAGAAAGTACGAGGAAGATTTGATGTGTTTAGAGTTCATGTGGTTCTATTAGACTTAGGTATTGGTAGAAGTTGAAGAACTTGTAGATTATAATCAAGGGTATGGTTCATCGGTGATAAATTGATGACTTGGATAGAATCCAACTTGAAAGATGTGGGTGATGACACATGCTTGATTGTTACAGAGGAAAAGAGATGAAAGAGATCATATCATATTTATGAAAAGCTTACTAGTTCATTTGGAATCCGTTCGGGTGGTTAATGATGATTTAGAAATTGAGTATTTTATTCTGGGACAGATTTGTTCATTTAAGGCCGGTGGCCTATGTTTCATTGACTACAGGACTTGTGGTATTCTAGTAAACCATCGACAAGGATTCGAGGGATTTCGTTTCAGAAATGGAAGTATGATGGTGTTACCGGCTTCCATCAAAATCGCAAGTTAGATTGATGATAATATTCGGATGATAGCAATTCAGATAGTTCTAATGGTTTGCATGGTTACTTGCTATGCATTGAGGAAATACAATTGGTTATGGGAAGTCTCTAGAGGGATCAATAATTTATTCTACGATTTTGGCACGTTAAGGTAATTAGTAGGCATGTTTATAGTATGGTGGTTTATAAATTTGAGGGAAATTGGACTAGTGATGTGTGTTTATATGTTCTAAGAAATCCTGGTGTTAAGGATAGAATTGAGAGTTGAAAAGGAAGAGTAGTATTACCAGACTATATTATCAGTACATGATGGATAACGGTTGAGGCTGTAACTAAGGGATATTGGTAACAATTTTGGTAATTGTGGATTCAATCGGGCGCAGATAGAGGTATGGCTATGATCAAGTTAGGGAATCGAGCAGAGTCACTTCTTACATTCGAGAATCAGCTTTGGAGGAAATTTCGATTATGAAATTTGAGGTGTTGAGGTATGTTATAGTAGTTTGATTGACTAAGTGAACATGCGATACTATCAATTTATTCTTGTCGATTGGGGCTCTCAAGAGGTTATCAAAGAGATTCCTTGGTTTCTCATCAGTTTTTTTTCTTTCCTTTTACCGCTCGAGGATGAACATTTGTTTAATTGATGTCTGATGTAATGACCCGTCTGGTCATTTTTTGCTAAAGACCTTTATTTACTTAGTTTACCCTTCTCATGGACTCTTTGTGGCTTTTGTGATGTGTTGCGATGGGTGGCACAGACCTCGAGGTCTATTTTCATGAGTTTTGAATGAAAATTCCTACTTTTGAAACTTAGAGTTGGTTAGTTTGACTCAAAAGTTGACTTTTGGCTACATGGGTTCATTTTCGGGTTCCATCATATTGGTAGATCTGGAGGGTCATTTATGACTTAGTTGAGTCATTGGTTCGCCTCCCGAGGAAATCATATGTATTCGTGGCCTTATTTGTAAAGTTTGGATTTTTGGTTTGTCTCAGACGATTTTTTAGAAATGTTTTCCTTGGCTCGGTTACTTGTGAAATTTGGGGGTACGAGAAAGTATGTAGCACTGTTTACCATAGACGAGCATGTTTGGTTTGTATCCGGGGGGTTTTGAGAGTGTTTTGGGTGTTCAACGGATGTTTTGGGCTATTTTCCATCAGTTGATGTCAGGTGTTCGCCACAACGAAACCAACATCCACTATGGTGGGTCGGCCTCGGTGAGGGGTTTGCTCACCGAAGCGATATCTGGGAGTTGGGGGAAGTCCGCTACAGCAGAATCGTGTCTGGCACGACGAGGGGTGAGCTGTTAAGTGATTCTCTCCCTAGCAAGGTATTTTTTGCCGTAGTGGGTCCGCTCCAGCGAAGTCGATTCCGCTGGGGCAGATCATTGTTCAGGTGTCTTATAAATATTCTTAGGTCAGAGTTTCTTTCCCCAAATAGCTAACTTCAAAACCAGCGACACGTAAATGTATATCCAGAGCCTTAAGAGCAATTTTTACCATTGGGTAAGAGATTCCTGCATTATTTGGTTTATGTTGATGATTCTAAGCATGTTAATGGTGGTTTAGCATATTATTTGAGTTGGGGAAGATTCATAATGCATGTTGTGAGAATAAGTGAGCTATATGGGTGATTTTAATGGAGATATATGGGTCAAATGGTGTTAATATCATGATTTAGGATTGAATTATTCTAGATTATCATGTTATAAGTCTTAATTTGATTATTAAAACTTGTTTTCAAAAGGGAAAAATTATAGGGTTTCAAATTGGGGCTTTTTAATGATTGTTCAATTGGGATTCAAATGTGTATAGTTTTTCAATAAATTTAAGGATATCATTACTTAGTATATAATAGAGGTTTTTGAGTATTAAAGTTTGAGTCTTGGTGACATGGGTCCTAGATGGGTATTTAAAGTCTTATTTATGTTGTGATTAGCTTTATATTAACGAATAATATGTACGTGGATAGACGTCGACTATCGCAAGGCACATTGGAAGGGCAAGGAAATCACCGAGGCTTGATTTGTTAGTGCTCATGTTTGTCAATGAGGTAGGCTACAATTTAGTTTTCCGAGACTCCAATAGAAGTACATAGTAGTTATAAATGTTGAAAGCTATCAGCCGTGTTTGGGGGTCCCACTCAAATGGTTATGATGAACGTTTGAGTGGGTACTAGTGTTCAACTGTGATGAAATGTGATTTGGGGGATCAACCTTATGTGGGCTCGTCGCCATATTTAATATTGTTGTGTTAATAGATCACACATGCTTTGATATGATATCTTGATTGTACTAGGATTATTATTGATGGACTGCTTTGACATGAAATCTTTTGTATTAGATTATATGTGTGTTATTGAACTCTTGAAGGCATGTGATATTTCATCTCTTACTTGGTTGCCTCTTATTATATCATGATATCTTGCCTTATATTGTTATTTGCATTCATACACTCATGGTTATGTGATATTGATATGAGAGTTGTGGGCTCAAGAGGCCGGAAAGGTAAGAACACTTATGAGATTATGGAAACATTGAGGTGATGATGATACAGATGGATTGGGTTACACGCCGCAACAAATATTGATACGCGGGGAATGGAGATGCACGTCTGCAACATGATATTATTCAGCCAAATGAGTCTGGCTCTAGCCAGATTCGTGTGTGGAATTTTGACTTGATAGGAGTGGTATATGGACTTAGATGGTCCCACATGGGTGTACAGATCATAATAAAACATTAACGTATTGTATACCAGGTTGAGAAAGGTACCTTGCATATGCACTGCATTCATATCGTACATAGATCTATATATTAATTAATTGTGGTTCGGTAATGTGATATAGTTGGCTACTAAAACTTGGGTGAAACCCTGATTTACTTTGATTGGATTTATTATATTGGAACGGAATGGTCGCTATGATTGAGCTTGTCTCTCCGAATAATTGGAAATAATTATTACGGTGGTCTCTATGAACACTTCGATCAATGGTTGTGGTTGTTGAATTGATTTGTTTGTCATGTGTGGATTGCTTCCTCATGTATGGATTTTTGGTGTTTAATAGTTCTAAGTCTAAGGGTGTGATGTCAACTACTACTATGGTCGAAATGTATATTATGCCATGAATTTTGTCTAGGTCTAGAGAATTATCTGCATTTGTGTGTTGTCTAGTAATTGATCGTGTTACTAGGTAACGAGTTTAGTAACGAACCTTTGGTATGTGTCACTAGTGGAAAGGTAGATGTGGAATGATCTATGTGTGTCAGACTGTAACTGTATAGAGACTTAACAAGTGTAATTATTAAGGTTGATAAAGGAGATAACATCATCATATTTAGCTTATGTGTAACATTATTGGAAGCATTCTAAAAGTGTTGTTGTGAGGTATGTTTGATCCTTTATTTAGTGTGATAAGTTGGATAAGTGGGGTTAAGCTTAAGTATAACTCAAACAAGAGAGTAGTAGTCTGTAGGTACTATGATAGTAAGGTCCCTATATATGTGAATGGGTTGATTGTACATGAATGTGATTGGAACCTTATGTGAACAAGCTGACTTGATGAATCGGTGAATCGATATGTGTACAATGTGACTTATATGGACTATTGAACTGTCTGGAATAAGTTTATTCGGTGTCAACTGGATATTTATCTCTGTTATTTATCTTCCGTCGTTGTTGGCCTATGATGTCTGCGGTGATACGTTGTGTACTCATGCTATACTTGCTGCATCTTTTCTGATGCTGATACAGGTCCCTCTGTTAGTTTGAGATCTCGAGTTTGAGTCTGAGCAGGTTGACTTCCAGTATTCAGGAGGATGCTACCTTCCGGCATACCTTGGATTCTCATTCTCTTACTCTGTCTCTACTTTGATTTGAGAGAAACGATTCAAATTTTCAGACTATGTAGTTTAATTTTGGCTTATGTGATCTTTTATTCAGACTTGTATCTATATTAGCTCTCTTGTATTATTGACTAGATCTTGGGGGTTGTATTTGATAATTAGACTTATGTTTCATTTTTACAGAAATATGATATAGCTTACTTAATATTACTATTTTAGTAATTCCTCTTGATTTTATTTGATAATTTTGGAAGTGGTTTTCCTACCGGTAGAGAGTGTATAGGTTCCACCACGACTCCTGAAAAGGGGTTGTGACACAATAACAACAATATTTACTCCCTCAATTTTCAGCCCAAAATATCAGAAGAATAACTTTCAAAACAGTTCACTATGCACGAGCAGCTCAACAACAACTTCCAACCATTATTTCACAAGTTTCATCATCATACAAGCTATTGAGGGCTTAAATTCATCCAAGCCTAAGTATAAGAGGATAAAACTTACTTTATAACACAAGACCAACCTTACACTTGAGCTTACTTGACAACGAAGAAACCTTTAAATTATCAACAAGGAAGAACTTGGTTCCACTAGTTTCACAAAATTTCTAACGCTTGTTTTGTATTGTTTTCACATTGATTTTTCTTTAGAATCATATGAGAGCTTGTGGAGAGAGTTTAGGAGTGTTTTAAGGTCAGGTTCGATGAAAAATGAGAACATAAAATGAAGCTTCCACCCCCTCAAGTGGGTCCCAAAGGGGCTGACTGCGCAGTCTCGTGAAAACGCAAATATCTTTCTATGCCGATGTTGTTTCAACAAATGGTTTAATGCTTTGAAAACTAGACTCATATACCTTAAATTTCGTGGGTGGATAACCCCATAGTTCCAATTATATTAGTAGAAAATCTCAGCAACAATTTACAAAAAATGTTAGTTAATTTATGAACGTAACTTGACAACTATTGCCGACTTTTCTTTCACAACTCGCTTGACTTAAAAACTTATCATATGACTATTAAACAGATAAAAGACCCTAAAAGACAACCTACTTAGCATATTAATCACTCCTAGTGTTACCCCAGATGTACTGGCTACACCATTCCCAACTTGCCGACTTCGGCGAAACTTAATTTCTTCGATTTGTTTAACTTCTAAGTCTTCCGACACTTATTCATCATGTATATAACCCTTGTAACACTCAATAATAACATTATTAACCCTTTATAAGCTCAAAGATAATCTTTCTTTCAAAGATTATGTCGATTAACTTACAACATAACTCAACGTATGTGAATATGGGTTGTAACATCAGTGTCACACCCCAACCTTAGGGAGTGTGGTCGGCACCGGGCACCCGAAGGTCCGAGCGAACCAACTGTAGTACCTGGAAGCTCTAACACGCAACTGGTGCCGACAAGGCCACCAAATAATCAGAACAGGGTAAAAAGTACCACATGCAAACAGAAAAGGCATATAAACAATATATAGATACTGAGGCCGATGAGGACATATCAAGAGTATAGACAATTGAAAAGAAGGCCGACAAGACGAATACACACTAATGCTAGTCTACAACCCCTAAGAGAACTATAATACAACAACTGGTTAGGATAGGGCCTCGTCGTACCAAAAATTTCAAAACATATATATAGATACCTAGCGACTCTAAATAGCAACTCCGGAGAAGTGAAGTGTGATTATCCATAGTAGAGAGCGGGCACCCTACTGATGAGGTATGTCACCTAGTCTACCTGTACCTGGGGGCATGAACATAGTGCCCCAGAAAAGGCATTAGTACAAAAAATGTACTGAATATGTAAGGAGAATAACATCTATAAAATTGAGTGTAATATGAGAGATGAAAGTACATAAGTTAACCTGAAACTTAGAAATAGGCCATAGAGGGCATACAACTGGTGAAACTATGAACATATGAAAGTATGATAAAATCAGGCCACTCTATGGGGCCATATCGTATAGTATCATATAAAATCTCTCTGTGGGGTGAACTCATAATAAATTTCTCGGCCATATAAGACGTGGTGGTATCTGCCCAAATGATCAGTGGTGTGCACTTATAAGTGCCAGCCCAGCCGACTATAGCGCAATGCGGTGTGATAAAATAGATACATATATATATGTGCAATGCAAGACCAAGCTCAAGAGACACTACAATCAGAGTCAGAGTGACCTATTATCGTTATCCACCGACTATTGATATTGTCTCTACGTTCATCAACCTTTTACTAATCATCAAGAGGCATAACGAATACGAAGCATATGATTAACAAGGAATACTCAAGGGATGTGGATAACTTGCTCAAAGAGAAGCATATAAATTTACGATTTATTTTTAAAGAATCATTTCGAGGAACACACTTATGTTAAATAATGCCAAAGAAGTAAATTAGCCTTACATATCCATGAAGCTACAACCATTCCACAAGTCCTCGCACCTCTTATAGATGATTATCTATATCATACAAAGGATTGGTGTCAATATCAACTTCATATTGTATAGGAAAGTTTAGTTAGTCATTTTGTCGAACAACTTAGGTGCAATACTTCATAAGGTCGTTTCTAATTCTAATTCAACATGTCTTATAACAACAACCCTCATCCATACTCCTTATTAACCCAACAATGCTATCCATAATTTACAACTCCATTTGGTGGCTTAAACCATGTAAAAACAGCCCATACAACACAAGAACTTAAGAGTAGGCTAGGGAAGATGGAACTCACCTCAAATACTCCAAGAACCCTCTTGTTCTTAGTTTACTTCAACACCAAATTGCCTCCAAAGTCATCACAACAAGAAGGAAAGGAAGCTAGCGTAAGCCACTTGATTCTTTACATTGAACTTGGGTAGTTTACCATTGGATTTAGTTCCAAGTTGATTGAGATCCTTGGATAGGAGATTAGGGGTGTTCTATGGCCTGGGTGATGAAGGAATGAGGACCCAAGGTCGAAAATGTGATATATATACAAGAAAGAAAAATTACACCGCTCTTTTATACAGTCCGTATAATTGACCCGTTAAATCAGACCTGCAAATTTAAATTCTGCAAGAAAACTTACGATGGGAAAATCCAATTTGTACGGTCCGTACAGTTTGGCCATAAAAATCTGGAAATTTATTGATTTCGTCGAAACGTATTATCTTCGATCCGTTTAACTTCTATACAATCTGGTACTTCTACAAACAATATATGAACCTTCATTATCCTTTCGTAGGGTCACATATCTTCCTAGAATATCGGTATAAATCGACGGCATGACAGGATGGGAAACTAAGAAGCGTAACATCCTTCCCCCTTAGGAACATTCGTCCGCGAATGTTGAAAGTATTCTAACTCTCAAGATTTCTTAAAAATTTCAGCAAAGTTTCATTTGTAAACAGCACTATCCAAAACCTGTTAAGCAGCCCAAACACATATCCAATGCCCCACATGGCAACATATCAACAAGATAACATCAAATCTGCCTCACAAGACCACTTGTGCATATAATAATCAGAAAAAGTTAGCCACAACTCACCTTAACTTTCTTCTGCTAACGCCTGAGCTACACCAGTCATATTTGTCTCAACAATACCTCCCGAATAAGGTATGTGGGTCAAATTTGATAAATATAATAGATATAGAAGAGTAGTATCACACGAATATTGATAAAAACCTAAAGTCTAAAATAAATGAGGGTATTTGGATTTCATATCTTTCTCGGCCTCCCATTTCATTTCTTCTACATTATTATTCCTCCAAAGTACTTTCACCGAGGCTACCTCTTTGGTCCGTTGCTTACGGACATAGTGATCTAAGATAGCAACACGAACTTCTTCGTATGACAGATCCTCCATGACGTGAACATCCTTAATGGGGGTAATGCGAGAAGGGTCACCTAGGCATTTGCAAATCATCCATATGTGGAATACTAGATGAACCACTTATAATTCTTGGGGCAACTCGAGCTTATAAGCCACTTGGCCGATTCTCTAAATAATATGATATGGTCCGATATATCTGGGGCTAAGCTTGCCTTTCTTGATGAATCTCATCACTCCCTTCATAGGCGATACCTTTAGGAATACCCAATCTCCCATAACAAACTCTCAGTCCCAAAGCCGATTATCTGAATAGGACTTTTATGAACTCTGACTTGTCAATAATCTCTTATGAAATAGCTTCACCTTTTATGCAGTCTGTTGCACCAAATTGGATCCCAATAACATTTTTTCACCCATATTGAACCAGTCGATAGGAGATCTGCACATCCCCCATATAGGTCTTCATATGGGGCCATCTGGATACTGGAATGGTAACTATTGTTATAGGTGAACTCAATAAGTGGAAAATGATCCTCCCATCTTCCCTTGAAGTCTAAAACATAATCTCGCAACATATCTTAAAGTATATGAATAGTGTATTTGACCTGCCCATCTGTTTGCGGATGAAAGGTTGTGCTAAGACTAATCTGAGTATCCAAGCCTTTTTAAAAGAACCTCTAGAAGTTAGTCATAAACTGAGTGCCTCTGTCAAATATAATAGAAACCAAAATTCCATGAAGTCGAACTATTTCCTTGATATATTGTCTGGCATAATCTTCAGTTGTATAGGTAGTTCTAATAGGGAGAAAATGAGATGACTTTGTATGTTTGTCCATGATAACCCAAATAGAATCAAACTTCTGACATGAATTAGGTAAACTCGTAATAACGACCATATTAATTATTTTCTATTTCCAGGTTAGAATCTCAATATTTTGAAGTAACCCTCTAGGTTTCTAGTGCTCAACCTTATTTTGCTGACAATTTGGACACTAAGCGATGAATTCTGCAATGTTCTTCTTCATATCATTCCACCAGTATTTTTTCTGAAGGTCATGATATATTTTGGTAGATCCAGGATGAACAGAATACATGGACTGATGGATCTCTACCATGATCTGACCTCAAAGTCATCCAATATTAGGTACACACAATCGACCCTTATACAGGACTCCGTCTTCTTACAGCTCGAAGAACTGTTTCTTCTTAAAGGAAATGCCCTCTCTGATCTTAACTAAAGTTGGATCATCAAATTATCGCGCTTTTACTTCTGCCACTAAAAAGGACTCGATAGCATTCTGAACTATAGAACCTCCATCTCCTACATCTAGCAACCACACATTTAAATTGGTCAATCGACATAGATCTCTGGTCATTTGCAGCTTGTCAGCTTCAACATGTCTCAGGCTGCCCATAGACTTACGACTCAGTGCATCGGCTACCACATTTGATTTGCCGGGATAGTATAAGATATCAACGTCATAATCTTTCAATAACTCAATCCACCTTTGTTATCTTAGATTCCACTCCTTCTACTTAAATATATATTGCAAACTCTCTTGATCGGTATATAAGTGAATGTGACCTCCATAAAAATAGTGGCGCCATACCTTCAGAGCAAATATAATGGATGCCAAATCCAGATCATGAGTGGTGTAATTCTGCTTGTACTTCCTTAGTTGTCTCGAAGCATACATACTAACTTTGCCGTGATGCATCAGAATACAACCCAAACCGACTCTACAAACATCACAATACACAACAAAACCTTCTAATCCTTTATGAAGTGCCAGAACCGGCGTTTTTGTTAATCTACTCTTCAATTCCTGAAAATTATTCTCAAAACTATAAGTCCACTGAAACTTAGTCTCCTTATGCGTCAACTTAGTTAATGGAGTGGCAATAGAAGAGAAATTCTCTACGGACCTTCATTAGTAACCGACTAAGCCCAAGAAACTACGTACCTCAGTAGGGGTTGTGGGCCTTGGCCAATTCTTAACTGCCTCAAACTTATGATGATTGAATTTGATTCCTTCATCTGATACCACATGCCCAAGAAAGGCCACCGAGTTCCACTAGGGTAAAAAATATGATATATATACAAGAAAGAAAAATTTCAATGCCCTTTTATAGGGTTCGTACAAAATTGTACGATCTGTATAATTGAACCATAAAATAAGATCTGCAAATTTAAGATATGCAGGAAAAAATATGGCGGGAAAATCCAATTTCTACAGTCCGTACATTTTGGCCGTAAAATCTAGAAATTTGTCGATTTCGTCAAAATGTTTTATCTTCAATCCGACTAACTTCTATACACTCCAATACTTCTATAATTAAGCTATCAAACTTCATTATCCATCTATAAGGTCACATAGCTTCCCGAAATATTGCTATCGATTGACGGCATGATGGAATGTGAAACTACAAGGTGTAACAACCAGTGAGTGCAGTATCTTATGAGGGGCCCGAATGTTTGAGGGTCCCGGAGTTTCTAGCATTGATTCCTCTAGTGTTTACAAGGACATATTGATATGAAGACCCCCAGGACTTTACTGACCATCTCTATAGGATTTTCTAGGTTATGCATGCTTCCACGTCAGAGGCAGTTGAGTTAGCAACTTTCAGGTTCTGAGACATAGTTGTTCTTTGGAATGAAGGATGGGAGTGATGTCGAGGATAGGAGGCACCTCCAGGATCTTGGGATGAATTCTCGGATGCCTTTATAAATCATTATCTTCCACTAGATATTTTATAGGCTCGAGTTGATCACTTTTTGACCCTTTAGTAGGGAAGTATGGGTGTTCAAGCGTATAGTCTCTGATTTGATTCCTTAGCAAAGTATGCTTTAACTTAAATTGATTTGATGCAGGACAAGATTAATGAATTTATAGCAGGTATTGAACCAGATTATGTTAAGTCTTGTACCACAGTTGTCGTTTATGATAATATGTATATCACCCGGATTTAGGCCTTCTCTAAGAATATAGAAGATCATCGACATCAACAATAAGTTACTGAGCAGATTGAGAGAGAGCAACATAAGAGAGAGACTCTTGTTAGGCATCAGGAGGAGTCTCAAGGTGGTTTTAGGACATGACAGTTCAGACGTCCACCCAGGCCTCCGTCATCTAAGTCCCAGGGTCTACACCCTAGTGTTTGTGCTAAGTTTCATCATATTGAGTTAGGATGGATCCTATAAGTTTACGGGCTTATATAAGGATAGTAACGATGTATAACCAATGTTAAGGTAATGTCATAGGAGTTAGAGGCCAAAAATATCAAAGAAAATGAGTTTCACGAATGTTTGGCATGATTTAGGTATTCCATCGATTGTACTATTCGGGTAAGAATAGAAATTCTTATCATATGAAGTAGGTCCTATCGTGAGGCACTTGAAGTGTATAATATCCAAACTATAAGTTTTGAGGTCAAGTATGTTGTAAATAAAAAATTGGCAAAGAACGTCTCAAGTTACGTTCCTATGTGGAAATAAATGGGTCAGCTTGTCTAGAGCTTTCTTCCCAATATAAAAACAGTTATAGGGTGAATTAAATATCTAAATATAAGTTCATCAAATCTAATTTCCATTGCATTAAACGGTTCATCGATACGACGTTGGAATAAAATGTTATGTGTTACAGTAGACTTGTAAGACCCCATTAGTTTGAACCCGTTAAACCTACACATACCCGTACACACAATATATATTCTCTTTGAGTCAGATATTTTATAGTGCACAAAAAGGATTTTTTTATTATAATAATAAATTAATGAATTGTAGTGTATTTTAAGTTGGCGTCTACTAAAAGACTTAATGGTTAAGATATGTCCTTATCACTATCCACGTGTCATTCTCATAAAGATATCTCTTTTCATTTAATAACTTAAACCTTTTACGTCCAAAATTGCTTAAAGCTTCAAAATGTAGTCTTAATCTACAAGACTTCTACCAACATATATTTTATATATAATGAGAAAGACTCAACTTCAACAACGGACCCAATATTATGTACTGTTAGTAAATTCTTACAAATTGTGGCATCCATTCATTCTTTAAGCTTTTTGCTAGTGATTATAAGCAATTACAGTAATCTCAAATCCATAGCCTTAATAGGAATATAAAATAATCACGACAGTAAAATATTGAGTGTTTGATATCAATACACTATGTTTGTGTTCAAGGTTAGATGTCTACAAGAAGAATTGACTCGTTGTATTCATTAAGAGGTCGAGCTGTGATCGAGCTGCTATGCAGATTGAGTATGTCATGTTGAAAATTAAATCGATGAAATGTATGTAATGAAAATCCTTTCTTACTTCCAATACTCAAGTCCATGTCATGAGCTCGTGTCGCCAATTCTTCGAAAGTGCGTGGCTTGATCCTTAGAGTTGCCTAACCTGCTGACATCCCGGCGAAGAGAGTCATTATTTGTGTTACATCTTTGATTTCAAGAGAGGGCTTTCCTCATTTTTCTTTCATTCAATCATCACTTGTTTGACAACTTAAACTAGGCTCCACTTTAGAGATAGGTTTTTGGTCATGATCCATGGCCCGACCTAGTGTGTCACTTGGTTAGCATTTGTAGAAGAAAATAAGTAGCGCTGGGCTAGTTTTTCGATAGGGAAAGAGATAGTATTCAATAGCTTCGGCGAGAGAGAACTCTTATTGAGTTAGCTTTCTTGGGGAATAGGATATTCTAGAAAGGTTGTAACATGCGAATTGAAAGCTAAAAAGGGAAGTTCCCCATGTGGTGATTCTTTAGCTATAATAAGATTAAAGTGTCATTTTTTCAAGAGAGGCTCGATCTCAACCTCAGATTCTAAGCCTGATGGTAGATATTCCCTTGATATTCTTCTTGGAGGTACAACTTATTTCACTTGTTTTTTGACCAGGGACATAGCCTACCACAAGAGTATTTTTTTATTGGGGCGATAGCTCTGTGGAGTTGGCCAAATACGGGTCGAAACCCTGCCTCGAAAAAGTCAGGACTTTTGCCGTATGAGGATGAAGCTCCACGTATGGTTTTGAAGCCGAGCCTTTCCAGCAGCTACTAGATTGAAAAGAAGCTGGTAGGCCAAGGGTTAAACTTCCACACAGAGACGAGCTAACTGGACTCTTATGTAATTGAGTATTGATGGGTTGTGCACCACATTTATAAATAGGAGGCTACATAGAATCTTTTATTAGTTACCCTTATTTCTAATTCAAGGTCGCGCTACAGAGCTAAATAATAAGATGTTACATCCCATTTTTGTACATTGTTGTTAGCATAATGTTGGCCTATATGGGATAGGAGAGGGTAAGTTCCCTCAAAGAGATTCATATAGGTTTAGGGAACTATGTAGAATGTTAAGACCAATCAGATCGGCAGAAGTAAGTTTCAATAAAAGTTAGACAAAAGGTCGTCGACTGAGGCACTATGCGAATCGCAGAACATGATCTGCAAATCGTGGACCATGTATGTGAAACACAATTGATTTGCATATTGAAACAAGAAGATTTCAAGGTTTGAGTCAGATCAATGAGACGTAGACAGTGTCTGCGAATCGCAGATCATGCAGCAGACCGAAGTCGTGGCCGATGTTTTGTGGTTATTTAAGTGGTGGTTCGTTCTCCTTGTTCATAATTAGACAAAAACAAACCCTATGCACCTATAAACTCTCTATAAACAACTCTCCATTGTTCCCATGTGATTCCAAGGATAAACCAACAACATCCTTCATTAAAAGTGTTACAGATGATGATAAGGTCACTTGGATGAGGTTGTTACTATGTTGTGGGTTGTTTCCAGATTGAGATGGTTCCAAAGCTTCTCCTTACTATATTAGAGTAAGTTATTCCTCTCCTCTATGTATTGAATCTTATCTATGTCATAGACAAGTTGTATGGTTGGGAAATTTCAAGACAACACAACTAAAGGTTGTAGAATCTATTGTAGTATTCTTGTGGTGGATATGAGGTTTATTATTTCTATAGTTATGATTGTTGTGTACTGGATTTGATGATTGTATTGTGAAGATTAAGGGAAGGGATTGAATAATTTTGTTGTGTTGCCATATTAATTAATTTTAATTGTTAATGAATATGGAAGTTCTACGCACGATAGGTGTTCGATGAAATGTCTAAGTGAATTAACTTATGTTTTATTGATTCGTTGTTTATTCAGACCATTCGTATGATGTAGATAATCATCATATGATGGACGAACACTCGTGGGATCCTCTTAGATAAGGAGAGAAGTTATGTAAAGATATCCCTTCCTTCGAAAGCATGAAATCCAAAACATATATTGAATTCTAAATGAAATGTCAAGAAAAATATCCTAAATCCATGTTTATCTTTCCCTTGTCGGGAGTATTTTTCTATCTTGAAATTATACCTCATATGTCATGGCTTGTCTACTATATACTTGAGTTTCATATCCCTCCTAGATGGAGAGTATTTAAAGAATTAGTTTTCACATCGACCAAGTGTCGTCCCAAAGTAAAGAAATGTGTTTTACGAGTTATAGAAGGCTAAAAGTGTTATTATTACACTGGGATATAACTGGAGGGAAGTATTATATATACAAACACCCTCGCTATAACCGAAGGGAAGATTACATAGTACATCATATGTATAAGACTCTCAGAATAGTTTAAGAGTTTAATAGTTTGCCCTGAGTGTCATATAGGTGATCAGGATACTTCTTACACCCCATCTTATAGCTTACACTTTCATGTTTTACGTACTGATACAATTCATTCGTACTGAAGTCCCTTTTACCGGGAGAGCTACATTTCATGATGCAAGATCAGATAAGGGTCCAGATAGGCATCCATAGTCGGAGCTTGTGAGTTTAGCTATTGTTTGGTAAGCTTCACTACTCCTGGAGCAATTGAGTTAGAGGTTATGAGTTGAATATTACATATATATACAGTTAAAGGGTAGGTCGGTGCCCAATCCCGACCATATAACCGTTATGTTTTTGTTAGAGGCTTATAGACATGGTTTTATATCTAGATGTCATGTATGACCTTGTCATTCTAGATGTTAGTCTTTTGACATATACGATGACCTTTCCAGTCTAGTATATGTACATTTATATATATATCTTTTTTATGGTTGTTTACCATCCTTATTGAGATGTTTAGATGGCATCCCGTGTCCTCAGACTATGGCCTTGTCAAGCCTTTTTATATGTTAGTTACACATTCATATCTTTCATTGTTGTTATGACCTTGTCGGCCAATGTTTCTATGAGTCATATGGTTATGTGTCAGAGTGGTATGCTCGGGCAAGTGAGTCACCATATGCCAGCCACACAACCAGTTTGGGGTGTGACATAAGAAGTTGATTTTAACTCGTGTTTGATATTGTACAGAGATGACTATGACAAGAAAATCTACGGCTAGCCAAAAAGGTAAAAAGGTTGAGGGGAAGGTACTAGTAGAGAGCCACCGACTAATGCAAGTTAGTGTGAGGTTTAGGGAGAATCACTCTCTCGAGTGTCCCCTACTTCTCCAGCACATGAGGAGCTCCACAGAGCTGACACTTCAAGCTCCATCATCAACTCTATTTGATCAAGATAACATGAGTGCCATACAGTTGTTGACACAATTAGTAGCCACCCAGTTGCCCGATGTAGCTTATGATATTTCCACAAAGCCTCTTTAAGGCCTGGTACATTATACTTTCCCATAGAGCCTCGTTAAGGCCGGATACATCATACTTATCCATACAACCTCATTTAAGGCCTGATACAATATACATATCCACAGAACCCCGATAGTGCCTGGTAGTTTGTTGATATTATTATATAATGTTAGCAGGGAACATGGTTTATCCTTATATTTCCCTCATCTCTAAGATAAGTTCAGCTTTTATGCTTATCAATTCTGTTTTAGTTTTCAGTTATTTAGTTGACTTACGTACTAGTACATCATATTCATATTGACGTCCCTTTGATAGGGGCACTGCATTTCGTACGTGCATGTCTTGAGAGATAGATAGACATGCCTCCTCAGTAGGCGATGCCCAACTAAACTTGATTGGTATGCTCCATGTCATTCGGAGGTTCCGGTCTAGAGTATTGGTATGTATTCAGAGATGATAAATAAGTCGGGGCCCTTTCCCAACTGCAGTATAGTTGTCATTATATACAGGCTTATAGATGTGCCATGTATATGTCCAGTATGTACAGCACGACCTTCTAGGCCTTGATGTTGTGTCTTGATTATACATAATGGCCTTGTTGGCCTTGGTTATTTACCTTTTTACTGATTAGTAGTAGAATTCATGGTGGCCTTCACAACCATTTACGTATACATGTTTTGGGCTAAGCCCCCTTAGAGATGGAAAGCCATATTGTCTTTAGGTAGACTTTATTGTAGCGTTGTCGGCTTATAGAATTCCATCTTATGATGCGATTTGTCATTGTCGGCCAAGTATGAGTTCATGCATGTTAAGGGTTACAGATGGGCATGCTCGGGCATGTAAGACACCGGTTGCCGGCCACGCCTCTCCAGTTTAGGGTGTGATAAAGTTGTTATCAGAGCAAGTCAAGTATACAAGCCATGTCTAGTAGAGTCTTACTATGGGTGTGTTGTACACCACACTTATAATTAGGAGGTTACAGGGCATTTAGGATCAGTTACCTTTCTTTCAAATTTCAGATAATGCAACAGATATGAGTCATAGGAACTTGGTTCCATCTCGTACTAGTGACAAGTAGTGAGAGATCCCTACAAAAATATGTATGCACTAGATGTGCGAGTATCATGCTAAAATTTAAAAGTGTGAGCGCTTGTCTCACCCATTCAAAAGAAGGTAATGAAAGTCTAGAGAGGTAAACTGTATGTTTTAGAATGTAAGGGAAGTATAGTAAAAGAGGTACAAAGTACCTGATTATAGAAGATTGTAAAGTTGTTGGCGTTGTTATCCACTTTTAGCAGTGGTAGAATTACAGCGAGTAGTATCTACTTCATATCATGATTTGTAGACGTTGATAGACTTAGTTTTAGAAAGAAGTGAGATCTCGGGATCTAGTAAGGATTAGAATAACCATTAACATATGCAGTACTGAAGAATAGTACAAATATGTCGAAATACCTTTTAGAGGATATATACACGATGTACCCATAAATTGTTAGCTTGATTTAACTTTTTGAGAAATTTTTAAGATCCAGGAGCCGAGTATTAAAATCTTTGTGTTAGGCAAATTTTCTTCCCCTCAGTGAGGCTCCTATCTGAAGTAAAAATGAAATATTAAATGCCTAGGGACTAAGGCCGATTGAAGTGGAATGAGTTAAAAATGAGAGAATGTCTTGCTAAGGATGTCATAGCTAGAAATGATAAGAAGCCACAAATTGGAAAAAGATTGTCTGAAATATAAGTGGGGAGCATAAGTATATATTAGAAATGACCGAGGAGTCGTAAGATAAAGTGTGGTAATGCGACTATGTTCGTAGCCTGGTAGAGAAAAAGGCAAGAGCCAACAACTAATTAGTTATAAAGAGATGTATGTTATGAGACTAGTCTCGATCGCGACATTTGAATTGACAAATGTCAAAATAATATATCAATCACATGATTTAGCTCAATGAATCAGGAAGTATCGATATTGTATAGTACGTTAAGACAAAATGAAAAGAAAAAAATGAGCCAGATACTCGAGAGATTGTTATAACAAGTATTGCAAAAATCGCAAGGTAAGAGATTAGGTTGTAAGGGAATGAACTGCAGAAGCAACCTTTCAAGGTTATCAGAAAAAAGTCACCCTATGACTAACGTCTTGAGTAAGGGATGCAATTTGTCAATATCGAGCACGTCAACTATTAATAGGTGGCATTTTATCACTGTAAGATATTCAATTGTCCCTAGTATGAGGGACTTGTTCCAAGGCAATTTGCAGGATAGTAAAGCTCACAGAAATGAAAAAGGATTTGAGATAACGATATGGCTTCTCAGGAATGAAATCCTTGAGGGAAAGGTGTGGCCATCCTCCCAAATGGGAAGATAGTGCGATAATGTGTCGAAACAGAATCACATGTTGTTATATTGATTGGGTAAGTGAGAAGGGTTACAATAAAGAGTTTTAAGATGAATATGATTTTGATATCCAGATTCTACAGATATGTTACGACTATAGAATGATATGTACGTATAAATGCTAAGAAAGGAATAGTAGAAACCTACTAGCTAGACAAGTGAAGCGATGGTAAGAGCCGCCAGACATTTGAGGCTCAGACAAGGTTAGCATAGAGCATAAAAAAGACTAATGTATACAAAGGCCCAAGAGGGGTTATCCAAAACTAACGAATGAAGAGTAAGTCGAGTCAACAACAATAAGGTGATTTATGTAGAGCCTAGTCAAGAGGCTAGATGAGCGATTAGACGATAAAGAATTACATAATATTGAATGTTCATTGTGACTGGAATTTCGTTTCCCAAGTAAATGGTCACAAGTCTAAAAAAATATTATAGACAAAAGTAACGATTGGAAAGATCTTGCATAAGGAATATCAAGAGTTAAAGATGGCATGAAGCCTTGAAATTAATGCAAGCAATTAAAGGTTGTACACATAATTGGTGTTGTCATACCAAGAATGAAAGTGGAAGTGAGTTAAGGATAACTGAGGGCAGTTAAAAGTGCCTAAGATCCTGTGGGGATGTATAATAATGATGTTGTAGCTTAACATGAATGAGAAGCTCAATTGTAAATGTATATTCATAAAGGATGTTAGCCAAGAAATAAGAATGGAAAATATACTCCGTATATAGTGATACAAGGCAGGGATTAAAGAAAAGTCGATCAATAATATTTATTTCTTCAGAATGTGTGTATCTACCCAATGAGAAAGCACGTTAACAACTTATTGGTAACTATTTCAGTCAAATAAATACCCGAATTAGAATCCAGAATAATACTTGAGTCTATGTATGTAAGAACTCCAGGATAGTGGAGACTGAGGTGAGTTAATGCTCTCATAGTGCGCGCATTCAAAATGAATAGGGGAATGACATCCTTTACGCTTAAGAGTAGTTGCAAAATCCAATGAGAATTATTGACCCATGACTTAGGGTTGCAGTAGTTGAGCATGCAATTTGAGATGTGGCATGACATCTTTTACAAACCATAAAAACATCAAGTTTATCTTCAAGAAGAAATAGTTGAATGTGGGATGGGTTTACCCTATTAATAATAAAACCATCCTCTAGGGAGAGCCACGATTGTACAAAGATATACAAGCCCTCTTAACGATAATAACAGTCCTTGGGATTGAGAAATAAGTCAAGATGAGCCAAAATGATGTAGTGGAGCATGGTATTCCTCTAGAGGGAAATGACTCAGAAACTAGACTATAACGTAAGAGTATACCACGAAAGTGGTAAAAGAGCATTGGACTAAGAAATATCATAAGCCAATTAGAACTCAGTGGTATCACCCTTAGTGGTAAAAGTGAAAGAGTAGCAGTATACAAATTATGTCATAATACAGCTTAAAGAGCAAGTTCAGTAGAATAAGGTGACAACCTTCAGGGCAACATAATATGAGATTTATGTGTAGCTTGGCTTACCTAAAGGCCGATAAGAGACTAGTTAGCAAAATAGCTCTACTAGTTAGCAAGCTTAGGAGCTAGATTACTGGACTCAAATGATGGCAGAGTTATGATTCAGAACGTAACAAAAAAATTGTCCCTTGAGATAAGAGGTAAATAAACAATAATACAAGGATCTGGAGTTAGTGATATTGAAAGAGAAAGCTCCATACCAAAAGAAACCAATGTTTGAGCTTAAGGGAGACCAAGTTCTCTGATGCAGAAGTTGATTATGTGCCCCAGATTTATCTAGTCTACGGGGACAAGATTGTGGACGAGGTTCAATAGTCCTTCTATTCTACTCGTCCTAGTTCGACGAAGAGATATCATAACAATAGGGATGCCCTAGACCCCCACTTTCTATTCTACCCAATTCCTCTATTATTAATATTATGTTAATTCGAACTTGAGCCCAAATGTTGAATCCACTTTTTTGATACATATTTATTGGGAGAATGACATGAATAAGGGCATTTTTGAGTTTGTGGCATAGTGTCCCATTGATAGAAGGTATAGATAGAGCATTAGAGGCCTAGAGGCCTAGTACAAAGAATAGAGATCTCGACTTAAATATGAGATTCCACTCAGAATGCTGGTGTATGATATGCATGCTTTCATTTTAAAAACATATTCATATATATAGGCCTCACAATGGGGCAATACTATCATCATCAAGCCACTTTCTAGGGCTAATATGATCTTAATGTACCCAACTACAGTGGTGTCCAGATAAAAGTTCCATGCCCGGCCGAATATAGTGCTGCTCGATGCATAAATATATACATATATAGATAATGCATGAAGGACCTTAGAAGGACACTATGAACATGGTCGAAATGACATAAAGTTGTTACCCTCTGACTATCATTATGTGGATACGTATATGAGTTGGTATGAAACCAATGAGGAGCATCAAATATCACATATTATGAGATAATATAGGATGTGGAATGTACTTCAGACAAGGGACAAATAAGCTCCACGAAACATTCTCAAAAACAAAGAACAGACATATCTTTAATATTAAATAGTAGAGTCTTTTTTGAGGGACGTATCATTATATGTCGTTTCTACTAGGTCATGCCAAAAGAAATAAGAAATAAGCCAAACATACCTTTTTCACTTGTACAGCAATGGCTTACAAGTCCCTGTACGCTCTATGAATGATAACCTACGTAATAGAGATGATTCAGATCAAGATTGGTTTGATAAACTAAGATTCAAATCATTGCGACATTTCATCAAACAATTAATGTGCTTAGAACTCCAAGTTCTTTATAAATGGCAATTTAACATTAAGATAACATCCTTGGTTACTTCTAGCTTAAGAACAAGAAAGGGAGTGTTAATCTTATCTTAGAAAGAAAGTATAAACTTAGACCAAGGCCTCTCATAACTTGGAACAACCCTCAATTTCATAGCAACTCCATAGAAGTGTCATTCTTCACTCAACGTAGATTTTGATGTTGGAATATGATGTAATCACATTGGAACCACTTTGAAACATTATAAATATGTTGGGAGGTCTTGAGAGAGAGTGAGATTGAATTTTGGTCTAAAATGACCAACATGGACCTTGGAACAACTTTAAAATGAAGTAAGTTCGGCCACTACCTCAGTTTTATGGTACAATTTACGGACCGTTAAATATTTCACGATTCATGAAATGGGATCATGAAATCACCCCCATCAAATCTAAGCCACTGGAACCATTTCGTGGTGGCAACCCTTCAAATTGATGGGGAGTGATCCATTTCACGGTACATGAAATTGCACCACAAAACCAATTTTTATGACTAACATGTTTCCTTCTATTCGTTTGGCCGCAAACTTTATGGTATACACTTAACACTTGCTTGACACCTTACTTGCCTCAAAGGAGCTTCATGACTTCTCTAAGCTTATATTTGATTACTTACAAGACGTCGACATACAAAGGGGTGTAACATCCTTCCACCCTTAACAACATTTTTCCTTAAATGTTGGAAATACATGGCTTAGAATTTCTAACTTTTAGATTTCTCCAAAAAGTTTGGAAAACTTTCCCTTACAAAGGGACTATCCAAACCTACCACACAACTAGAAAACACAACTAATGTCTCACGGGGCTATACAATAACATATAGCATATTGGCCTCACATGCCCATCTATTTATTAAGAGATTAATACAGTACGACATAACTCACCCCAACTATCCAGGCTAATGATCTGGGCTACCTTTATCATCTCTCTTTCTTAGCCATTTCTTATACAAGGTACATACGGTAAGTCTACTATAACGGTGTTAGGATAAGGAAATCGTATTGCATGAGTGATAACATAGACACTAATCCTAATATTGACTTATAATACCATATAGCATGACACCTCATGTCGGTTAGTTATTTATGTACGGTATCACCTAATTCTTTTAATTATGCCATACTTCTTTTGAACGAGCTGGACTAGATAAAGTTTTTTGTACCTCATTCTCTTTCTACTTGCCATTAATTTTTTTTCATATTCTAAATGAACAATAGAAATCTTCCTTAAGGAATCTCCTCATGCGATCAATCCTTTGTTACTTATACATCATTTAGTACATTGCTCCAATCACAAAACATTGTAACCAGGTAAACGAATCCTATTTCTGATGATAACTTCCATTTAGTTTTATTCCTGGGTAACTTAGACAGGGCTTTATATATGTATTGATTACTCGCTTCTTTATTTCATTTTTCCCTTCATGCGTTTGATTTCAAGAAAACCTTATTATTAACTAGAGATTTAGTCTTGTCATCGCGTATTGGTGTTCGAGTCATAGTGCTTTTAAGTATAACCATTCTTGGTTAATGCTGACGCTTTAGTAAGTCGTTACATTGATCAGGTCAGATTCCATATTTCAACTATATCATTAGGAACCTACACTTCTTTCCACATCATGATTTATTAGGAGTTGTTCCATGATTCCCATGATCTCCTACATGTTTCTCTACCACGCTAGTCATTATTCTGTGGTAACGCATAGGCGATAATTGATCTATCTCTTCGTGAAGTCTAGATCCATTCCTTTCAATATACATTCTTTGAATCTCACTTAATTATCCATCTCTGAAGTTATATTAGGGGGAGGGGGTAATGTATACATCCAAGTTTTCTTGAGAGGGCTCGTAGAATTTTTTCTATAGATGGGAACTTTTTAGTGAATGTCATTAGTGTAAAAATATTATATATCCTAACTACTCCACCTGTTTTATCACATCGTATAACCCTTATTAACTTGTTCGATAAAAGTACGATAGTTCTTATTGAGCTATCCATAGTCTCCCATATAGGACTAGACTTGTCATGTTCGTAGTGAATTAAAAAAATTTACTTATTCCTCACCTCCATATCTTGATTATTGTATTCCGTATCGATTGGTAGAGTTCCTGACATTTCATCTTGACCGGTTTGCAACTGCAATATTATGTGACGTGTCCTACAATTTTCCTCTTCATATCTTCCTTCTAACGTGACTCTTTGACATCATGGTGTAACTTTGACGTTCTGGAGCGAATTAGATAGAGTGGACAATAGATCCCTCTCATAGTTTTGGTTCATAATTCTTGCTACAGTTGAAACATGCCATGGTCCTGCTATCCTCAGAACTCTTCTTTATCAGACTCAAAATGGTAGTTCTTCTATTGCTAAACACTCTGTTAATATGGAATCTTCGTGTCTACATTCCATTCTCCTTGGTTATGTAAGGTGAGTCTGCTATATTCTGGATTTCTATACCCTTGTCCCCTAAGTCTATCAGGTGGATCCCCAAATTTGCTAACCAGTAAAGAGATTCTAGCAATTCCTTTTTCTCTCTAGGCTTGGTCATTCTCAATCATGTGCGGATTTATGAGTAAACGTATTCTCTACGATATTAGCTTTGTCTTATTCACCTTAGTTTAAACAGTCCGTCTTATGTGGGAGGACACTTTTTTTATGCTTTCTTCCACCGTAAGCTACTAATGGCTTCTCATAGTTTATCCCATTATGCTTTACTGGAAACTTAATTTTGGTCCCCTCTTAGCTTAGATTATTGTAGGTGAAATTTCTTGACATCATCTTTTGATTTCTACACTTATTCTAACTCTTTCTACATCTGTCATTCTCTTGTCGTCAATCCCAAATCTTATCCTCAATGTCGACTTTGTTGTTATTTTGATGGTTTCTCTTTCTTAGTCTTTCGTTGAAATATTGTATTAACTCTCTTGTCATCATCGTCGTCTCAGTTATCCTTCAAGGTTTTTATTTCATAGAGATATGACTAATTAAGATTGGCTTTCCTTTAGAATACTCCTCCGAAGTTTGTCTTTGACTTCAACTACAATCATACTTAGATCTTTCTCCATTTCCTTGCTGGTTGTTCGACCGTTCTATCTTCCCATCTCAACCTCAGCCAAATTCTCTTGAAGTCAGACTTCAACTTCGAATCATTTTTTGTATAATCATGCTTCTGCAAAAATTATCTAACTACACTTATCATTAAATTGTAGGTCAATGTTTCCTCATCTCCAAATATATTGCCTTCATGAGTTATTTGGAAATTGTTCCTATTTCTATTTGCCATAATACCCCTATTATTTACGTTATTGAGTAACATCACATTCTTAACTTAGTACTTTACCATCTTACCTTCCCCCCTTAGGGAAATGAAACAACCATTTTATAGTTATACTTTGTCCATCCTTCCATCCTTCCTTGACCGTATCCTAATAGCTTATGGTTTGTCTTAGAATGACTTAACTTCATGTGAGAGGATTTAAGGAGACCTATACTCTCAGAGGGTCATGAATATTTGTTGTCCTACCTTAATTCAACGAATATAGTTTTGGTCCCCGTAACATGTTAAGGAGTTTTTCATAAGTTTCTTCCGTCAGTCATTTTCTTCTTGCTACTCATTCACTCACTCATTCTCCATAACGCTAGTTGGTGTGAGAATCCTTCATCTTCCTAATCGGTGCATATACTCAGCTTCATTCTAGGTCATCTTCCAATATTAGTGTCTCTCAGTTACATGGTTAAATTGACCTTCTACTAATCCCTATTTAAATTTACTAGTTCATTTTTTTAATAAAATGTGACCCATGCTGCTTTATAGTTTAGAAGCTCATTTCTCCATTATCCTTCCTTGCCTATAGACCTTATCGCGCTTCCATATGAAAACATTCATCTCCTAATGATCTCCCCATCTTACACATTGGATTTCATATTAACCTTTCTCAACCCCTTGCTTCTTACCTTATTTAGAATGTCTCGGTAAAACACTTTCCTG
This sequence comes from Anisodus acutangulus, assembly GCA_029783415.1. NCBI lineage: Eukaryota > Viridiplantae > Streptophyta > Magnoliopsida > Solanales > Solanaceae > Anisodus > Anisodus acutangulus. The sequence continues at coordinate 24,569,279 of CM056496.1, forward strand.
TTTTGACTTGCTTTACATTAACTGTCCTTTATTTATTAACCGCTTAAGATCGCATTACTTACTTACTAACTCCATGGTTGTGAATCTTCTTTAATGATACCCTTCAGATCATGATCTTCTCATCTACCTTCAACATTTTAACATATATTACAACCTATCCATAAGGGTCGGAAACCATCCACTTTAATCTTTAACATCTTACTAACTAATGTAATCATCATAATGAAAAAGTTGGGTCGTATATGCATTGCAGTATTGATGAAGGTTTATATCTCATTAACTTACAAAGCATATGTATGGACCTAATTATTATTCAGATATAAGGGCTCTACCCATTATCCTTGCCTTGTATTTGTAGCTTATTCCCATTGAAAAACAAAAAATTCTCATTAATGCGATGAAATTCAAACACTACAATCAAGATATCAGTAATACAAAACATGCAGTATCTTGTCACCAACTTATAAGACGGTGGCGGTCTCACAAAATATAATGTATATACATGTACTCAAAATAAAAGCTCACATTGCACTGGAGCCCAACACTACATCCCCACTCCTATCTTGGTTCTTATGCCTAATTATCTTACACGCAAGTAATTTGTGGCTCTTGCTGCCACACCAAAAACAAACCCCCATACCTACACGATATTGGTTGGAATGTGCCCAACTGCTCTGATGACACAATGGCCGAGATTGCTCTACTCTATCAGTACTAGAACAATCCTTACATACTGATATCTTGAAACCTAGCCTCGGTCTTACTTGGGAACTCTTATCATGCATAAGTCGTATGCATCACCCCAGTCTGTTGTACCCTACACACCCCCCGCTGTCCTATCAAATCTTCAACTGTCCTAACCCTCTTAGTCCATCCATAACATCATCTAAATCCTCTCCTAAAAATATAAATGGCTCTCGCTCCCTGTACTCTATAGGATTTGAACTCCCTGACCCTTTGAGGGCTCTATCACTACCTGGGGTCCTAGGGTAACGCCAAGCATGCAAGGCAACCAACTGCATCAATACCTATACTCCTATTATCACATCTCAATCTGACATAGCTGGTGATGGAACTGGTAGTGCTAATGATGATGGAGCTTCCCTCAACCCCTCTAATATTGGAGAAACCAATGGCTATCTAAGGATATGAACCACTCCGCACCTTAGATGGACCTGTCTCAAAAGAGGACACACATCTCATACCCTCTCCTAATCCTCCCTTCACATCCTAGATAGTTTCAGCTCTCCTGGGAAAAGATATATCTATACAACCTACACCAACACATACGTTAGACTCGATTCCCTAAAACTCAGATCTATCGGACGATCTAGAAAATGGAAGTAAGGTAACCATCCTAAATGTCCCATAGCCTACTTTTTATAACTGTGGAATGCAATACACCCATACACAAGACTCTACTAGACACATCTTGTAGACATCCCTAGGACAGACCTGCTCTAATAATAAGTTTGTCACACTCCGACCTTAGAGGGTTTGGCTGGCACTGGTGCCCTAATGGCCCGAGCATACCATATCTAGAACATAACCTGTATATGTATGTAACTAGGCTAATTAGGCCTCTATATGACTCTCAAACAACAATCAAAACATAATGACCTTTAGAAATAGAAAAGCCTAAGCGGATATACATGATGAAGGCCAACTAGGCCACCATACATATCATCTAACTTACAGAAAGGTCGTCAATGACATACATGACATCTATACATAAAACAATTATCTACAAGTCTTTAAGGATTACATAAAAAACATAAGGTTAGGACAGGGCCCCGCCATACGCATAATATATACATAAAACCATACCGACTCAGACTAACACATCCAAAATAAGTGAAGAGCTCTGACACCATGACTAAGCTGACAGCCTACTGTAAAATGGCCGTCACTCCGTCTTTCTGAACCTGCAGGCATGAAATGCATAGGCCCCGACAAAGAGATGTCCTAGAGCAGTATTGTCCTGAGATTATTTGATATTCTGTCTGTTTCTCTTCTCATTCATACCTTGTTGTTATCCTTTATGTAAACTCTATTCTTAGTCTATAGTATAAGATAGTTGTTATGCATCTTTTAGTTAAAGGTATCCGACTAATTCCCGGATCAAACGTTGACGAACCTGAAACTTCAGTTGGAATAACTTGTAAGCTTAGGTGCTACAGCCGGACCCTGATTTAGTGTCACGTTGCCAGGTACCTAGGATATGAACATCTACCTAATACTCGAAACTTAGAATAGCAGATCGTAAGCATAGGATACCTGCTAAGGTCTGAATAGGAAGACAAACGGTCAAGAAGATCATCTAATTTATAGGATAATAGCTCTAAGGATAGTAGTCTCTCCCTTCATTAAGAACTCCTTTTACATAAGTACTTTATTATGAAAACCCGTCCTGCATTTGAAACAATTAGAGATGCTAATTGGATGAAAATAACTAACATAGTAGAAAAGAATAAACTTATAAAACAAAAAAATCAAGTTTTAAAAGAATTAAACTATTACAAAACTCTAGTACCCTCCGAGTCACTAGACCATTACTGTCGAACAATAGTTAGGCAAGTAATCGTAAACAAGATCGTAAGTCTATTCAAGAAAAATCTACATCTTGGATATTTACTATCTAGTCTTGAGAATCAAATCGAAAATGCAGACTATGTGCTAAGTCTGTTTACAGCCCAGTTCTAAATGAGCAAAGCAGAAAACCAAAACATGTTAAACAGTGAGAACCTCGCTACCTCAACCTCAAATATAGCTAAGGTAGAAAGAGACTTACAGAACTGGAATATTCCAAAAGAATCTTTCAAATCTGTTTATGAAACTGGAAAGTTTGATTTTATAAAGAACTATAATATTAAGACTTGTGAGTCCACAGTAGCTATAAATAACTCTAAAGAAGTTATTAAGCTATTAGCAGCTCAAGATATAAACAGATACAAAAAAAATTACAATTTCCTACACATAGGACTTGTAAATGTTGCGGTCAAGCCTTTATATCGACTTGGTTTAGACACGCCCATCTGTCTCAGATTGAGAGACGCCAGACTTTTAAACTTTGATGATTCCCTATTAGGAGTCTTACAAAGCAATTTAGCTAAACTCCCCGTATATTTTAATTGCTACCCAAATTTTTCTGTTGATATTAATGATCAGAATGTTATGGATACCCTAACATTAAATATCAAAACAAAAAATATGAAAACCAAAATAAATACAAAAGAGATAGTTGTGATATACAGAGTATACTACAGACTAATGAAAACAACTTTAGCCCCAAAAGCTAAATTAATGAGTAACAAAGGAGCTACAATGCTTGTGGAAGCAAACCAAGAGCATAGTAATGTCTTTGTTCCTCGAATGCTCAAATGGAATGAAATTTTAGCAAATGATGAATGGCACTTCGAGGCCATCACCCAACCAAAATTAGAGCCAGAAAGCTCTAAAATTGAACAAATAATATAGTATCCCAATGGATCTATTGACTTAAAATTTTTAAGATCAAATTCTGAGTCCTCTTCAAGATACTCCTTCGTAGCATCTTCTTCCAAACCCTGGGAGGATGAGTGCTATTCCGAAGAATATTCTGCAAACTCTGCTCCTGAAGGAGAACAAAAGATAATAGGAGTAGATTATACATCGGTCATACCAATAGTCCACTACGAACCTATTATAAGGACCAGTAGTCCCACTGAAAGTGAAATGCAAGGCCCTCTACCGTCCAGAGAAAGAGGAACCCTTGGCATGATTAAATCAGAAAACAATTTCAAAATAGACTTTAAACTCATAGGAAAATTATGGACAAGCCCTGAGCATGCCCTTGAAAGAAAATGGTATGTAGAAACCTATGAAGAAAACATAAGGTTGTCTTTTAGAAAACAATGGATTCAAGATATGAAAAGAGTCAATTGCAATATTGAATTCTTCAAATGGTTTGGAATCACAGGACTGTTAAGAGATAAAAAAAAACCTCTTAGCACTCTTGTCAATAAATGGTATACCAGTACCAAGACCATAGAATCTGAGGTCCCCCCATTAGAACAAATCAAGATTCCTATAGAAGGTGAAATTATAATAGCCTCTCCTTTCAAAAGCGATTTAAATAACGCCGATGGCAGTAAGCTGGTATAAAAAGGAGACATTAATAAAGTCATCCAACAAACCAACTACACCAATAAACTACTTTACGTAGTCTCAAACCAGCTTAACCAGGATAACAATAAATCAACCTTAAAGGACAAACCAGAGTCCTCAAAAAATAGTAATACTAGTAAAGAATCCAATCCCCTTTTTAAAATACCTCAATTTTCAGCCAGTAATTACCCAACCATAAATGAAAGTGTTGAGATAAGTGATAAAATGCTAGAAATGTTAAATCAAAGAATGAAGGATCTTAATATCAAAACAAACGGTAAAGGAATTCAAACCATTACCAGTGAAAGTCACAATATTAATAAATTATGCGAACATGCTGGGGGAAAAAATTACTATAGTAAGCCTACTTTCCCGGACATGCAGTTTGAAGAAGACCAATACCAGACTCACTCGTCATTTTCAGGAACGGAAATCTCAGAGTGGAATATAGATGGCCTAGCAGAGGGCCAAATTTATTCAAAATTACACGAAATGGGTATAGCCATAACGACTCATAGAATTAAGGCAAATAGCTACAAAAAGACCGCTACAATCCTAACCTCAGGGTTCACCGGAATGTTAAAAAATTGGTGGGATAACTATCTCACCGAAGAAAACAGAGAAAGCATTTTAAATGCCACCGCAATAATACAAATAGTAAACCCAGACAGAACTATAGGACAGGAGGTCAGAGAAGACGCTACCCCTACCCTACTGTACTGTATTGCCAAACACTTTATAGGAGAACCTAAACTCTTCCAAGAGAAAAGTTTGGAAATCCTCAATAATTTAACCTGCCCTAAACTTCATGATTTTAGATGGTATAAAGACATCTTCCTTAACAAAGTTATGATAAGAGAAGACTGTAACCATGATTATTGGAAAGAAAGGTTTATAAGCGGCCTGCCTGCTTTATTTGCGGAAAAGGTTAGAACTACCATTAGAAACAAATATGGTGGAGAAACTCTTTATAGTCTAATGACTTACAGAGATATAATAAGTTTTATTAACCTTACTAGTTTAGAGTTATGTAACAACTTAAAACTATCAAACCAATTAAAAAAGGAACGGAAAACTTCTAGAAATGAATTAGGAGGTTTTTGCGAAGACTTTTGCTATGTTAAGTTAACAGCTCCCTCTAGGGAGGTCACGAAAGGCTATAAAAAGCGGAATAGAAATATTGCTCCCAAAACCAGGTATAAAAATTTCAAGAGAAGATCCAAAGTTAAAAAATCTTCAGACCATAAAACTAATTACAAATCATCCCCACAATAGGGAAAATGCTGGAATTGTGGAAAAACCGGTCACTTGGCCAATGAATGTAAAAAACCTAATAAAAAGAAAGAAAAAATAAACTTATTAGAACTAAATTCAGACGAAAAAGATAAGCTTTATACTATTCTAGAAGAATACTCCAGTGACTCTTCTGAAGAATACAGTGATGAAGAATTATTGGACATCGACTATAGCTCAGACAGCTCCAACTTTAGTAATGACTGCAACTGTACAGGAATATAATGTACCTGCAACAACCAATCTATTAACGTTATTTCTAGTAGTAGTCAAGAATTCTTCTTTGATATGATAGAAGATATCGAAGACGAAGACCTTAAAAACAATATCTTATTGAATTAAAAAAGCTTATTAGTAATCATAAAAATAAGAAAAAGGACGTTGAGCCTTTTAATATGAAACAGGTTTTACATAAATTTAAGGCCGCAAAAACTGATACCACTCTGCAAGATTTGCAAGGAGAAGTATCTCAGCTTAAACAAGAAATTAGCTAGGTTAAAGAAAGACTCAGTTCAATAGAAACAGAGTCCTTTGCCAATAGAGTAATCAAAGATCTAAATCTTTAGGAGAAATATTCGCCCCCGAAACTTCCAAAGAACTAGCAACAGTTAGTTCAGATGAAGAAGATAAGGACGAAGACACCTCTAGTCTCAAAAGATTTGGTCTTAAAACAATCTCGAGAGCAAAAGCTTTAAGCTATCATATCCCGGTTAACCTTGTAATAAACAAGAATTTTACACTCAATAAAATAGCCCTCTTAGATACAGGAGCAGATCAAAACTGCATCTCAGAAGGATTAATTCCACAAAATTACTTAGAAAAAAGAACCTCTAAGCTTTACTCCGCGATAGGAGAAAGGTTAAAAATAAATTATAAACTCTCTAAAGCTCATATTTGCATTAATGGCGTCTGTTTTATAAACGACTTCGTGGTTACCAGAAACATTACTGAACAAGTAATATTAGGTATCTCCTTTTTAACCCAGATAAAGCCTTATACAACAAAACTAGATGGAATTTATACTACCTCTTTAGGGAAAGAAATCACTTTTCCTTATCTAAATCCTCTTTCGACTAACGAAAGTAAATTTGTTAAACAAAAAACAATTTTTCGAATTCACGTTTTAACCAATCAAATAAATTATCTCAAAGAAGATATAAATATTAAAAGGATAGAATCCACTTTAAAAACCTCGGAGGTAGTCAGCAAAATAAAAGAGTTACATAATTCAATAGAATTAGAAGTATGCTCAGAATTTCCCAGCACATTTTGGGAAAGAAAAAAACATGTGGTAACATTACCATACATATACAACTTTAATGAAGATATTATTCCCACCAAAGCTAGACCAATTCAGCCACGAGCTCATGGAATACTATAAAAAGGAAACTAATGACTTACTTCAAAAGAAAATCATTCGGCCCTCAAAATCCCAATGGAGTTGTTCAACATTTTATGTTAATAATAGCGCTGAAAAGGAAAGATGAGCCCCCAGGCTTGTAATTAATTATAAGCCCCTTAATCAGGTATTAAAATGGATTAGGTACCCAATACCTAATAAACGATATCTATTAAAAAGAACTTATAAAGATAATGTCTATAGTAAATTCGATATGAAGTCTGGATTTTTGCAGTAAAGGAAGAATAGTAAATAAATTATAAGAACTTTAAAAACTTACAAATTTATTTCGTTGAAATTGGAAGCATAGTTACAGGGGAAATCAGGCAGAGAAAATGTTTGAGGGGGATAATTTTCTGATTCCTTGAGTGTTACAACTTGAGAGCCTTAAATAGGCCTCGGAGAGGTATATCTTATTACAGATGGACGGCTGAGGTTAAATGGCTTTTCAGAATGTCTTTTGCTTTTCTGAAGGGTCATTTGCCTTTTGCTGTTCATGGGGCCCTTGTCTTTTACTTTTCTGAAGGGTCACCTGCTTTTTCAAGGAATCTTCTACTTTATATCTGCTTCTGCTTTATGTCTCTTCTGGTTATCCATTTTACTTTTAAGTCAAAAAGTATGATTGGGCTATTCCTCTTGGGGCTAGCATATCTCCGTTGTCTGGTTCGTTGGTGCTGGAAGAAGCCGTGTCAATTAACTCCATTATTTGACTAGGATCCTCATTATCTTATAATTTTGATAAGGCTTCTACCAACCTCCTTTTTACCTCTGCCTTGGAGACTGAAGTTTCTCCGGATGAAGATGAATTCTTCTTCTCTCTTTTTGCTTGGGTTTCTTCTTTAACTTTGGGACTCCATCCTTTGATTTTGATGGTTTTGCTGATATAACAGATCATATTCATTTCTTGAATATAAAAGGACCAATTTAAAATATATGATATCCGTTTATGTATGAAGAACTTGCATATTTTGATATGTTCTGGTAGAGTTGAAATTTGTTGTTCCTCTAAGAAACCTGTATATCGATTTTGGGAGCTCGATGCTATTACTTGTAAATTTCCCCAAATATGTTCCACCATTCATAGAACCATCTGGGGATGATCTTTTCTTTTAGTCCCTCCGAATACTTAACAAACCATGTATGGGTATTTGGGCGGACATATAAGAAGTTAAACCAGGCATCTTTATAATCATACCAATTATATTTCTGGGGCTTGTGGCTTCTGGATAAAGGTATTGGGGTGTGTAGGTGATCTACATACCAGTTAAACGGGCTTATTATCTTTTTTATTGTAAATTTGGAATATTCAATTGCTTCTGGGTTATTTTTGAAGTAGTTGTGCTCGACTTCTATTGAGTCGGTATCTACGAGAATAAATTCATAATATTTCCTAGTTTTAATAGGATCTTGGGTATCTACGTACTGGTAGTTGGTGTAACAGGGTTTTAGTAGATCTTGTACCCTGGAATTTTCATACTATTTATCTAGTGCCATTATTGGTGGAGCCTGTGATACAATAAATTCCCATTTTAGAGGATGGGTGCTGCTGCTTGCTGATGTTGTCTGCTTCTTAAGAGGAGTTACTGGTTTTACTGCCTCTGAGTATGATTCTGGGGATTGCATTTTATAATTATCCCTGGTCTATATTTCTGCTGGGGACGCTTTGAATGGCATTGCCTGCGTTTTTCCTGTTATTAGCTCCTTTGAAGGGGCTGAGCTTTTGTTACCTGCTGGTAGTCTGGGGAACTCCGCTAGTATGGAGAATCTTCCTTCGTAGCTGGTGTTATGAAGGGGTTTGGTTGTTTTTTCTGGTATAAAGGGTTGTTTCATTTTTTCTTCTGGTTTAAGCTGAAAGGGGGGTCTCATCGGGCGATAGCCCGGAAAGCTTGGTCTCATGGTTTCCCTTCAAGAATTCTCTTGTTAAAAAATCTAGCAAAGAATTTTCTTCACCCTTTATAAAATCAATTTTGAAATCAAAGCTCGACAGTAGTGCTTGCCATCTGGCAAATTTTTTTTTAGAAACAAGGTTTTTAACATCCTTTTGTAATATGTCTTTGGCTGCTTTACAATCGACTCTTAGTAAAAATTCTTTATTAATTTGGTCGTCCTGAAATTTTGTGATACATAGCACTGTGGACAAGATTTCTTTTTTAATTGTACTATAATTTTTTTGAGCGGAGTTCCAGACTCCAGAGGTGAATCTAACCAACTATTCAGTGGACTCAGGAGATAATTTCTGTTTAAGAATGCCACTGTAACCAATATCGGAGGCGTCTGTTTCAACGATCATAAAAGCTTCAGGATTTGGAATTCCTAGACAAGGGAGTTTTTGTACAATTTCTTTGACTTATTTGACTGCTCTAGTTTGGTCTTCTGACCAAGGGACTGAATTTTTCTTAAATCTTTTATTGAGAGGCTCGCAGACCTGTCGGACTTTAGGAATAAAATCTTCTACATAGTTTAGGCTTCCTAAGTACCTTTGAAGCTGGGTTTTATCAGTCAATTCATCTGGAAACTTGGTTGAGAACTCTATGGCTCTACAAATTGGTTTGTAGGTTCCTTGGTAGAGGTCATGGCCTAAGAACCTAATTGTTGTTTGGAAAAGTTTTACCTTTTTAGCGCTTACTGCTAAACCATTTTGTTTAATTGTTTTAACGCAAGTATTAAGATGTTTGAAATGTTGATCTATACTTTCTGAGAATATAAGGACATCGTCTATATAAACTATAGAGAATTGACTATATGGGTTGAATATATTATTCATGATATTCTGGAATTCTGATGGGGAATTTTTGAGCCCGAAAGGCATAACATTCCATTCATATTGTCCAAAGGGGACGTTAAAAGTTGTTTTATACTTATCCTTCTCTTCGATTTGAATCTGCCAAAATCCAGACTTCATATCAAATTTACTATAGACATTAGCTTTATAAGTTCTTTTAATAGATCTCGTTTATTAGGTATTGGGTACCTAATCCATTTTAATACCTGATTAAGGGGCTTATAATTAATTACAAGCCTGGGGGCTCCTCTTTCCTTTTCAGCGCTATTATTAACATAAAATGCTGAACAACTCCATTGGGATTTTGAGGGCCGAATGATTTTCTTTTGAAGTCATTAGTTTCCTTTTTATAGTATTCCATGAGCTCGTGGCTCATCTGAATAGGTCCGGCTTTGTTGGGAATAATATCTTCATTAAAGCTATCTATGTATGGTAATGTTACCACATGTTTTTTTCTTTCCCAAAATGCGTTGGGCAATTCTGAGCATACTTCTAATTCTATTGAATTATGTAACTCTTTTATTTTGCTGACTACCTCCGGGGGTTTTTAAGTGGATTCTATCCTTTTAATATTTATATCTTCTTTGAGATAATTTATTTGATTGGTTAAAAGGTGAATTCAAAAAATTGTTTTTTGTTTAAAAAATTTACTTTCGTTTGTCGAAAGAGTATTTAGATAAGGAAAAGTGATTTCTTTCCCTAAAGAGGTAGTATAAATTCCATCTAGTTTTGCTGTATAAGGCTTTATCTAGCTTAAAAAGGGGATACCTAATATTACATCTTCAGTAATGTTTCTGGTAACCACGAAGTCGTTTATAAAACAGACTCCATTATTGCAAATATGAGCTTTAGATAGTTTATAATTTATTTTTAACCTTTCTCCTGTCGCGGAGTAAAGCTTAGAGGTACTTTTTTCTAAGTACTTTGTTGGAATTAATCCTTCTGAGATGCAGTTTTGGTCTGCTCCTGTATCTAAGAGGGTTATTTTATTGAGCATAACATTCTTGTTATTACAAGGTTAACTAGGATATGATCGCTTAAATCTTTTACTCTCGAGATTGTTTTAAGACCAGATCTTTCAAGACTAGAGGTTTCTTCGTCCTTATCTTCTTCATCTGAACTAACTGTTGCTAGTTCTTTGAAAGTTTCAGGGGTGAATATTTCTCCTAAAGTATTTAGATCTTTAATTAATCTATTGGCAAAGGATTCTGTTTCTATTGAACTGAGTCTTTCTTTAACCTCGCTAATTTCTTGTTTAAGCTGAGATACTTCTCCTTGCAAATCTTGCAGAGTGATATCAGTTTTTGCGGCCTTAAATTTATGTAAAACATGTTTCATATTAAAAGGCTCAACATCCTTTTTCTTATTTTTATGATTACTAATAAGCTTATTTAATTCAATAAGATATTGTTTTTTAAGGTCTTCTTCTTCGATATGTTCTATCATATCAAAGAATATCGAAGAAGAATTCTTGACTACTACTAGAAATAACGTTAATAGATTGGTTATTGCAGGTACGTTATATTCCTGTACAGTTGCAGTCATTACTGGAGTTGGAGTTGTCTGAGCTATAGTCGATGTCCAATAATTCTTCATCACTGTATTCTTCAGAAGAGTCACTGGAGTATTCTTCAAGAATAGTATAAAGCTTATCTTTTACGTCTGAATTTAGTTCTAATAAGTTTATTTTTTCTTTCTTTTTATTAGGTTTTTTACATTCATTGGCCATGTGACCGGTTTTTCCACAATTCCAGCATTTTCCCTTTTTTGGGGATGCTTTGTAATTAGTTTTATGGTCTGAAGATTTTTTAACTTTGGATCTTCTCTTGTAATTTTTATACCTGGTTTTGGGAGTAATATTTCTATTCCGCTTTTTATAGCCTTTCGTGACCTCCCTAGAGGGAGCTGTTAACTTAACATAGCCAAAGTCTTCGCAAAAACTTCCTAATTCATTTCTAGAAGTTTTCCGTTCCTTTATTAATTGTTTTGTTAGTTTTAAGTTGTTACATAACTCTAAACCAGTAAGGTTAATAAAACTTATTATATCTCCGTAAGTCATTAGACTGTAAGGAGTTTCTCCACCATATTTGTTTCCAATGGTAGTTCTAACCTTTTCCTCAAATAAAGTAGGTAGGCCGCTTATAAACCTTTCTTTCTAATAATCATGGTTACAGTCTTCTCTTATCATAACTTTGTTAAGGAAGATGTCTTTATAACATCTAAACTCATGAAGTTTAGGGCAGGTTAAATTATTGAGGATTTCCAAACTTTTCTCTTGGAAGAGTTTCGGTTCTCCTATAAAGTGTGTGGCAATACAGTACAGTAGGGTAGGGGTAGCGTCTTCTCTGACCTCCTGTCCTATAGTTCTGTCTGGGTTTACTATTTGTATTACTGCGGTGGCATTTAAAATGCTTTCTCTATTTTCTTCGGTTAGATAGTTATCCCACCAATTTTTTAACATTCTGGTGAACCCTGAGGTTAGGATTATGGCTATACCCATTTCGTATAATTTTGAATAAATCTGGCCCTCTGCTAGGCCATTTATATTCCACTATGAGATTTCCGTTCCTGAAAAATGACGAGTGAGTTTGGTATTGGTCTTCTTCAAACTGCATGTCCGGGAAAGTAGGCTTACTATAGTAATTTTTTCCCCCAGCATGTTTGGATAATTTATTAATATCGTGACTTTCACTGGTAATGGTTTGAATTCAATTACCGTTTGTTTTGATATTAAGATCCTTCATTCTTTGATTTAACCTTTCTAGCATTTTATCACTTATCTCAACTCTTTCGTTTAAGGTTGGGTAATTACTGGCTGAAAATTGAGGTATTTTAAAAAGGGGATTGGATTCTTTACTAGTATTACTATTTTTTGAGGACTCTGGTTTGTCCTTTAAGGTTGATTTATTGTTATCCTGGTTAAGCTGGTTTGACACTACGTAAAGTAGTTGATTGGTGTAATTGTTTTGTTGGATGACTTTATTAATGTCTCCTTTTTCTACCAGCTTACTTCCATCGGTGTTATTTAATTTTGAAAGGAGAGGCTATTATAATTTCACCTTCTATAGGAATCTTGATTTGTTCTAATGGGGGGACCTCAGATTCTATGGTCTTGGTACTGGTATACCATTTATTGACAAGAGTGCTAAGAGATTCTTTTTTATCTCTTAACTATCCTGTGATTTCAAACCATTTGAAGAATTCAACATTGCAATTGACTCTTTTCATATCTTTAATCCATTGTTTTCTAAAAGATAACCTTATGTTTTCTTCATAGTTTTCTACATACCATTTTCTTTTACGGGCATGCTCAGGGCTTGTCCATAATTTTCCTAAGAGTTTAAAGTCTATTTTGAAATTGTTTTCTGATTTAATCATTCCAAGGGTTCCTCTTTCATTGGACGGTAGAGGGCCTTGCATTTCACTTTCAGTGGGACTACTTGGTCCTCATAATAGTTTCGTAGTGGACTTTAGGTATGGCCGAAGTATAATCTACTCCTTTTATCTTTTGTTTTCCTTTAGGAGTGTAGTTTGCAGATTATTCTTCGGAATAGCACTCATCCTCCCGGGGTTTGGAAGAAGATGCTGCGAAGGATTATCTTGAAGAGGACTTAGAATTTGATCTTAAAATTTTTAAGTCAATAGATCCATTGGGATACTGTATTATTTGTTCAATTTTAGAGCTTTCTGGCTCTAATTTTGGTTGGGTGATGGCCTCGAAGTGCCATTCATCTTTTGCTAAAATTTCAATCCATTTGAGCATTCGAGGAACAAAGACATTACTACGCTCTTGGTTTGCTTCCATAAACATTGTATCTCCTTTGTTACTCATTAATTTAGCTTTTGGGGCTAAAGTTGTTTTCATTAGTCTGTAGTATACTCTACATATCACAGTTATCTCTTTTGTATTTATTTTGCTATTCATGTTTTTTGTTTTGATATTTAATGTTACGGTATCCATAACATTCTGATCATTAATAAATCAATAGAAAAATTTGGGTAGCAATTAAAATATATGGGGCCTCTAGCTAAATGCTTTGTAAGACTCCTAATAGGGAGTCATCAAAGTTTAAAAGTTTGGCATCTCTTAATAAGAGACAGATGGGCGTGTCTAAACCAAGGCGATATAAAGGTTTGACCTCAACTTGTACAAGTCCTATGTGTAGGAAATTGTAATTTTTTTTGTATCTGTTTATATCTTGAGCTGCTAATAGCTTAATAACTTCTTTAGAGTTATTTATAGCTACTGTGGACTCACAAGTCTTAATATTATAGTTCTTTATAAAATCAAACTTTCCAGTTTCATAAACAGATTTGAAAGATTCTTTTGGAATATTCCAGTTCTGTAAGTCTCTTTCTACCTTAGCTATATTTGAGGTTGAGGTAGCGAGGTTCTCACTGTTTAACATGTTTTGGTTTTCTGCTTTGCTCATTTAGAACTGGGCTGTAAACAGACTTAGCATATAGTCTGCATTTTTTATTTGATTCTCAAGACTAGATAGCAAATATCCAAGATGTAGATTATTCTTGAATAGACTTACGATCTTGTTTACGATTACTTGCCTAACTATTGTTCGACAGTAATGGTCTAGTGACTCGGAGGGTACTAGAGTTTTGTAATAGTTTAATTCTTTTAAAACTTGATTTTTTTTTGTTTTATAAGTTTATTCTTTTCTACTATGTTAGTTATTTTCATCCAATTAGCATCTCTAATTGTTTCAAATGCAGGACGGGTTTTCATAATAAAGTACTTATGTAAAAGGAGTTCTTAATGAAGGGAGAGACTACTATCCTTAGAGCTATTATCCTATAAATTAGATGATCTTCTTGACCGTTTGTCTTCCTATTCAGACCTTAGCAGGTATCCTATGCTTACGATCTGCTATTCTAAGTTTCGAGTATTAGGTAGATGTTCATATCCTAGGTACCTGGCAACGTGACACCAAATACGTGTCCGGCTCTAGCACCTAAGCTTACAACCTATTCCAACGGAAGTTTCAGGTTCGTCAACGTTTGATCCGGGAATTAATCGGATACCTTTAACTAAAAGATGCAGAACAACTATCTTATACTGTAGACTAAGAATAGAGTTTAAGTAAAGGATAACAACAAGGTATGAACGAGGAGAGAAACACTGGTAATGGTTTGAATTCCTTTACCATTTGTTTTGATATTAAGATCCTTCATTCTTTAATTTAACCTTTCTAGCATTTTATCACTTATCTCAACTCTTTCGTTTAAGGTTGGGTAATTATTGGCTGAAAATTGAGGTATTTTAAAAAGGGGATTGGATTCTTTACTAGTATTACTATTTTTTGAGGACTCTGGTTTGTCCTTTAAGGTTGATTTATTGTTAGCCTGGTTAAGCTGGTTTGAGACTACGTAAAGTAGTTGATTGGTGTAATTGTTTTGTTGGATGACTTTATTAATGTCTCTTTTTTCTACCAGCTTACTGCCATCGGCGTTATTTAAATCTCTTTTGAAAGGAGAGGCAATTATAATTTCACCTTCTATAGGAATCTTGATTTGTTCTAATTTGG